>JALIZH010018506.1:0-336683 GCA_030522465.1 Rhipicephalus appendiculatus
CTAGCTACTGACGCTGTACAGAGGAAGTAGAACTAAAATTATGAGCGTATAACAAAAACTAGATTTGTTAGGATTGTTGTGGATGTATACAAATTACCACTTAAGAATGGTTCCTTGCATACTAAAAAAATAGAAATGCACCTAGGCTACTGATTCTAGTTCCACTTCTGTATATGCCGCTAGTTAACACATGTGAGAAGTTTTCTTTGCTTAAGCCCAATAGTTCCCGAAAAGAAAAGTACACAAACTTCAAAAATGTTCTTTCAAGAAAAACGAACAAGTTACTACGTGGAGGTACGCCCGCATTTCCTGTCAACGTGTCAAAGAAAAATAACGAAAAATTATTTTTGAGACCGCGAGTGCCCAAGCATGACATATTTTTTGAAAGATAAAGAAATTCTCTCAGGGGATTGCAAAATTTTAAAATTGAATTTTTGGACCAAAGAAAGTCTCACCCCACCTTAAACATGAACGTCTACAGACTAGCCCATCTAGCCATCTTGTGGCTTTTTTTTTTCGATCATTGACAGCGCCGCAGACACCGACAACCGACATCACAGTATATGCGATACGGACTCTTTAAACCTATTTAGTTAATAATTGTGCACCTTCTTCCAGTATTCTAACTGGAGTCCTTTGAAGAAACTGAACTACACACTGCTATTCTTGCAATCAAGCAGGGCTTCAGAGTCGCCTGTCAAATTTCAGCATGCACTCGGAGCGGCCGCTTCAATTTTAATCTTGCCGAAATCACGAAAGAACGTGTTTAAAGCACAATAAAAAGTTTAATGTGCGATCCGCAATAGGTTCTAGCCAATATACATAATGCGTGCAATTTCAATCTCGGCGTGCTTCTGAAGATTACAGTAACGTTCTAACCTCAGCGAGTGCCAAATTATTGCTTTCTCTTAACTGAGAAAACTGCTCAGGCATGAAAGAGGTCATTCAACTTCTTGTTAAAAACGACTGCATTAAACTCGTAACGGGAGCCTGTGCCGTCTCCGTGCCTCATGGCTTTCGAACTTCATCCATCATCGGCAGCCCTAGCGAAGACCATCTCCTACTAAGCATTCGTTTCTGGCAGACAGATTGCCCGAACGTGAAAGCGTCGCATTGCTTTATACCTTTGGAAACAGTATCACTCCTTTTGCCTTTAGGTAAAAACGTCATGCATAAAGCAGCAAAGACACGAATGTGATCGTCGGATTTCGATTACGTGTAACCCGAGCATGATAAGTCCATGCAAATAATAAACGAAAAAATCGCAAGTCATTTTACTCTGCGAACGTGGATAACAAGCAAAGCTGTGTAGCGCACGACACGTGTCCCTCACAGAATATTGATGGCAAGCACGAAAAGGCGCAAAAATTTGCTTTTGAATTTAGCGTATGCTCTTTAATGCACTTCCATCTTAGTTTGTGTCGTCCAGAAGTGAAGCGCGCAGGTTATTCATGTATTTATTTACTTATCATTTACTTTTTCTTTTCATTTTTTGTCTACCCGTGATGAGTTGTAAGCTTTTCCCATGTTCTGTGGCATGTAAATTTTGGGGCTTTATAGTTTCCTAGGTACTACTAGAAAAAAAATCACAGCATATCCACGAGGTGAATGATGGTGAGGTGGGCGAAGCTTGAGAGGTTATGGTTGGTGCCGTTAACCCTCCGAGAAGTTCGCCCGATAAAATCATCATGCAAACACGTGAGGTACGGTGAAGAAAACTTTACGAGCCGCCGCGGCCCTCCGCGCCCGCTGCTTCGCTTCGTCCATGCCCCACCAACGATTCGACACGCACGGCGACGATCCAGGAGACTGAGAGAGGTACTCGATCGCCGCGCACTCAGGCAAAGCGCGCGCAGCAGCCAATCGGAGAGTAGCGGCAATTCGGAGAGTAGCGGCAGAGTAACGCCATCTAGGAAATGAGACGAGAAATGGTCATCTCTTATCATGGCCTCCGAGATGGCAGGCGATACTGGGGGTTACGCGTTACGCCTGACAAGGTTAGACTAAGAGGAGCTTCGCCCCTAAAACTTCATTATGGACAGAAACCAGACAGTCTGGAGCCCCAGTGCCTCCCAGTGAATATAGGGGTGAAAAGCGGAGTCTGTTCGGCTGGGTGGTGCGCTTATTCTGAGATCCCACTGGCAAGGGCCGTCCGTTCAGCTCTTTCGTTCAGTCGCAGCTGATCTTCCAGGACCGGGCTACACAGCAGCCCCTCCCATTCGTCCCATGTGTCCATTTGTGTCATGCTCTTCTCCATGCTCCGCACGCTCCCACGTGATGCAAAAAAAAGTGTTAGTGTTCCTCCACACCACGGACATACGTCTGTATGCACAGTGGGGTAGATCAGGAGGATATTGTGCAGATTAATGTAAGCGTTCGTCGGTAATATTCCTAGCACGGTCGCCTCCGCAGCGCTGAGTTTCGAATTTTTCGGCAACTAAGAATTTTTCTTTCTGGGAAATCCGTGCGGATTTCCTTGTGGCTTCGGGCTAGAAACGGGTGGTTGTCTATTTTCCCTTTTTTAACCCTTCCGACACCTTGCGGGATTCCGCAGAACTCATTTGCATGGCTTAGAAGTTCTTCTCCTTTCATGAACGTACACCTCTATATTAAGTGAAGTGCGCGCCTGTTCTTTTTTAGGGGAGCGAAGCTCCTTAGGCCCACCCCGCCGTCGCCGTCGCCGTTGAAGCTCCCTGGCACGTTGCCAGCACGTCTCCCCCTCACGCGGGAGGATAAATGAGCGTTATCAGCGCTGGAACGCGGGTGGCGTCTGCACGATGCGAAAAAGAGCGAGAATGCGAACGCATGCGAAACGGAGGCAGATAAGTTTCCCTCTCCCTCTTTCTTCATCTCAGCCAGCCGCTGCGCAAAAAGAAAGAAGAAAAAGACAAAAAAGGAAAGAAAACAAGGCGCGCGGCGTTCGGCGCGCATTGTGCAAAAGAACAAGGCGCGTTGCGCAAAAACAGTTCGCGTTCCTAAACGACAGTACACTTCATCGAAAACCATGTTTGTAGATATAAAAAAATTGGGACCCACTTGAGATTAGTTAGGGCTGCTCACAGTACATTGATAGTCGTCCTCAGAAACGTAAACGTGATGATGAAAACGATAAGCAGCCCGGCAAGGATGCGGAACGCAAACCAACGCAGCGGCAGCAAGACGAGCCCGGCAACCTGATCCTGCGGTTGAAGTACCACGAGTGGAGCTACAACGGCTACGCCGACAGGATCCTGCCGTACGTGCTGGAGCGGCCGAATCTAAGCGCCGACGCCGCCAGCAGTTTCAAAACGTACATAGTCGTTTGCGTCCCATTTCTAATAATATCTGGCGTTTAACGTCCCAAAACCACTATATGATTATGAGAGACGCCGTAGTGGAGGGCTCCGGAAATTTCGACCATCTGGTGTTCTATAACGTGCACTGACATCGCACAGTACATGGGCCTCTACCATTTCGCCTCCATCGAAATGCGACCGCCGCGGCCGGGATCGAACCCGCGACCTTCGGGTCAGCAGCCGAGCACCCTAACCGCTATACCACCGCGGCGGACTGCGTCCCATTTCTAAGGAGCTTCGCTCATCGGTTGTATTCGTACACGGAACAACTGCTAGTTTTTCTTTTTTTCTGCACCAGCCATCAATATAGCTAGAGACTGCTTATTTTATTCCAGAAATCTACCTAAAGCCGCTGGATTTCTCGAATGCAGGTACAAGCCAGTGTAGAGCCTAGACGCAGGCCATGCTTGCTTGCGAGCTTCTACGCAAAACGTTGATTACAGCCAAGGTGGCCCTCCTTGATTACAGGAGGTCCACCTTGGTAACGAGAAAAGAAACAGTTCCATGAATGCAAACGAATAGAACCCATTTTTATTGATATTACGCATGCAGAAACAAGCGACATTGATTGCCGACGTTGATAAGTGCCTTGCGAAGTACAAGATAAAAATCCATGTTTTTTCTAAACAAGCCTATGGGAAAGCTGCACAGAGCTCTAGCATAGTACCTTACATAGTGCATTGAATCATTGGCCTTTTCAAACCATGATATTAGGGGGGGGGGGAGTTACGGAGTCACCCTATAGTGGGCGCACCTCTCTTGCGTGCTTGGTAGGATAATGCCGGTGCTCCTCATAGTTTTGGCTGTCGGCGCTCTGCGTAAGCACTACGCAGAAACCCTGCTGGGCAGTTCTGTGTATACTGTCAAAACTAAGGAAGCTTTTATTAGGAGCGAAGCTCCTTAGGCCGGCACCCCGCCGTCACCGTCGCCGTTGAAGCTCCCTGGCATGGTGCCAGCTGTGGCATCTCCCCCCTCATGCGGGAGGATAAATTAGCTTTATGAGCGTTGGAACGCGGATGGCGTCTGCACGATGCGTGAAGCGCGAGAATACGAACGCATGCGAAAAGGAGGCAGATTAGTCTCCCTCTCCCTCTTTCTTCGTCTCTGCGCTCTCCCCTCAAACTGGCGAACGCGCGTTCCGGCACCGAGCGCAGCAGACGCTCTCCGTGCGCAAACAAGGCGCGTGGCGCAAAAAAAAGACACTTCGCGTTTAAAAGAAGCCAGCGTTCTCCCTGTGCCACACGCACTCTGCTTTCATGGACGACTACAGTTTCCTCCGTGCTACCATCTCTTCCTTCCTTCGACAGTAGACGCATTGCGGGTTCGACAGTTTCGGTGAGTACTGGAAATACGACCTACCCGATGTGGGGACCTTCAGCGAAAGCCACTTTCCCAAGATCATTGGCATCAACCGAGACACCGAAATGACAATCTGCCTCGCATCCTTCGAATGGTTAAACAGTTTCAAAACGTACATAGTCACTTGCGTCCCATTTCTAAGGAGCTTCGCTCATCGGTTGTATTCGTACACGGAACAACTGCTATTTTTTTACAGTCAAAATAATAACCTTGGAGAGAGAGAGAAATCTTTTATTTATGCAAGCTTAAAGGATCGTCCTCGTTCGGTGGAGCCCTTATTTCAAGGCCCCATTGGCTCGCGCCACACCACGTGCCCGCTGGATCAGCCGACGCTGCTCCTGCGGCTCTGAGCTGGTCAGCGCAGTCTCCCAGGAGGAGTGTGAGGGTGAAGGAATAGGGCGGTAGCCCGGTGGTTGGGGACATTCCCAGGTGCAGTGATACACCGTGGGCTTCACTCCACAATAGAGCAGTATGAGGGATATTGTGTGGGTGGAAGAGATGAAGGATGTAAAGGCAGGGGAATGAATTAGTCTGAAGCTGCCGCCAGGCAACAGCATCCTCTCGGTTGAGTGATTTTGTGGTGGTGGGAAGTACATACGGCTTTGTCGGTAATGCTGTAGCGTTTCAGTGTAGTTTAGTGGTTCTGTTAGTGCGTCGTCTGGGTTGGACAGCTCTTCCGGTGGCGCCCGGTTTGTAAGCTCTCGAGCTACCGCATTAGCACGTTCATTGCCATGGAAAGGGGCGTGTCCAGGTGTCAAGACGATACGCACCCTGTGTAACAAAGTGGGGTGTGTTGATGTCAGGATACGGTGTGTGTAGGGTGGGACCATTCCTTTCGCTATGTTCCGACAGGCAGTTTGTGAATCAGTAACCCCGGTGATTGGTTCGTCCGGTGCTGGTATTTGTGAAGCGTGTATGATAGCAAGGGCGATAGCAGCCTCCTCTGCCGTGCCGCTGTCCACGGTGTTAAGCGTAGCCGATACCGTTACAGAATTGGTATTGTCCACTACGACCAGACACATGGCCCGTTTCTGTGGATATCGGGCCACGTCAGTGCAAAGGACTGCTGCGTTAGATGTGCCGTCGCCTACGACTCGCATTAGAGCTTGAATTCTTGCCCATCTCCGGCCTTTATGTCGATCAGGGTGCATATTGCGGGGTATGGGCGCTACTTGAATTTTCCTCCGAATGTCAAGTCAAAGATGTTTCGGTTCTTGTTGCGGTTTGTTTGGCACGCTGTATCCCAACCGCGAGAGAATGAAGCAACCCTGTCTTGAACCCTGGAGGCGTTCAATTTGGCTGTTACGATGTCCTTTAATTAGTTCACGTATGGTGTTGTGAACCCCAAGTCGTAGAAGGAGCTGCGTTGACGCCTGATGGGGCGGTCCCAGAGCAGCCTTTAGTGCCGTGCGGAGAAGGGTGTCCATCCGGTTTGTCTCGGTTTGAGTAAGGTTGTGGTAGGGGAGGTGGTAGGTCAGTGTGCTTATGGTGAGGTCTTGCGCCAATCGGAGAGTATCTCTTTCGAGAAGTCCATGTCGGTGGTTGGTAATAGACTTAATCGTATGAGTCACTTGGGAGATTTGTTTGCGCAGTAGTTGGAGGGTATATGTGGCTTTGCCGTTGTGTTGTTTATGAAGGCCTAATATGCGGAGTCTATCTACCCTTGGAATAAGGTTTCCATTCAGGTTCACGGTAACGTCTGGTGGTACATTGGTCCTTTCTCGGCGTTTAAACACCAGCAGGAGTTCCGACTTCTCAGCTGCGCAAGTGAGTCCTCCGGCTAAGGCATACCCTTGAACCTCATTTACAGCGTCATGTAGTGCGCCTTGAATGACGCCGTCTGACCCTTTGCTTACGCAGATTGTGACGTCATCGGCGTAGAGCACATGCTGTACGTTCGGAATTTTGTCTAGGAGTGGTGGTAGCTTTACCATGACCACGTTGAATAGGGTGGGTGATAAAACTGAACCTTGCGGAGTACATCTGCCGGAAAGCCTTATAGTGCCCGACCGAAGTTTCCCAAGGCCAATGGTTGCCGTGCGGTCAGATAAAAACGCTCGTACGTAATCATAGGGGCGTTTGCCACATCGGTAGGAGGCAAGGTTGTTTAAAATGAGGTCATGTGAGACATTATGAAATGCCCCCCTAAGAACCAAGGCCAAAATTGCTCTAGTTTGAGCCGCACTTGGGCCATCCACAACATCTTCCTTAAGTTGTAGCAGTACGTCATGTGTCGACGAATTAGCGCGGTAACCGAATGGTGTGATAGGAAAGAAGTTGGTCGCCTCGGGTAATCTTGCAGGCGCATAAGAACAACGTGTTCGAACAGTTTTCCGACACGATGTCAGGGATATGGGTCTCAGATTTTGAAGGGGCAAAGGTTTGCCAGGTTTTGGAATTAATATGATATCGGCCTGCCGCCATTCCTGAGGAAGTGTTCCGTCTTTCCAACGTTTATTGTAGAAGTCAGTGAGTTCATGGATGGCCTTATCGTCGAGTTTGCGTAGTAGTGCATAATGGATGCCGTCTGCTCCCGGTGCCGTGTTTCGTCTTATGCCTAGCAGGGCTGCCCTCACTTCTGCCTCTGTAATGTCTGCATCCAGGTATGTTTCTTTCCTGTGTGGATAGTCTTTGTATTCGGGCTGAGGACCTGTAGATATGTATCGCTGTTGCAGCGTTCGCAGGAAATCTACAGGTGCTATTTGTTTACAGAATATGTACAGTGAGTCAGTAGCGTAGCCAGAAACTTTTTTCGGGGGGGTGGGGGGGGTTCAACCATACTTTATGTATGTTCGTGCGTGCGTTTCTATGTGTGCGTGCATATATACGAAAAATTTCGGGGGGGTTTGAACCCCCCCCAACACCCCCCCCCCCTTGGCTACGCCACTGCAGTGAGTGCACATTCCCCGCGGACACCCCGATGGTGTATCCCCAAACAAGTTTCTTGCGTGAAAGAAAGGTCATCCCTGAGGCCGAAAGATGTGACGTGGATTCTTACATCGGTCTGTCTGAATAAATATATGGGACATAGCAGAATGAAGCCTCAACTAAGTGATCGCTTCGCCGTAGTATTACACAAGGAACCGTTGTGGTGGGGATGTTATCAAAGCTTTTTGAAAAATATTACCTGTGAACTTTAAGTAAATTGGCGCCTACGGCAACTTGCGTGGCATCAGCAAGGTTATTTTTTTTTCTTGTAAGTTCTTCGACGTCTCATTATCATAATTACTCATGTGGCGTCGCCCTCTACGTTAATCAGTCTGCTCAGCGAGCAATTTCCCACTGATATTTTTTTTTATTATTAACTTCATTGCTTGGTACTAAGACCAACATGAGCATATGTTTTGTTTTGTCGCCCAGGAGAAAACGCCATGCGGCGTGCATGCTTTTTTAACACGATTCCTACCACTCGCTTTCCACTGAAGCGAACTTGCCAGTATATATGGAATTAAATCATACATAGACCAAAGCCTGAGACCGTAGGATTCGCGAGTGGTGTTAAAAGGAGAGTCACTTTACGGGGCGAAGCATGTGGCATCGTGCAGCGCGAAGGAGAACAATGAGAACAATAACGTTTGCTGGCTTTGTTCTTCAAACGTCGGCGGTGCACAAGGATCCACATGAGCTACGAATCGCAGTGAAAGACGTATGGCAGCGCCACTGTTGCGAAACCCCAGGAAGTGGGTAGCATGGGCATCGAGTGATTCCCGCTCCTAGAGTTCCCACTGCTCCTTTTACGAAAGCGTCAATAACGTCAATGTTTGCGGTAAGCACGTAGGATTTCCTCGGCACGAGTAGAATTTCGTTAGGAAGACAAGAAAACTCGTTGTACGACATGCGTGGTACTTTTTGCTACCCTTTATCGACTTCCTCATTGTACCGGCAGTTGAGACACGTGTCGTCTCCAGCCAGTTCCTTCAGGTTCTTTCCCCCCTTCAGGCGTAGCGCCGTAGAATGACCGGTGGGAGGAGCAATCATGCGCTTTGCGAAGCGGCTGGCACTCTTGCGTGGCGCCGGAGTCAGCGCATGGTTGGGACACGTTTTATTGCGATAGCAATTATATGGACAGTCTCGACGGGTTTTTGCCGTCGCCGTCATGTCGCGTATGAAGTCCAAATTGATAAGAACCCCCTGCGCATCGTACGTTCTACCAGCGGGTAATTGAGGCGAGCGGGAGCGGTGAACGCGGCTGAAGCGGCGATCAAACGAGCCGGCATCTCCGTCGCTCCGAGGCGCATGCGATAAGATCTCCCCAACTGTTCAACCGGCCCTGCCCGTCGTTCGCGAGCGTGAAAAGACGCGAGGGGGGGGGGGGGGGAGGGTCCCTCGAGCGACCTTCGATTTTACGACCGCGGTCGTCGCGGGCGTGCGCGTTATCTCCCCATCTCGGCAGCTGACAGAGGGCGGCCGGTGTACCCTTCTACGTGTGGATGACAAGACAGAGCCAGCTGACGCCAAGTGTAAGCAATGTGAGTTAGAGGCGAAAATGGAAATGATGATGACTGCCCAGAATAAGCTCATGGTAAGAATCGCCGAGCTGGAGAATGCGTTGGCGACAGAGCGAGAAAAAACGATGGCTATGGGAGAAAGGCTTAAGTCAGCTGAGGAAGGGTTAGCGAAGGCAGTCATGGTGGACAAGGAAGCAAGCGACAGCGGGAACAGGAGGGCATCAACCCCCATAGTGGGAGACGCGAAGGGGGAAACCGGTTTGGGGAAGACAGGTGCAGGGGTCACAGGACCCAGTTTCCGCGAGGTGGTTTTGGGAATGGGAGGGAGCAAAACAGCGGCGGTTGCGCGAGCTGGTGACCGAGGCAGTGGCCAGGTGCGGGACAGTCCAGCAGAAAAGTCGGAGCACGTGATAATGGCCAGGGACTCGAATTTAGCTAGATGCGCAGAAGCAGTCAAGGAAAAGGGTGAGAGACGACAAACGAGTTTTAATAGGGACGTTCCCGGGACATAGGCTGGGATCAGTGATGAGACAAGCTAGCGCAAAACTCGCAGCTAAAGCTAATGGACGTAACCTCGTGGTAATTGCGGGAGGTCTAAACGACGTCTTGAATGAAGACTCAGCTGAACTAGCGACCACATTGGCGAAAGGGGTCGATGACATGCGCGCCATTTCCCCTCAGGTGCAGATAGTGGTATGCACAATACCGGAGGTACCGGTGCGTGACGGCAACCTGCAAAGAGCGGTTGTCGACGCAAACAAAGAGATATGGCAGATGAGTCGAGAGAAAGGCATCGAGGTAGTGGAAATAAACAGAGAGGTGCACAGGTGGGGTGGTTTTCGGAGAGACGGAATACACTTCAACAGGAGGCTTGGTCATGAGGTGGGTTGGCGACTTGCAGGACGCGCAATAGCTTTTTTGGGGGGGGCACGCGGGCCCTTCGGTGTCCAGGGTAGCGTGTAATGAGGACAATAACCAGGGGGGACTCTGTGACAGGTAGTATAGCGAAATACCAGAGAAGAGGTAAAAGAAGGGAGAAGGCGCGTGTCGCAATTGGTTACATTAACATGCAGGGTGGCAGAAAAAAAGGCAAAATGGTTAGAGATTGAGGGACAGTTAAACAAGGAACAGATAGGTGTTTATGCGGTTACAGAAACACACCTTAGAGACTTGGAAGAGCCACCACATATTGACAATTATATTTGGGAAGGATGCAACAGGATCATATCAGAAAGGAGAGGTGGGGGGTGTTGGAATGCTAATTCATAGCAGAGCAAAATGGGACAGAGTGAAGCAAACGTGTTCAGAGCACCTATGGGTTTCGGGCACAGTAGGTGGAAAGAAAACGTGGCTAGGTGTAGCTTACTTGTGGACGGGGAATAACTGCAGAGAAAAGAATCTGGAGATAGTGAAATGCATAAGCACCGATATTAAAGAATTTGGTCATGATGCCGAAATAATCCTTCTAGGGGACATGAATGCTCACATACATGACCTTGACGGATATTCAGACTCCAATGGCAAGTTATTGCTAGATCTCTGCGAGCAACATAGTCTTGAAATAGTTAACGCGGGGCCTAAGTGTGAGGGACAGATCACGTGGGAAGTCGGAAACAGGCAATCGAGCATTGATTATTGTCTCATGACAGAAGGAATCTATGACAAACTTAGAGAGATGAGAATAGACGAGGAAGGCATTAACAGCTTGAGTAGTGATCATAAACACATAAAATTACAAATGGGATATAAAACTGAAAATAAGAACCTAGAATCAAGCATTGGCAGCTCGTATTTAAATGAGAAACAAATAACAAATATAGCCGCAAAAGTCGAGGAAGAAGTAGACAAACTGCCAGGCAAAGACTGGAAGTATAGTGAGCTGCTACATGTAATCACGAAAGAAATAGAAAAAGAGAAGAAAACTATTTCTTGGAAAGGAAAGAGAAAGCCAAAAAGTTGGTGGAACAAAGAAATCCGGGATGCGATTGAGAAGCGACGTGAGGCATCACGGCAGCACAGACAGGCAAAAAAGGAGAAGCGGCCACAGGATGAAGTCAACCAAGTATGGGAAATATATTTAGAGCAAAAATCCATTGTGCAGAAATTAGTCGAGGCAAAAATTAAAGGCGAAAGTGAACGATGGATGACAGAGATTCGCGAAAAGAAGAAGGCCGCACCTAGGATATTTTGGAGCCACCTAAAAGCGCTAGGTAGGAAGTCTGTCACAATGGAACAACATATGGTAGATGAAGGAGGAAATCAATTGGAAGGGTATGAAGCGCTAGGTTACATCCGAAAGGTAACAGCCGATTCGTTTAAAAAGGTCGCCCAGGGGATTCCCCCGGTAAGTAAAAGTATGCAGAAGAGCACAACCGAGGAAGATGTAGTACTTGAGAATTTCAATTGGAAGAAGGCCGAAGGAAAAATTCCTAAGCGCACTACTCCGGGCTTAGATGGGGTTCCCGTCAGCCTCATTAACGAACTAGGACATAGCACTAAAGAAGCACTGCTGAAAGCTGTAGAAAAGTGCTTACAGGAGAGGGAAATACCAGACAGTTGGCGAAAAAGTAGAATGAACTTAATCTATAAAGGCAGGGGAGAAAAGGATAACATTCGCTCGTATAGACCGCTAACCATTACATCGGTACTATACCGGTTGGCGATGCAGGCAGTAAAATTAAAAATAGAAACGTGGGTAGAGCAAAATGATATTTTGGGAGAACTCCAGAATGGATTCCGAATCGACAGGCGGTTAGACGATAACCTGTTTGTTCTTACACAGTGTATAGAAATATCAAAAATAGAAAACAGGCCCTTATACGTAGCTTATCTAGACATCACCGGGGCATATGACAACGTTAATCAGGAAATTTTGTAGGATATATTGAAGGAAGTGGGCATAGGTGACGACTGTATACAGCTTTTGAGGGAAATATACCGAGAATATACAGTTTGTGTAGAATGGGAAGGAATAAGCAGCAAGGACAGCGTTGACATTAGCAAGGGGCTGAGACAGGGATGTCCTTTGTCCCCGCTGTTATTCATGCTGTACATGGTGAGGATGGAAAAAGCGCTAGAAGGTAGCAACATTGGATTTAATTTGTCACACAAGCAGGCCGGCGCGTTGGTTGAGCAGAAGCTTCCAGGTCTATTTTACGCTGACGATATTGTCGTATTTGCGGACAGTCAAGATGATATACAGCGGCTGGCAGATATATGCGGAAGGGAAGGCGAGGCTCTAGGACTAGGTTTTAGTGCAACAAAATGTGGATTGATGGTATTCAATGATCACGAAGACCATGCGGTCTTAATACAGGGCCAAGAAATACCGAGGGTAAGCGAGTACAAGTACCTCGGAGTGTGGGTAAATGAGGGGGGATAGATATATGGAGGTACAAGAGAAAGCGTCGGTAACAAAGCGAAAGAGGAATGCTGCAATCATGAAGCACAGAGCGTTATGGGGATACAATAGGTACGAGGTGCTTCGAGGGCTGTGGAAGGGTGTGATGGTTCCGGGGCTTACATTTGGGAACTCAGTGGTGTGCATGAAGTCAGAGGTGCAATCAGGAATGGATGTAAATCAAAGGACTGTGGGACGCCTGGCGTTGGGCGCTCACGGGAAGACGACAAATGAGGCTGTAAAGGGTGATATGGGATGGACAGGTTTTGAAGTGAGGGAAGCTGAGAGCAAAATTAGATTTGAATAGAGGCTGAGGAAAATGAAGGAGAGTAGATGGGCAGGGAAGGTTTTCAGGTATTTGTATAGAAAAAGCGTCGACACGCAGTGGAGAAAAAGAACTAGGAGGCTCACCAGTAAATATACGGCTAGCAGTGTGGGCGACATGGCAACAAGGAGCATTAAGCGAAAAGTCAGAGAGGCGGAGAGGACTTATTGGATGACAGCGATGGAAAAGAAGCCGGCTCTCAGTGACTACCGAAAGGGTAAAAACGAAATAAGGAGGGAGAGGTTTTATGATAATTCAAGGGGAAGCGCTTTACTGTTTGAAGCAAGGTCGGGTTGCCTTAGAACGCGTAGCTATAAAGCGAGATTCTGTAACGAAGAAGAACAATGTACATGCTGTGGGGGAACTAAGGAAACGATGGAACATGTACTGATTGAATGTGGCGATATCCACCCAGATATACGTATGGGCACGAGTCTACATGAAGCCTTGGGTTTTAGGGACAACAATGGAAAGCTGAACACGTCCGCGATAGAAATAAGTAAGAGGCGGTTAGAGTATTGGTGGCAGAAAAGTAGAGATAAAGGACAAAAATGAAGAATGGGAAAAATAAGGTCATTCTGGCTTAAGAGGCAGAGAGATGGACCGTGATTTTATATTTTTCTTTGCTATAATAACATAGATTTAATCATTGTAGATAGGGCATTAGGCCAACACAAAAGGAAAGTTTTTTTTTTCGAGCCTGGTGGCAGACATGTCACCGCCCCGTTATAAAGGGGACGCTCATAGCATCCATACGTGCTGCGCTCTCAACGCGAAGAGAATGTGGTGTGCAGAGTGTCCCTGGAGCAACAAGCGTTTTCTAGAGTTGCGTGAGATCGGATCCAAGAGAGTAAGCTGCCAGCCTCACTTCGTATAACCTTGCAATTTGTTGCTGTCGCATTCATTGATTCACCCTTGCGGTGAAACTGTGACTTTTTTTAGGGATTTTAAATAATTATTGCGATTACTATTCTGATATTTCTGTTAATTATGTTATTTCAGACCTTGTTCGTTCATTTTAACCTCCTTAAGCATCGTTAGCCTTGTAATGACCCGTATTTAGCGCTTTACTGTGAATGTAATAATAAAAATTGCTGGGGTTTAACATTCCAAAACCACCATATGATTATGAGAGACACCGTAGTGGAGGGCTTTGGAAATTTCGACCACCTGGGGTTCTTTAAGGTGCACCTAAATCTAAGTTCACGGGTTACTGGGAATGTGGTCACGCCACATGAGATCCATGGCTGTACGACAAGCAGGGCCCCTAAAGTACGCCGCACATAAAAGAAAGAAGTTATTGCACCAGCTAGCTGCAAAGCGGGGCAAAAAAAAAAAAAAGGCGTAGAGACAGGCAATTTAAACTTTAAAAGCGGTACATTCTTTGGCAAGTTGTCCAGCAATTTTAGTGGCAAAATTGCGTCTCTGGCAAAGGGAGTCGAACCTTTCCGACCAAGAATATATACATACTCCTCCTTAGAAAACAAAGTTGAGATGACACAAGTTGAATGTGAGAGTTAAGGTTCATATGGAAGGTGGGTTACCTATGGGCCAGCCTGCACGAGAAAGGTGTCATTAGGATGTTTAACGTTTCTTAGCGCGCACAAAAGACAAGGACAGCAAAAATAGAGACACATGAGCGCTAGCGCTCGTGTGTCTCTATCTTTTTGTCTTGGTCTTTTGTGCGCTAAAAAACTTTAAATACGGATTCATACCAACTTGCCCAGTTATCAGTCTTATTGCAATACGTGTCATTAGCAGGCCAACGGGCACGATCGAGGGTCTCAGCGCAGATCGCACGGCGGGCTTGTTGGTTATCCGTAGCATCCGATGTATATCGCATCCAGGACGGGACAGAGCAAGAAATACGTAACACACACACAGCACTAACTTTCAACAATCATCATGAATACATAACACACACACCGCACACAGCGCTAACTTTCAACAATCAATGTTGAAAGTTAGCGCTGTGTGTGTGTTTTATGTGTTTCTTGCTCTGTCCTATCATGGATGCGCTATGCATCGAACTCTCAGCGAGTGCTTTCTGCCACTCAGCGAACATCGCAGCCCCCCCGCCGAAGCAGAAATATTTTTGGCCGAAGTGCTGGCTTCGCGCCCGTGTTGTACCCGATGGCTGTTTACCAATTATAAATTTCAAAACCCATGTTTCACGCAGCGTTTTACGCTTAGGACACGTGTGAAGGCTGACACCGGGCTATGTTGTGTACAGACGGAATCACACTTTGTCTAGAGCGCCCAGCCGGGCCGCTTCCAGCTACCGTTTTCTGCACAATTATGCAAGGACCGACGCCGTAATGATACCAAACATGGTCATACCGCGTGCTAGGCCCTTGTGCTGTAATTCAAGCATGAACGGAAGCTTCTAGCTAACGTGAGGTAGCAGCTTCGGCCAACAACAGCGTCCACAGCCACGCACTCTGCTGCTCTATAGACAAGTGTGTATTCCGTCTGTACGTCCTGCACTGCGGCACCGAGCACTCTCCTACCGTATAAGAAACCTTCAAAGACAGCGACTGCATATTGCATTGCTTTCAAGTGTTCTCAAGCGCACAACCGATGCGGGACCACTGCCTTATCAATCAGAATCCCAAGGTAGGTTGCATTCTAAAATTTCGTTTTCAGCGTGCGTAGGTGCTCCCAGGAGCTGACGAAGCACCGCTCATGTTGCCTAACGCGTAAGGCCGACGGCGGCGCCAGTTTTCCCAGCCATAGACCTCACTCCCAATAACATTTGCCGAAAAACTCTTACACAGCGTCCGCCACGGTGGATCAGTGGGGCTAAGGTGCTCGGCTGCTGACCCGAAGGTCGCGGGTTCGATCCCGGGCCACCGCGGTCGCACTTCGGTGGAGGTGAAATGGTAGAGGCCCGTGTACTGTGCGATGTCAGTGCACGTTGAAGAACATCAGATGGACGAAATTTCCGGAGCCCCCCCGCTACGGCGTCTCTCATAATGATATCGTGATTTTGAGACGTAAAACCACAGATATTATTATGAAACTCTTACACCGCGTTATACAGGAAACTTCTAATTCAGCAGTTAACTAATGTAAGGAAGAAGATGGAAAAGAAGACGCAAGGGTACAGCTCTTAGAGAGCGAGAAAGAAGAAGAACTGAAATAAAGAGTAATGGCGACCGTATTGGATTCGTGATTCCTCGGTGTCGTTACAATTTTGGCGCAGTCTACTGCAGGATCCTGTTATACACATGTTATAGGCTCCACAATCATGTTTTCTTGCGTTCGTGAGCAAGAAATTACCCAATTATGAAAACATTCACAAACGCACACACACACAAAGAACTTTGTATTCGCGTGCCGGTGTTGCAAAGCTCTCAAACGTGCCGCGCATAAAGAAAGAGAGTATTAAATATCGATTGGGCGCTCTACGTACTTCACTTCACCCTTTCTGTGCGCCTCGTGATTTCATTTCCTGGGACCACTTTTATTTCCCGGAGCATTAGAATTTTATTTAGAGATAAAAGCTACAGGATTCTTCCTTTCTCGTTTTATCTTTCCAAACAGCGCCGCCGTAATATTGCGACCATCTTCCGTCACGTTTGATTTCGCTCAGCTTGCCGAGAGCGTGACAGGAGCTTTAAGAACCCAGCGGAGGTTTCCGAAAACTTCTCTGCTCTATTCTCCGGCCTAGTTCCATCTACTTCAAGGCCTACTCCTATTTCGTACTTCATATTTTACCTCGACTGGATTGCGCCGTTTTCGATCTTGCTGGCTCTCAATCTGCTTTTGCTCCGGTAAACGGGTATATTGAAGTTTCCGCCTCCTCTGGTCACAAAATTTCTCCAGCTTCCTGTTTCGCAAATGGACTGATTATTTCGTGAGCGGGAGTTCTTGAATTATTGAGGAAAGGACGGAGGACGAGCGAATTGAAAGGTAGAAAAGAAGTTTTTTTTATATAAGGAACCTTGGATCACCCCAGTTTCATCATTAGGGGTGGGGAAGGGGGTGAAGGTTTATCGCAGTGCCCCCCCCCCCCATTCTTTCCGGCCCCCTACCTACTGAGACATAATGAGACTGCAGTGCAAAGACGAGGTATTAGGTGAGGAGGCCGTTCCTCCTCCTCCCTGTGCGCACGCCTTTGATAAAGGAGGAGGAGGAGGAGGAAGGAAAGGAATGAAACGCAAGGAGGTAAACCAGTAAGGTACGCATTTGGGCTGGTTGGTTCATGATTAATTCTTTCTTGTCCCGTCTTTTAGCGCTGTTTTTCACTCGTTTTCACTCGAGGTAAACCAGACGCGCGTCCGGTTTGCTACCCTGCACTGGGGATAAAGGACGAAGGGATCAAAGAAGAGAAAGAAAGAAGGAAGAAAGCAACGTCAGGGTACGTGTGCGTCTGTCCATTGCACGGCTACAAGCGGTCGCTTAAACCGGTCGATTTTAAAAAAAAAATGTTGCAGTGGCTTAGCTCAGCTATGCCAGGATATACGTAGCGTTAGCAAAGGTTCAGCTGATTATTCTTAGCTTTCCTGATTGTCTAGATTGTCTAGGATTAGCTTGATTATCATGCTTACTGCTGCTCCAATGACACACAAACACGGTATACGTATTATGTGGCACATGTATATTTTTGCTCAACGTCAGGTTGCTTCTCTATTGCCACAAAGACGGCTTGGTGATCAGTGAAGTAACACGCTGCCGTCTCTATGGCCCCAACACAGTATTCTGTTCACTCTTCCTACCCTCAACCGCTAATTGCGAGGCAACTACTTCGGGATCCGATGAGTCACGCTTATCCGCTCTTCTGCGCCGTTGGACAGCATTTGCGTTCTCCTTCTCCATGGCTATACCACACTGGCAAACGCCGGTCAGAAGCGCAGCGGCTCCAGCGCAGTATCAGACGGCGTCTGCACAGCGAATGCGAATAGCTGCGCGCGCGCGTCGGCGCCAGTGCGTCTACCACGGCTACGACGTCACTCCTCTGGAATGCGCAGACCGGCGGCGGTGAGTTGCGCGCGGCGGCGGCGGAGTGCGCGGGAGATGCCGGCTCCGGTCCTCCGGTGCGCCAGCTGTGTGACATCACTGATTCTCGCGCATGCGCAGCACGGCTCTTGATGTGCCGCGCGAAACGGGTTTGGCTAGGCCAGTGTAGCTAACGCTACAAAAACGTAGCAATGCTCGTGTCGCTTTGCTGGCCTGCGACGCATAGGACCACGATCCGAGGATCTTCTCTTCGGAAAACGGTATATCGTCTAGTTTGTTTAGCGTATCGCGTAGAACGTTGCATTCGCTCACATAACGATCACAGGAACACAGTAGATGTGCTATTGTTTCGTCGCTGTTGCACGAGTCGCATCTGGAGGTGTCTGCCATTCATATGCGAAAAGAGTACGCCTTCGTGAAGGCTACTCCTAGCCACAGGCGGCACAGTAACCTCTCACGGTGGGAGAGGTCCGGTGGAACTTTTAAGTTTCCTCGATGGGTCCAATTTATGTTGGCGGCGGTTCCGAACACTCGGGTCGCTCAACCAAGTTTTCGACATTGTGTCAGCGAACGAGCGAAGGCCTCTTGCAGCGTCTGTCCTCGACAAGGGTATTGGGGCTGTCTGGGCGTTCTCGTAGGCGGACCGGGCAGCATGATCAGCCAGGTCGTTACCGACAATGCCACAATGTCCCGGTAACCATTGGAACACCACGTCATTTCCCTTCGTCGTAACGCTGATTGCAAACTCTGAAGCGATGCCTTAAAGTCGCAAAATACAGCCCACTTTTGGGGCTGGGCTTCCGCGACATAAAAGATAGCAGCACGTAAGGCGGCAAGCTTTGCTGCTGTCGATGTCGTCCTGTGAGACACTTTCAACTTGACAGTCACTTGGCATGCCGGGATAACAACAGTGCCTGTGGAGCTGTCGGCTGAGACCGATCCATCGGGGTAAATGTGGGTCCTTTGGCCATATTCCTCGTTCAATAGTGGCAATGTCGCCTGTCGTAAGACCACTGTTGAATGACGGCTTTGATAAAGAATGCGGAGTTCACTTATTAAGCCGAAAGTATCAGCCATAGCCCGCTGTGGTTCCTTATTGCTTAGCTTTTACGGCGTTGCCCTAATATGCGAGAGGGGGCGGTTTCGACTCCTGCAACGATAGCTGTCTCATCGATGGAGGCAAAATTAAAGAACGTTCGGGGAGCTAACAATCTGTAGCGTCTATTCGTGGTAATAAGAAAAAAAATCGGTTGCAAGTGACACTCCGTGACACTTGAAGGGGATAGCTAGCGGTACACTTGGTAATGTACTAAGTTATATCATCGATGGCTAGACTTCTGGCAAGACATTACAAGTCGCAGTGCGAGAGACAGGCATTAAATAACCTTGACGTTCTCAGGTGATTGCATTTCGCCACCTTCCTTGATGCTTTGAGCACTGCACGGCATGTTGCACTGTATAAATGCATCACCGATTTCACCAATCGACGATGCCATGCGTTTACTATGTTGACCATTTTGACCATTTGACATTATCTGTTACTCGGTTTACGTGGGTTTTTGTACCACTTCATTCGCCTGCCATGTTTAACTCAAGAGGCCGCTCAACGAGGAACTTCAGAATTTCACTTTAAGTAGTTCAGTACCGCCGCCTTGGAGCATCGATCATATATGATCGACGGCTTTAACCCGCAGTGTCAAGTTCAATCAATCAATCAAAGGAGGATTTATTGCACTATAATGTGAGAAATGTGTACACAAACATTTGGTCCCATAGTCTAAGCGGCTAGTGATGGGTCCAATACAATAAAGGTTATAAGAATTAACAGTCTTGACAGAAAAAAATGCCCCCCACCTCCCCGAAGGGAATCGTGAGGAAATGCGAATGCATTTCGCGCGCGCTTCACTCCATTTATATATGGTGGTTGTGGTTCGAAGAAGGAAAAGGCGCCTAATTTCTGCAGCCCGGTCGGGAGCACGGCGCAGCGCCTGTTTTTTTTTTGCTTTTGTTCTGTTTTTTTCTTTTTTTATTTATTTTTTTATTCTTTTTGTTCTTTTTTCCTTTTTTTTCTTTTTTTTTAATTTTTTTTAATTTTTTTTCATATATAGCTCCGCCGAGCTCCCGCGATGCGAGCGCCCTCACACACTTGAAATGCATTCGCATTTAAAACTGGAGATACGTAAAGCACGCAGCGATGGAGCGGTGTTTCCTACTGGAACATGCCAATCGCTGCTAATGGGCAATGAGAGACAGAAGACTCCGACTGGACACAGAGACCCGCAGTCGGCTTTTAGTTAACGCGCACGCTGCGAATTTTTATTGTTCAACAACGCACAGGAGAAATCTCCCACCGGCACCACTTTGGAGGTCAAGATCCATTGCCATATATACGGGATGGACAGTGAACGGTTGTGCAGCGCGAGCAGTC
Source organism: Rhipicephalus appendiculatus (assembly GCA_030522465.1). Classification (NCBI taxonomy): domain Eukaryota; kingdom Metazoa; phylum Arthropoda; class Arachnida; order Ixodida; family Ixodidae; genus Rhipicephalus; species Rhipicephalus appendiculatus. The sequence goes on from JALIZH010018506.1 coordinate 20,258, forward strand.
GGTTTTTTCAACCAAGAAACTCGCTAGCAGACGCTGCCTGCGTCGGCGTCGCGAGGCGAGAGAGGGGGGGTAGCGTAGGAGAGGAGAGAGAGGGGGGGGGACGCGCATGCGCAGTGGGGGGTGTGGACGCTGTGGGCAGGGATGCCTAGAGGAGGGAGGGGGGGGAGCGTATTAGAGGAGAGAGAGGGGGGACGCGCATGCGCAGTGGGAGCGCGGGGAGGGATGCCTAGAGGAGAGAGAGGGGGGAGCGTAGGAGGGGAGAGAGGAGGGGAGGCGCATGCGCAGTGAGGGTGTGGTTGCCGCGGGGAGGGATGCCTAGAGGAGAGAGAGGGAGAGAGGAGGTTTTTTCATTTATATTTTTTTAAAGGGCTTGCGCATGCGCAGTATGGGTGGTCACGCCGCCCACCACCACCACCGGATTAAGCTTCGCCATAAGATGCTTCACATCTAACACCTGCCGGCGCTTACCTCCTCAACCTATCCTCCTCCTCCTCCTCCGCGGACAACGCTGGACAACGCTGGACAACGCCGGACAACGCCGGATGCCTGACATAGCCCGACTATGAAATGCATTCGCATTTAAAAAAAAATAAACAATAGTGAAAGTATCATGATAAGTGACAAAGGTTATACATATTTAAAGAGCCATACTAGAAACATCGAACCCATAATTACTACGAACACACTAAATATACATATCAAATTTGCGCGCATGTTTACATGTATTCCTTCCTAGGATGTTGTTTGATCACTAGAAGGCAGCTATACATGAGAGAGAGATTTGTGGGTTGCGGCGGCGGCGAACGTAGCGGACCATTGCGTCGGGCTCGCGTGAGGCCGCGCAAAGAAGCAGAGGTGAATCGCGTGATGCCGCTGCTTCGACGGCAGTTTGTTTATTTATTTATTTATTTATTTATTTATTTATTTATTTATTTGTTTGTTTGTTTGTTTGTTTTTTGTTTGTTTGCTTGTTTGCTTGTTTGCTTGTTTGTTTGTTCTTTGTTTGTTTGTTTGTTTGTTTTGGCTGAGTCGAGCAGCGAGCGGTCCGGACATCACTTTTACAGCTCGGATATTATTTTCGGGAGTGATTCGGACGTGGATCAACGTGGGATTTCAGCCAGTACTCGTAGGTGAACGTAGTTTCACATCCGCTTCTCTTGCGAGTAGCGAAAGGGACTTGCTGTTTGTTCAGATTCTTTTATTTCTGTTTGATATAGTCTCAACAAGGCTTCAGAGAAGAGCTCATCCATCGGTTTTCCAATCTTGATGATGCCAGGCCAGCCCGCACTGCTCCACCTCGTGCACTCCCATCCGCGAGGGGCATGCGTTCCACAAATAAAAAAAAATGTAGACAGGTGCAAGATTTGCAAGCTCTGTTAAGAGCAGAAGAAACCGAGCTGAAAATAAATGTTTTTTATTTTAATTTTTTTGCCGGACCTGTAAAGTACATTTGTGTGTTACTGCTACTAGGAGCTGTTTCGTTGAGTACCACAAGGGCCATGGGGTATGAGTACTGCACCTATTTGAAGCACACCAAAAAAAGAGATGTTGTGGATGTGTGTACCAAACTTTTCAAAGTAAGAAAAGAGGACATTAGCCATGTTTGGTGTATCTTGCATTCTTTTTACCACAACCTTCAAATTATGTGTCCGTTGCTGTAGCATCGAAGGTTGTGCGTTCGGCTCCCGCCGATGGAAAGATGCTTTTTCGTCCACTTTAGTTCATTCACATTTATGTCATAATTACTACGTTACAGTTAAAAACTACAGTTAATGTACCCTATGCCTTCCTTGGCTTCACTGTGGGCTCATTTTACTCCTGCAACTGCAATGGCCGCGTGTGTACCTTCAGAATCACTTTCGTTTGTTATAATTCCTTCAATATCTTAAGTATGAAGAAGCCTACCCGTCACCAGTTCGCCATCACTAAGCTCTTCTTTGTTCATTTCATTCTGAACAAAAACAAAGCCCTGACGCTGGTCCTCATTTAAGAAGAAAGGAAAACTTATTGTGCCAGTCACATTTTTTAAAGCTTTCATTCCAATCCTCTCCCATCGCACACCGTTTTAGCGTAATGGCTTTTCAGCCGACTGCCTTGCTTCCGTAATAGCTTTTTTTTTCTTGCCAGTTCGCTTTGCATAAATCCATTTCTCAGTGAGCGAGCGCACGCGTTCGCATAAAAACAGAGCTGCTTTGACGTTCGAAGGAAAACGGGAAAGATGGAAACGAGTTTATTCTCTCATCTCAGCTCGAACTGTTTATCTTGGTGCTGCAAATCTCCTATCTATTATATACTTTTCTCTTTGTATTCGTAGTGGAGCGAGAAAGGGGGGAATGGTTTTGAAGTGATGTTGAAGAACGAAAACTAATCGGGGCCATATTGATGAAAATAACTGCGGGAGCGTGTTTTTGTTGACTGAGAAAGCTTTTCTAAGAATTCAAGGTCTGTGAATCATTATTAACAGGGTTTATGCTGCAGTTATCGATGTCCACGAATACGAAGACCTCATTTATAGTAATTTCGTGCAACCGCGTAGGGTGTGTTGCAAGGTGTTCTGAACTGCCCCATATATATGTAATATAAGTTGTGCTATGTGCCAATGTACTAGCGTACACGTAGTTTCTAAGTGACTGCTTTCCAGCGCAGTGTGTGTCGCCACAGACAATGAGTCATTTTAAGCGGTATGTAACCTAAGTGTTTGGGCGTTTCCACCTCATCGCTTTTTAGTCTTGTTTTTTTGTGCGTGTATTCTACACCCGGTGAATATTAACTGCTTGCTTTGTCTGTCGTGTTTGTTCGTTTCTTCGTTTTCTCGCTTGAAGCCGGAATAGTTTTACTTTGCACTCACAGCCTAGGCGATAAAAAGGTTGGCATCACACGTGATGCCAACCTTTCTCGTACACGTGTTTAATGACCAATGTATGGGTTATTAGCGTCAGGTATCAGCATTACTTGAATGAGTACAAAAAAGTGAATATTACAGGGGCGCGATGCCTTGCAAACAAGTACAAAATATATAAAGCTGGTGATGCCGCTTTGACATTCCCGCATCAGCTCGCAAGCTTAAATTTTTTTGACGGAGCTGCAGTTCAAGCTTCCATTTACTAACTAGAAACGACAGGTAAAATTACACTTAGCTCAGCAAAATCAACAATGACATCGAGGTACCTCAAGGTTTTCCATAGATTCAGTATTTTTCCAGCAATTGCTTTGCATCAATGAAACAGTCGCATACAATCAAACAGGCGTAAGCTAACTTCGCTACCGGCGCGACAAAATAAAAATGAAAGAATGGTTGCAAGGGTATGAATTATAAGCTGCAAAATGCGTTGTCTTGTGTGAACAGATACGTATGTAACAGAAAAAGCTGGCAGATCCCACGCACTGTGGGAATCGATGTAATGCGAAGCAGCCAGGAAGGAGCAAATCATGCTTTACATAATTTGCATGTCATGCTTTACATGTTAGGACCTGTCATTTATGTTCGCCATACAGTCACGTCACGCAATACCAATTTTGGTGCATATCAAGCTAGCGAACTGGACGCAAGCGCACCATGAGCGTGGCATGTAAATGGCGTCGTAGATGACATGCATGCCAAGATTTTCATGTTACCACCTGCCACTTATGTTCGTTATACAGTCATGTCCCTCAATACCCAATTTGGTGTGTATCAAGCTAACGAAACTGCCGCGAGCGCGCCGTGAGCGTGGAATGCAAGTCATGTCGCTCATGACATGTCATGATTTCTATATTACCCCTTGTCATTTATGTTCGTCATACAGTCATATCACTCAATACCAAATAAGGTGTATCACAAGCTAATGAAACGGCCGCGAGCGCGCCATGAGCGTGGCATGTAAATCATACTTTTCATGACAAGTTAGTCAAGAGTTTCATAATATGACCAGCCATTTAGGCCGTCATACAGTCATGTTATGCCATACCAAATTTGGTATAAATCCCATTAACGATACGGCCAGGAGAGCACAAAGTCGTAGGCGGCTAGATAGATAGCTAGATAGATACGCTCAAAGTCGCCGAGGTTCGCTAAGAAATGCTTCGCATTTAAAATACGTATACGCACGCTTCGCCTCACCCTAATGTACACTCTGCTGCTATGAATTTTCGACGGGATTTTTCTAGGAGATAATCAGAGACTGGCCGACCCTTTGGTTATCACACAGGACACAGTCCCTTTTGCTACCATTCCCTGAAACATGTGCAGACCCCACAGTCTTCGCTTCGGATCCTACAAAATATGCAATCCGTACAGCTCTTCCCTTGAGCCCCCCTACAACATGTGCTGTAACTACAGCCCTCTCCCTCACTTCCTTACAAAACATGAAATACATGCACCTCTTCCGTGCAGCTATCTACAAATGCGATTAAAACAGCTGTTCCCTACAGTTCCCTACAACATTGCAATCCCTACCACTCGTCACTACAGTTCCGTACAACACTCGCCATCCCTACAGGCCCCGCCTACAGTTCCCTACAACACGTGCAATTCCTACATGCCATTTACACAGCTATCTACGATACATGCAAATAAAACGACGCTTCCCTACAGTTCCCTATAGCGTGTGCAATCCCTACAGCTCGTCCCCACAGTTCCGTACAACACTCGCCAATCCCTACAGCCACCGCCTACAGTTCCCGACAAGACGTGCTATTCCTACATGTCTTTTACACAGCTATCTACGACACGCGCGAATAAAACGGCGCTTCCCTACAGTTCCCTGTAGCGTGTGCAATCCCTACAGCTGGTCACTACAGTTCCGTACAACACTCGCGAATCGCTACGGGCACCACCTACAGTTCCCGACAAGACGTGCTATTCCTCCATGTCTTTTACACACACGATACGTGCAAATAAAACGGCGCTTCCCTACAGTTCCCTATAGCATGTGCAAACCCTACAGCTCGTCACCACAGTTCCGTAGAACACGCGTGACTCACAGCTCTTCCCTAAGGCTCTCTGCAGCGCGTGCAACCATTTCGCATTCCAAAATGCTCGCGCGCTCTCCGGCGCTCATTTTTCAGTATATTTTACTTTCAAAATTTACTCTAGAGAGCTGGCTGTCCCACTTCTCAAGTTCAAGGTTGGGAGGCGGCGCAAAGATGACGTTCTTATTGACGTCACTGCCATCCCCGGGACCCGGGGATCGGTCTCGGCGCATATTTTCGTGGATAGAGGCCTTCTTTTTTTTTTTTCGTTTTTCGCGAAAGAGCTTTGAAGGTTTGGGACCGCGCAGTCATTTCGTGATGTTTATTGTCGCGGCGCATCGATTTCGAGTTTCCGATGAGCTTGCGTAATAACTTCTTGTCCTCGGCGGAATATTTTTGCCTGCTCATGCATCAACCACATGCGGGCGGCGGTGATTATCATGAGCGGTGAATATCATATATTGGGTATCGCTTCGGCGCATGAGCGCTGCCGATTCTTGAGTTACTTTTATGGTCTCTTGTCTATCGTTCTTTGCTATTAAAACTTATCACAATTGTTAAAGTGTACCTGATTAGTGTGAATTACACAAAGGGGACACTTTTGCAAAGCGTGTGGTTGGAGGACGGATCATGCATTGTTCTCTATTGCCTTTGTTTCTTCATTCTCTCGTGTGTTTTGTTTTCCTTTATTTTCTTCTTGATATTATTCTTGGGCAGAGCAGACTACAAGGTCATAGTGTGTCTTTAGTTTTTTGAATATGCACGAAATTCTGTTCTGCGTGGCAGCGCTCAGCAAATAGTGGTTAGACGTTTTCGTTATCATTCAGGAGATACGGCCATGAAATTCTTTGTACTCAAATGACACCGCCGTGCTATTGAAATAGTCTTGCGCAAAATAACACATGGCACTGTCTATGTAAAGTTTTCTTAATACATGATATACAAAGCAAGAAGAATGACTTCCTGTTTTGGAGAATTTAATCAAAAACGTGGTACTGCTCCGTGTAGGAATGCCTTGAAAACTCAGTCTGCAGTCAATAGTTACAGATGCCGACAAAATATTAGATACTCGATAGGGGTCCGAGAATTAGAATAATGGAAGGAACGGAAAAGAGGACAATTTGTACCAACTGAAGCATAAAAGCGTTCGTAGCGCATATACTGAAAGTCACAACAACTGAGAAGTCTTTGTGTCCCGTTCCTCCACAATGTTCTTAAAGGGAATAAACTCGAATTCGTGATATTTATTTAGGCTTGCAATGACTGCTTCCAGAGCATATATAAAACGCGAAGTGCGCTTCGAGCTTACGGAGTTGCTATTCAGTTGGGAAGAGTACGTGTTGTGTTTATCAGTGATCTCAGCAGCGTGGACTTGTAATAGCGGTGTAACACGGGAACTAATGATCGCGTTCAGGACCGATGTGGATTAGACTCGATCCAGATCAGCTGCTGCTACACGGTCACATTGAATCGCGATCAGGCCAGATCGGGATCAAGACGATCGCGACGTGCGCCTCGCGATCTGGCTTCGTGATCACGATTTCGCTGATGTCTGCACCAAAATTGATCCAGATTAGGCTGTACCGTGTAGCAGCGACAAAGTGGATGATCTCTATCAAGAAGTGCGATCCAGATCGGCCCTAATCGTGACCAAAAGCAGCACTCGTCTGACATTAGTGTAAGACTTGCATGCCTCTAGCAGGAACTGTGCACTTTGAGCAGTAGGGTGCGATTGCGCGAGCCCTGTGATCAACAGACGGCTCATACCTTTATACGTGTAGCGTTCTCGCCGCTCAGTTTTGCGTTAAAGGTGCCCTGTAACACATTTCCAACATCGTAAGAAAACGCTGCCGACCGGTAGTCGAGGCTCCTGAGAACATGTGAGCCATACATTAAAACGAAGCACGTGGCCTGGAATCTACAATTTGTTCTCAAGATCAGTGAGAAATCGTTTGCTCTTCTCTCAGCAAATGATGCCGCAAATCCAACTGACGACGCCATTAGCACAAAGTCCACGGTCATTGGCTGGTATGAGCATCATGAGCTGGATAGTTGCCACGGCCGCCGTGCGATGCCGCGAGGTGCATGCGCGCTCTTTCGTGATCACACTGAAAGGTAGCCGCGCGTTCGAAAGAAAAAAAGAAATAAAACTAATAACTCTACGGCTTGACGTGCGCTGACGAACAGACGTGGCTTTTTGCGCCATTGTCATTCCCCCCCCCCCCCCCGCCCTTGCGTAGCTTTCAGCGCGCTCCCTGGTATGAAAGGAAACAGGCAGAGCTTAAAGCACGCGACAAGTCCTTGTATCTCCGCTCGTATACTTGAGGGCTTCTGCAAACTTTTCCGGCAATTCATTCGTGGGGCACTGAACTCCTTTAATGAAGCCATTCGGATGTTTACTTGGAAAGAGTTGGAGGGCCCCTTAAATGGGATAAGCAGCACAAATGTTGCTTTGCTCGCTGCAGCGGCCTCAATTCTTAACGCCAGTGTTTTCTTCAGTTACGCGAAGTAGGATGACAAGCGAGTAAGCCGCTCGTATTACTTCGTATAACATTCCACTTGCTTGCTATCGTATTCATTACTTCGCCCTTGCGGTGAAACTGTGATCTTCTTTAACTGCACATTAAAGCCTCGAGTTAGCTGGCATAACTGATGCACATCATAACTACAGCGCCTCAAGAATTAAATAAACTGCTTGCGTATGCAGTCGCTCCTTTTTCCTGTGGTTATTACTACGTGGAGCTCGCACATCTTCATTCGTGCTGTAATGATTATAGCCGTTAGTGGTGATCTTCTCTGTACTCATCGCGCATGGAACCCACAGCTTTATGCGGTAGTGTAATATTGCGAAAGTCACTGGAAACAAGTCCGCGCTCGCCACGCCATAGCGCCCGCATACCATAAAACATGCACTTTCCAAATGCGCGCCTGCATTCGTTCGCAGAGATTTGAGCAGGCATGGCAGTACTTGTACACATTGTCTGGAGATATTATTTACACCGCGAACACGAGACCGGGCTCCGCTCGACGTGTCGGGATAAAACGCGTTGGGAAATCGCTCGTAAGCAAACAGGGGGCGTCCACGTGCTGCGCTTATCACACGCACTGTCCAGCTTCCCTCTGCATCGACGCAAATAAAGCGGCAGAGAAGAGGCGTCGCTATGCTCTCGCGTCGAGGAAGCAATGTTCCTGATGGCCTGCATGTCCGCATTGCGTAAGTTCCATCCTTTTCACTTTCAGTGTTCTCCTCTTTTCGTCTCTCATCTTTCTCCCTCTCAACGTTCACCGTCGACGGCCATTACTGGTGTCTCTGCAACGACCCGCTGAAAACGGTAGCAATCACTTTCCCCTATGCGTTAAACAACGGCGATGTAGCGGGACCAAGTTATCAGGCCTAACTGCTTTTATTGGCAGCAGGGCTGGGTAGTATGGCGATACAAGAGGATCGCGATAGTATTTCTGAGATACTTTACGTATCTGCATTTCTTTATCGAGGTGCATTTCAAAATGTGTTTGTATGTCGGTAGTGAAATACTTTTAAGATGTGTCGATTATATTGCGATACTGTGCAGGAGACTGGTATCTCGTAACTTTTTGGGCGGAAATGAGCTTGCCTGATTCTGAGGGTGAAATGAAGACTTTTCTGCTAAGCCAAGCAAAGGCACGCTGCCGGTCGCCTTCACAGAGGGGGGGGCGTGAATGGTTCCCCACACGCACAAATCGGCCCATGTTGTAAAACGCCTGACGCCGTGACGGCAGAATCGCGGAGGCAGTGTTGTCACGCTCTGCCGACGAAATTCGCGGTCTGTCAAGGCAGGCACACCCCAAACTTTATTCGGATGGCAAGCCATTTCGCGAGTCTCGTGTTAAGGCCGTACCAACGTTGCCTAAATAACAGTTTGTCTGAGAAGCTCCTGTTGTTCAAAAGCAGTTAAGGCCACAACCATCTCGGCAATACAGATGTTGTGTCCAGAATAAGAGTATACTTTTTAAATGCGAATGCATTTCTTAGTCGGGCTATGTCAGGCGCATCCGGCGTTGCCCGCGGCGTTGTCCGCGCGCCTCTCCGCTCTCACTCCCTTTCCCATAGCAACAGCTGCGGGCGCGCGCGCTTATCCTCGCCCCTAGCAACCGGAGCATGTGGTGCGAGAGAGTGTAGGAGAGGGTAGGTGCAGTGCTTCGCCGCTCCTTCTCTCGCCGTTCGCTCTCTCTCTCCTCCCTGCGCCCCACTCTCCCGTCCGCTCGCGCCTCACTCTCGACCGTTCGCTGGCTGGGCGCCTCTCAAGGCGATGGCAGAAGTCGGTGCATTCGCATTTCCTCACGATTCCCTTCGGGGAGGTGGGGGGCATTTTTTTATTAATTCACAGGTGTTCGTTACTGATTCGATTGATATACGTGACTTGGAAGTTTCAAAGCGGTGAAACATTAATTTCAGCTTTATTCTGAGCCAAATGAATGTCTTCGCGGAGCATGAGCATTCGCGAAATCGCAAGAAGTATTCCGAGTATTTGTATTCTTCTATTTCTATTCTGGTATATTTATTCCCTCAATACCTTTTTCATGTTTTTGAAAAGGTATTTCTGAAATATCTCGTTACGTCAAAGGCAAATGTATCTCAGTATCTGTATTTTAGGCTCCCGCGTATGTATTTCGATATCTGTATTCCGCAATATTTTTCTGATTATCTCTTCCTAGTAAATGGCAGCACCTTGGTAACACGTGGGTTAACTTTGCTGCGTCAGGTATCTGTCTTGCTTCGCGTTGATGCCTGTAGATAGGCAATAAATGGAATTAAGGCGTAAATAACAATAAAAGGTTCTCTCTTTCTCGCTTATATATATATATATATATATATATATATATATATATATATATATATATATATATATATATATATATATATATATATATATATATATATATATATATATATGCGACTTTGAAAGTTTGAAAGTACATCATCGCTGTTTGGTTTGGCGATACAACTGTAATTTCTAGTAAAGATCGAGCAATGTATGTCGCAACAATGTTTTGGCTGTCTAAAGAGTTGCGAAAAATTGTCGCAGGAAGACGGCAGCAGCATCTCAAGAAATACAGGTCGAAGAATTCGCCTGGACTTAATTTTCTCCTTACAATCAACCACTGCGGCAACCAATACTTGTTGTTGTCTCAACGTTGATCTCTTTATAGCCACCAGCTTCCACGCAGCTTTCTGACTACGACATACTATGCAGAGAGTCTAGGGGGGACGGCGTGTTTAGCATAATGAGCGCTACACACCTTTTGCAGCGCTGAAGGTGTCATAAATCACGCCGCTGTGTCTAAGCTTGCTGCCTGGACTTCTTGACAACTTTCTAATTTTAGCATCCACCAACACCTTGTTTTTAGTGTTTTTTTTTTCAGTTTAGTAGCCCTGCGCCGCGAACAGGAGAGCATTTACTTTATTATTCTACGTATTTTCAGCTAAAAGTTCCGCATACGTTATAGAGGCAATTATATCACATAGTAAGCAGCAATTAGGCCAGGAGCAAGTTCTTCCAGGAGTAGATTTTGTCATTACCTAGCTTAAATATGTAAATGAGCAGCCCTAGGTATTAAATTTTTTTTACTGGTTTCTTGAGGCAGTTGTCTGAAATAGGATCTTTTAGCAGTGACGGTAATACTATATGGTAAGTAGGGCAGTACCACGCCGTCGTGGTTACCACGCAGCTTTTGAGCATCCTTTTTTTTTTTTTTAGCTGTGCGAGTTGGCCATTTCGTGCGGTAACCTGATCAGACGATCAAAGTGGCGAGTAGAGGGGCTGTAGATTAAAATTTATGCAGTTTCACTTAACGTGAAAGCTCTATGAAGTGCGGAGCAGTGATACGCCTGCCCTTCGGTGACAATGGCTTTCACGAGCAAGCGTACGCTGGCGTTACGAACGTTGAGCCCTCTAGGCGTCCATAGCGGGAAAGGAAACCTTCATTTATGATGCAATGGCGCCAACTCCCCTTCCCTTTCCTTCTCCCCTTCCCTTGTCTTTCCCGCCTTTTGCCAAATTACACAAGACATAGCGGTTGTCTCGTTGTTTCGTGTCTTCCTGATGTGCCTCGTATGCATGCGCTGCTTCTCACGTAAAAATGAACCGTCACCTACTCGCTCAACTATCCACTTTACTGAGCTTCATTAAACTATGCATGGCTCTGCTGTTTTACACTCCCCGTTCTATTTCTCTTCCTCACCCTCACATCTCTCCTCAACCGCGCTTCCAATACTCTATCCATTGCTATACTGTACTATAATCAACGTCGCTACGCATTACCCATCCCATATTCATTTTCCTCATCCTTACCCTCACATCACTCCTTCTCACCCTCACTTCCCTTTCCCACTTCTTGCTATACTGTACTGTCACTTCGCTTCAGAGTTCCAGAGTGTGTGTGTGTGTGGGGGGGGGGGGGGGGGGATGTATTGGATTTAGAGCAGCAGGGTTTTCGCCTAACGCACTGGTTGGGCGCACTCTCCAGATGGATAGCCCGCGCACTTTCTTTCGTGGCATGTGCATCTGTCCGTGCATTTCACCCACTACTACAGATGGCAATACTATACATGGCTCTGCTATACATGGTTTTGCATGCGTGACGTCGTACATGGCTGTGGTATGACCCTCTCCTCTACTCCTTTCGCTCCTTCTCTCTTTCACGTCCCTTTCCCGCCCCCCTGCTGTACTATACTATGTATGGATATATTATATATGGTTTAGCCTGCGTGTCGCCAAACGACAACGTGAGGTTACAGGAGGTGACAGCCCGAGCCCCTCAAGTGCTCCGCTCTTAAAAGAGATACGCGCTAAGAACGACTCTAGGCTATTGCCGTACTTGCCTTACAGTATTACCGTTACTGCTAAAAGACACTGATAAGTCACAAGGTCCCTTACGCATTCGCCTAAGACGATTCGAAAACAAAATCCACCCCTTCGAAAGCTTCTCTAACCCGAAAGCCAACCTTCGCCCTCCAAAAGCTTTTTGGATGTCACCTGGTTTTGCATTGCCTCCGTGATCAGCCCACTTTTAACCAAGCACCGACGTCATTTGATTACGTTTTAAGTGACACTACGATATCTGACGTCATGATGACGTCAGAAGTTCTGGCAATCTATGGCATCATTATGGCGTCCCAGGGTGACGTCATCCTGGGATGACGATTTTTCGCAACACCCTTGTTGACGCATATGCCATCGACGCTAACAGTCAATTATCGGATTTGCTGAGGCCTATAAGGCCTCAGCCTTATTAAAAAGCTTCAGCCTTCTTTCGTCAACATCATTATGCTTGTCTCATGTAGCTACCCTGATCACATATCCCACTTGAATATGGCAACGCAACTTGCGATGAGGAGAACAGCAAAGGCTCTTGTTACAAAAAGATTTCTGTACAGATCACCTCTGCCACCGCGCTGGGGCCGGGACCAGCCGCGACCGCGACTGCGGTCGCTGCTGCGGATCGCCTCGGTCGCTCTCGCTGCCGCTGGGTGGTGGCACTCACCAGCCATGAGCTGGCCGATCACCTTTGGGCAGTCCGACTTGCCGAAGATGCCGCTCGGGTCCAAGGACTTCGAGCCGTTACCTCAGGCACCGCCATCATCATCAACGCAGGGTGGGACGGGACAGAGGTTAATCCCCTCTTATTCCCCACCTCTCCCGAAGGAAAATGCTGGACTCACCTTAAAAAAAAGATTTTTTTCATTCGTACAGATCCACGATGCAGCGACAGACTATTCCGTTCCGCAAGAGACATTTAATGACATTACACCACAAGTGACTTCTATCGCTTGTTCTTCGTTATAGCAGATAGCTGAAGTATTACAACAAATGTTTGTAATACTGCAGAGAGACGTACTCTCACAACCTAATTCTCAAATCAGTAACGTCCCTGAAATAATGCCAAAAATTGATTTGTAGCACTGCATGGGCCTGTTGCCACAACGTAACGCTAGAGCGCCTCGTGACCGACGAAAGGGTAACAACAGGATTCCATGTCTCAAAATACTACAAGACACGAGAATTTTCTGACGTCGTATTGTGTTGTATTTTTCAACTGAGACTTTTTTAGCCTTTTATTCCTCCGTCAATCCTCGTATTGTGACGTTGAGACAAAATATTAGTTTGGTATTGCGTACTAGTTAATGAAATCGGGATGTTTTAGAAAAAAAATCTAAAATTACTAATGATACCGTTGCATTACAGAAAATTGTCGAAGAAGAGGGTGGCGCATTAATCACAGACATCCTAAAAATTACTTTGAAACTTAACTACTCGCCAAGTAAGCCTCGCTTTGAGTATTTATACACAGTTGAGGAGTGGAAAACCAATGACAAAAACAAAAAAAAAAAAGACATGGCGATGTGGTGATAGCGGGGACCGATTCGAATTCGCTCACTTCTTCAATATTCTACAAATCAATATGAGTGAGATGGTTCTCATGTATGTAAGATAGGGAAAGCGGGACATAGAAAATTTCGAAATTAAATGAAAATAATTCTACTGGCGTTTATGTCCTGCAGGTGACAGCAAGTTACACTCTAAACAGAAAATAGAAAAGGAAAAGTCAGTAGTCTCGAAGCAAGACTGCGGAAAGACCAAATTCTAAGAAGATATATCAATGAATGGAGAGGCGACACGCGCATGACGTTTCTGATATAAATTGGCAAGATCTTGTGGAATAGGGGCAGTGATCAGAGTGTCGCCGATGTCATTTGCGATGGCCTGTTTCTGACCGTGTTGCACGTTGTAATCGAACATGATGGGGGCTGACGCCACGCCCGTGCTAAGACACTGCTGCGCTCCTTCGATGGGGAGAGGACTTCCCGCGTCGTGGCAATAGCAGAATACGGCACTTACTGATATATTTGAGGATGGCGCACGCGTCGGCGCACGCGCCTTTAATCAATGTTTCCAGTACTTACCCGCGCAATGCGCCCCCGCCCCTGCCCACCGGCACCTCTCCATGCTCCTTCGCTCGAAGGAGCCGTCCAGCGCGTTTCATGTACTCTTGAGCCGCTCCTTAATGCGGCCTTCGCAAGGCTTCACTAGCACAATTCGCATACGACCCGTAAGGTGATGCTACAGGGTTGGACTTTATACGCAACATGACGACGAAGGTGACGGCAAAATCGCGCTCCGAGTGTCCACATAAATGCTATCGCCAGGAAAGAAAATGAGTCAGTACTGGTTACAATGAAGAAGAAAATCAAGCTCTGGCCCAGTACTCGATCTGCATTCGCTGAAACGCTACATGCACCTACGTGCGAGTACTTTTTCTCGAATATCTATAACAAACGACAAAGGACATGGCCTACTTCATTAGTGCGAAAGCATTACATGCACCGCGAGATTGAAGATTTTTCATTTGATGTCCACTGTTATGTGACTTAATTTGGGCAACTTGTGAAAGACTTCACTCAATTTATTGTCACTGAATCCCTCTTATTGCCCACCCACAGACATCAACGGGAACAAGAAAGAAATTGTATCTAATCATGGTAGTCATGTCTTTTTCGTCATTCGTCTAAAAAAATTTCGCGCAAGAAGTATTAGTGCATGCAGTACCAACTATCTCGAACCCACATCTCACATATTACGCCACAAAGAGAGTTAGTTCGTTCCGTGCAAGCTGCAATTATCATAAACCGATTTCATGCGCAATGGAAATGATGTCTTGCTTCACCAACGTGTCGCGAAGGGAACCTTTCTTGGCCCAGACACATTTTGCCATACCGTCGCTAAATGAAGGCCGGCGGGAATCATTCCCTCTTGCCTGCAGACCTTTGCGGAGACAGCATTAATGGCTATTCACAGTGAACGATAAGTGAGAAGAGAGAGAGAGAAAGGAAGCTGGGGAAAGGAGGGAGGTAGCGCATGAAGCGACAAGGAAAGAATGTAGGCAATACAGTCATGCGTGTCCACAGGCCCATCACCTCCGCCTAGCGACAGGGCGGCGATTTCTCCTCTGTCGCTTCACTTGCGTTGATGCGGCAAGCCGAGCAGTATGTACGATGAGCTTGGCACGTGGACAACCCAATTTGTGTCCGCGTACGCCCTTCGCAACATTTTATTTACACGCAGTAGATGATGTGTATGGGTTATGGTGTTCGGTGTAAATAATGTATAGACGAACTGTGTATACTTCTTCCAGGAACTCTCAAATCAAAATTAAAAAAAATCCAAAATGTATTACCAATCTTTTACACGCTTTTCTATAAACTTACATCGTTGTTCAGTAAACTAGAATCTTGTAACTTGAAATTTGTGGCAAAAAGTAAACCGCATCTGGAAAATGATGTTTCGCGATCCGTGGCCGTGACGATGCTGAACGAGGACTGGTTTCGAGCGCGTTTCACAAAAATGCACAGTCGTGCAAAAATGCATAGATAGATAGATAGATAGATAGATAGATAGATAGATAGATAGATAGATAGATAGATAGATAGATAGATAGATAGATAGATAGATAGATAGATAGATAGATAGATAGATAGATAGATAGATAGATAGATAGATAGATAGATAGATAGATAGATAGATAGATAGATAGATAGATAGATAGATAGATAGATAGATAGATAGATAGATAGATAGATAGATAGATAGCCTAACGTATATCACGTGGTATCGCTGTCGAAGCCTGTTATCTGCAATAGAAAACAACTTTTAAGGAAACGAGCATGGCAAAATCGCGTAATGGCCATGCTCGTTCTTCAGGTTTTTCTTTTGCAGACAACTGGCTCCGACAGACAGCAATGAAGTGACGTCGGCGAAAAGGGAATTCGGTGTGTAACGATTCGTTTTAATTCCTAGGTAGAGTTACATTGCCCGGTAAGTAAGTTCACTTAATATGTATAGCTGGTGAAAGCCATAGTTTGAGTCTGTTATGCGACGGAGCACCCCACGTGAAAATTGATATGGCATTGTAATGGGCCACAAATAACTTTTTCCAGAGACGGGTGCAAAAAAAAAGTCGACGTGTTCCTATACTGAACTACGATAAAATATATTTCTTATTCAAGCATATTCACCGGGCACCTCGTCCAGCTTGAAGACGTGAACCGATTCAGTAATTACAGTGTTGCAGAAAACCATAGTGTAGAACAGCATTCTATAGAATTCTTAATGCCAGGTGTGACCCACCACTATTACTGTAAGGCTAAGCTTCACATCTCAAAACTGTTGACAGAACGAGTGGTTGAACAAAGAGGGAGGCGCTACTCCCAGAGTATTATTATGATTGGATATTCCGCTTTGCTGCGCAAATGACGTCTACATATTAGCGAGAATGTAATTGCAGCTGGTGGGTGTTCTCGTTGTTTTGTCCAAACGCGGTCAATTCACTATGGCTGTTCTAGTTAATATATTTCCACCTTTATTTTGTCGCAACTGAGCAATCATTTGGAAATATGCGAAATTTGGAACCACGTCATTAGGGCTCCCATATTGTTTAAAGTGCAGCTAGGCAATGTCAATTCTTCTCTGTACTTCAGTATCTTGAGTAGAAGTGCGAAATATGTGAACTAAAGAACGAAATAATGCGTGAGATCTATCAGAACACCTAATAGGAGTTATTCTTACTAGAGCGTAATCGTGCATATGTGTACGTGGCATATTTCAAAATAAAGATCTACGAACATGGCTTAGTACTTATTGACCTTCTTTGAAGGACCCCAACCTCCAGATTATAAAGAAATGGGGCTTTAGATCATTAATGACTGCTCACAGCGGAAAAAGCTTTATGAGGAAACTGCACATCACGACAAGGGAGAACACTGGAGAAAAAAAAACTGCGAAATGACTAACAACGCTCCTTTTTCACGGCCCGTTTTCATTTTGCCGGTCCCGTCCACTTCTCACTACCGCGTAGCACGAGCGCTCACACCATCTTGCAGCGTAATACGGGGTTCATGGCACTGGCAACCGGACAGTCAAATATGTTCCCGTACTTTCTGAAGTTCTGCGCCGATATGTCCACGAGTAGTCGCGGCGGCACCTCCATGAAACGTATCATCGTTTGTTCCCTCGCGTTCGCCTGCGCCAGGACATGCTCGCGCGCTATCTGTAACAACGTCGTCGAACGTTCATGAAACGCCGGTGCCGCCTCGTCGCACTGGGTCCAGGCCCAAGCGGTCAGGAACATGCGGTCGAGCGCAGTGTCCGTCGTGTTGTCCTCCGAATAGGCGGCCGCGCCCAGCGTCATCGACGTCGTGACGTTCTTGTATATCTGGAAGACGTCGTACAGCAGCGTCACCAGGGCTCCAAACTCGACGAACTTGTTTCGAGCCACGTCCAGTGCCACGTCCTGCTTCACCAGGTCCGTCATGCCGGCGTAGTACTGCTCGAAGAGGCACAGCCTCGTCTTGGCCAACTTGGTGTTCGTCTCTCGATGCCGCATGTATCCTCGCATCGCGGCCACCGAGTAGACGGGAGTGGCCAGTCCCATGATGATGTAGGGAAGCACGGAAGGCATGAGAAAGATGGGAGCCACGTTGACAGCCGTCAAGAGCGCCATGCTCGCCGGTGAGATCCAGACGCTTTTGTTGACCTCCCGGTACTCGTACCCCGGCACCAAACTGCTAGCCGTGATTCTAGTGTCGACCTCCAGGTTCTCGTCGCCCGACGTCCAATACAGTTGGCTGCTGGATTGCTGCAGCGTGAGGAACTCCTGTAACGGGGACTGGCTCGCGAGCGGCACCGCTAGTCTGGAGTAGTAGCGAACCAAGTTTGACATCTCCTGTTCCAGGTCGTGTTCGGTGAACACACCCATGGCGGAGATCTTCGAGAGGGTGTTCTCCAGCTCAGCGGGCATCATCCAGCCTTGCTCCGCGACGTGGTCCCGTAGCACTTTCTTGCAGGCCGCGGTGAGCGCCTTCACCGTCTTCTGTTGCTCCTTCCACGTGACTGGCTCGACGCTAATCTGGTTCGCGGCGGATGCCAAGAACCACATGGCGTACGGGTAGACGTTCTCTATGGAATGGAGGCACGCTAGGGACCGGACCGGTACCTTGGCCTGGTGGTACGCGTGGCCCAGCGGAAGCAGGAAGCGGAAGTCCTCCGACAGGAACGGCGCGACAAATACGACGAACCGGTAGCGGATGTAGTCGAACAGCGTGCGCGTGTCGGTCTCACCGATGACGGTCGACAGTCGCTGAAGAAGGTCCGGAGGCGTGACCATCAAGGTGAGCCATGCGGAAGCCCCTCCGCTCGGCCATGAGCGAGTTGAAGTACTCGTCCCACTTCCAGAAAGAGTGGTACTCATCCCAAGTATTGTGAACAAGAACCTACATGAAAAGTAAAATAGTTGTCAGTATCTCGAGTTTCAATGTGCCGCCTTAGCGGTGAGCTTACATACCTTGCAAGAAGTTTTAAAAATCAAAACAAAAATCTAGCACTTATATCGCTTACAACCACCCCTCTAAACTGCTTTCTAGTGCCCTGTAATAATGATCGGTAATGGATTAATCATTCACCGGCAATGATGGCTAAGAACCCGGGTCTCCGACACATTGCTTATAACTGACTCACGAGGGGATGTATTTTCTGTAGATACAGACAGCGTTGCATTGTTGTGAGGTATTGCGAAATGTTTTTTTTTTTTGTCTCAAATATTCTTAGTAGTTGCTAGTTGCCTGAACAACGCAGTTTTTAAGATACATATGTGGTAGAATCAGTGATACATGATTTATGCGGCCCTGGTTCATTCTACTAGTCGGCATTCATATAAGCGTGATAAAGTGGATGCTTGGGCTAGTTGGTGATTTGGAATCAACATCTTGCCACAGCGAAAGAAAACGAGGGCGTAGGGAGGACACAACACGGGCGCTGACTTCAACTAAATTTTATTAGCGAAAACGCTGAAATATATACACATGATAGCAAGCAGCACACCGCAGCACAAACGCGCAACCCATTGCATTACAGCCAGATACTCGATATCTTGCCTTCTGTTGCGCTCACTAAAAAAGAGATCGAGTATCTGGCTCTGACGCAATAAGTTGTGAGTTTGTGCTGAGGTGTGCTGTTGCACCCACTTAACAAGATATCGAGTATCTGGCTGTAATGCAATGGGTTGCGTGTTTGTGCTGTGGTGTGCTGCTTGCTATCGTGTGTATATATTTCAGCGTTTTCGCTAATAAAATTTAGTTGAAGTCAGCGCCCGTGTTGTGTCCTCCCTACGTCCTCGTTTTCTTGCGCTCTGCAAAGATGTTGATTCCATGTAAGCGTACTGTATCTTGTTATAGTGAGGGCTCAACTGGCCTGTCGCTGCTGTTTCGGCACGCCAAATATTTAAAGGAGTCATGAACCACTCCTTGGGGCTTGGTGATAAAAACACATCCTGCGGAACTCAGACAGTGGAATTAACAGTTCAGCCAAATCTTGCAGTCATGTGCAATCTGTGTAAGCTATATGCCTGTCAATACGTTGAGAATGACATCAGACAGAACGCGAATGCTTGTCATAACTGCT
Source organism: Rhipicephalus appendiculatus (assembly GCA_030522465.1). NCBI lineage: Eukaryota > Metazoa > Arthropoda > Arachnida > Ixodida > Ixodidae > Rhipicephalus > Rhipicephalus appendiculatus. The sequence goes on from JALIZH010018506.1 coordinate 39,700, forward strand.
CGTTTTTAAGCATTATTTACAACGCATTTGCACCGTTACTCGTTACGTGCGCTTACAGAGCAGGGCAGCACAAAGACGAAATAAGAGACGGAAACACGTAGTGTCAGCATTCAGTAAGGAAATTGGAAAGGAAAGTCAAGAATATAATTAGGCGAGAGAATATAAGCTTCTAGTCGGTTGTTTATCAAGCGACGCTTCCTTGCGACGTTACAGCAGATTTACCGCTTACGTTTTACCATTTCCTGTTTTTAACAATTTAACGCCATTCGAATGCAAGCCAAACCACGCCAAGTACTCTTTAAAGAAGCTTTTTATTTATTTATTTATTTATTTATTTATTTATTTATTTATTTATTTATTTATTTATTTATTTATTTATTTATTTATGTAATCCAATGTGCCTTACAGGCCACAAGGGGGGGAGGAGCATTGAGTAATGAGGGCAATACACAAAATATATGTACAAATACATATCAAATGGAAAAAAATACAAAAGAAGCAATTGCAAAATAATAAGTTAAACAGAAAGCACTACAGTTCAATCTGTACCAAAGATACACGCATGGGAACAGTGAACGAAATGGTGCGTTTCTAGCGCACAAGAAACGGAGTGGCTACAAGACACAATTTTCGCGTACATAGCAGTGACAATCTTAGAAGCGAATTCATATAAAAAATACGTTTGCAACGTAGCTCGAAATAGCACAGAAATGGAAAAAATACTACCAGGCAAGATATAAAAAAAAACGATACATTTCATGGTATGAATACAGCACGGGGCATTTGCTGCGCGAAGAAAAAAAAAAAAGAGACAAGAAGCGGCATAACTGCCGGACAGAATGAGCTTAAGTTACGTCATATATAACGTAACATATGAGCAGACCAAGAAATCTACTATGATGATAAAAAAATATGAGGTCTCATTAGGGGCTACAAACTGTCAGTCGAGGAATGCGCACCTGTGACTTCTGTAGTGATTCTTAAGGCAAGCTAATTAACCATATGAAGGCAAGTCAATTAACAAAAACAGCGCCGTGACTACAGAGGCGGGCTTAGACAAGGTAGCGTAGTGACATAAAACGCAATATTTCACCAGTAATACTATTCTGTACGAGACCGAAAGAGCCAGCAAGAAGACGCAGTGTGCTGATCATGAAAAGATTCTCAGGAAACGCTCAAGCTGACACAATACGAAAAATGGAGCGCACTTTGACAAGCTGCGATTAGAAACGAAAGGGCTGTCCGAAGGCATCTGTCAATAACGGGACGTACTCGCACAACCCCTGCAATTAAGGGTCAGATTCCACTCGAACTCCCGTCTTTTCCGATAGTTAAACGTGCAACGCCATATTAAATGATTACTTGGGCGACGCGAAGGCGTTCAGAGTGCGCCGCTGCTTCAAATTGACTGTCAAGAAAATTATACCTTTCTCGTAGGTGCCGTGTCAAATAGCCTCATAATGTTGATCGCGTCTGCGCAATTACCACCCATCACTTTTTTTTACATCCATTAGGTGTAAAATGACGATAAAAATGACAAAACGATTTTAGTAGTCAGAAAGAGGGGCTGTCTGAGAACAGTTCCAGGAACAAAAAAAGGCTCTAAGTTTAAAGATTTCGAAAAGACGTTTAATGTCACTGGCACAAGAAACCGTTGGAGGAACGCAAGCATTGAAGGAATTTTTTTTCGAACTCAAACCGTGCTTCAGAGATGTAAAGACGACTACAATTATCCACGCATAATTCACGGAATACGTTGGAGCATTGCCGTGATAATAACATTCCGAGTAAACTTTACGTATTCGGTGTTCCGAGAAGCAATCGCTTTTATCGATTAACCCTTGTGTAATAAGCCTTTTTACCGACTCGGCAAAACGTGTTTGCCGTCTCTGACGATGTGGTGGCCATTAAGGTACGTGTCAACATGTACGGTAGCTTTCGCAGAAACGGCAGTGTTACTGGCAGTCGTATGGATTGGCTTCTTACCATACAGCAATGCGCGAGTCTAGGCTGGGGTGAAATCATCGACGCCGACTTTGACACAGGGTCGGCCATATATCATTAGGCCCGTGATAGTGTCGTCTAATGAACGCGGAGAACAGGCTGCGGAAGGGTCTATTGATGAATGACGTGGTTCGAAGAACATGAGCTATGCCTTCTACCTATACTGATCGTTCAGACCCATAAGTGAGCGGGGGGCCAGGGAAACGCAGTTACCAACCGATACCTTCCAAGTCAGTTTTGACCGTTCGTAACTGCGACGTGTCCGGCAGTTCTTTCCCAGAAAACTGCTCATACAAAGAAAGACAAAGGTGAAAAAATATTTGAGCTATGAAAAGTGATTAGCCTGATATCATGAAAAAGAGTAGTGTTGCCGTAACAAAAAACTAAGTTAGTATGCAAGAAAAACAGGCAGTAAAAGAAACTGCGGGTGACCCTAATTCTTCACTCTGATATCTGGTCGGTGCAGTCACACCTCGGCGTTGCGGCATGTTCATTCCATGGTTTAACTCCGTAGTTTTCTTGCGTTAACTTCGTGTTGTTACATCTGTTGTTGTTAACTGTGTGTTATTTGCTCTTAGTTTTTTCTACTTAATGGACGTTTGCTCAGTATCATCGTCACACATTTTACAAAGGTTACAAGGAGCAAATACTCACCGGCGCGGACCTCTGTTTCTGAGCCCGCACGAGTACGGCTATGGAGCTCTGTAGCCTTCTTTCAAAGTCATGCACGTTCTGCGCGTGCTTGCGCACGTCTGCCTCCGGCTTCAGGAGTGCCATGGCCTTGTGCCAGGACTCGCGTGTAGTCCTCGTCCGAGGGCCGCTCGGCTGACAGGAAGTACCTGCATGGAGAAGTCACGAATACGTTTCTGTGGTGGCTACTTTAGTAAAAACAGAAACAAAAACTAGCAGTTATTCCGTGTACGAATACAACCGATGAGCGAAGCTCCTTAGAAATGGGACGCACGCGGCGTTTTATTGTCCAGGCAACGGACCAACCACTTGGCGGACGACAAGGGTGAAGCGATGGTTTCGCGCGTTCGCCGGTTTGAGGGGAGAGGACAGAATCGAAGAAAGAGGGAGAGAGAGACTAATCTGCTCCGTTTCGCATGCGTTCGTATTCTCACGCTTTGCGCATCGTGCAGATGCCATCCGCGTTCCAGCGCTCATAAAGCTAATTTATCCTCCCGCGTGAGGGGGAAACGCCACAGCTGGCACCGTGCCAGGGAGCTTCAACGGCGATGGCGACGGCGGGGTGCTGGCCTAAGGAGCTTCGCTCCTCAAAAAGACCCACAGTTCCTTATGCATTCGCCTAAGACAGTTACTTAGCGCTGGTGTGGACGAGGACTAATAGGAAGAAACACTGGACACATGAGCATGTCTCTTGCTACATGTCCTCGTCCACGCCAGCGCTAAGTAACTGCCTTTCCATTATGCACCAACAAGCCCACCTCGTTACGCTCACCTAAGACGACTGGAAGGCGAAAGCCCATCCTAGGTGAAACTTGTTGCTGGCCCGAGTTGGTCGTCATCAAAGGGATACATATCAGCAAAAACTAGCACACAATATTATCTGGCGTTTTACGTGCCAAAACCACGCTATGATTATGACACACGCCATAGTGGAGGGCTCCAGAAATTTTGACCATTCGGTGTTTTTTAACGTACGTGCACAGACACAGCACAGTACACGGGCTTCTAGCATTTCTCCTCCGTCGAAATACCATCGCCGCGTCCGGAATCGAAACCGCTACCTTCGGGTCAGCAGCCGAGCACCGCAACCGCTTACACCACCGCGGTGGACAACTATAGGAAACAAAGAGACGAGAAAAAAGTAGGAGGAAGTATCCGACCTTTCTGCTTCCTCCTACTTGTTTCTCGCGACTTTGTTTCCTAGTTCACGCTAATATGTATCCCTTTGAAAGCCATCTTCATCTTCTTTTTCTTCTCAGTCGTTGCAGAGATAGTACACCGCCTTACTCCGAAAGCTTCGTGCACTTAATGTGGTTTTGCATGGCCTCCGTGATCGGTCCACCTTTGAGACCTTCAAGCGAACCTGAGACCCTGAAGCGAACTTGAAAATACTTCATGTGAAGTAATTTCTGCCAATTCAGAGCAGAACTTACAATTCTGCCATAAATGCGAGCACGTTACACTGCGCATTTTCCGCTACTATTTAAAACAATTGCCGATTCCTTTAGCTATCACGCGCTTGAGATCTTGCTACCAATCGAAGATACCTGCCCCCTCTTACCTTTTCAGCAGCGTGGTGGACGCCGTGACGCTGACGCGCAGTGTGTCGGACGCTAGAGACACTGTCACAAAGGGGAACACGCGCAGTTCCCGATCTAGCGAGCCCAGAATGCTGGTCAGGTTCTCGTCGTGGTTCGTCTCGTGAATGTGGAAGTCCTTCAGTGCGTCCTGGAGAGCCTCACCCTCGTTCTTGCCCTTGTACTCGATGATGCAGTCCATGTACAGGTTGGATACCTAGTCCAGAAAGTGTAGTTAGCACGCGACTCTCCGAAGTAAGTTTTGATAAAGCACGTGAAAGAGGACAACTTACATCGTTGTTGTTCCCAATATTTTCTAGATCCGTGACCACCCAAATAAAGTACAGCGCTCCTTTGCACGCACGAGTATGTATCATTATTCACCCCTACTTTTGGCGATGTGTCTTTGCAATAAACTACCGAGAAGCGTAGTATCCGTTGCTAATCATGAAAATTTTGTTAAACAATTGAAGAGTTTTCTAAATCTGAGATTATTTGTGCCTAGTGCTTCCTTGCCCATTGACTACTTTTACTGTATGTAAACATATCAATGTATCCTATACATGTGTATGTTAATGCACGTCGTTATTTTCACTGACTCCCTCATCGACTCCCCCCCCCCCCCCCCCACTCCCGCAACGCAATGTCCGAATGTGCCTTTAGGTATATAAATAAATAAGCAGATAAATAAATAAATAAATAAATAAATAAATAAATAAATAAATGAGCGAGGGAATAGGAGTGCTGTCACTGGGCCTAGCATGCAGAGCTTCCAGATGTTGCTTTGCCAACAAGCAAATACTTATCCCAAAAGAACCCCCCCCTCCAGTCCCGCCCCCCTAAAAAATGTATATATATAAACGGTGCGACTTTTTGCGAAGAAGCTCACAAGCAGCGGAAGTTTAATAAATTTTCTCGCAAATATTTAATATTATATTGAAAACTTCGTTCAAATACTAAGGGTGGCAAACAATAACTTTAATTATTTTGTGCACCGAAAATTTCTACAGCTATGAACGAATGCACATATTATCTTTTTAACATAGTCTCCAGGGTAGCGTACACTATGTTCAGTGCATATATGCGAGATCGTGAGCAACTCTACTTGTTGACTTCCCCAACGTACGTTTGATATCAAAGCTCAACTGCAGGAAGTCATTGAGAAGCGCGCTACAAATGAACAAAACGAGCGCTAAGATACGTACATTTGCATCAAAAACGGCAATAAGCCCCCCCCCCCTAAATAAAAATAAAACGCGACCAGTCATTGGAAACTTCTTCAAGCGAGTCGGCGGAAAAAAGAAGCCCGAATTTTTTTTTTTTGCATTATAAGCGTAATTGGCAACACTGCTAGTCTGTTAGATACTGTGAGTTTGTTCAGTACCACCGCTGGTACTACTGCCGATATAAGAAATTACGGTGGTTGTAGTGCGCTGACACAGAGCCGCGGCCAACGCTCATGACCTGTATTTAAAATGCGAGAGGCTGTACACATTTTCTATCAACATTTCTGGTTAGAAATCGAAGAATCAATATTTTCTCGCTCGCATGATTTATTGGTCAAAATTAATCGCCTTGTGGATCTGAGAATATGTATACAAGCTTCTCAGTAATCCTGTATTCCGAATTGCATTAGTTTGCATAAAAGAAAAAGAAAAAAATTATTGAGCGATATGTCGTCGAGTTATTTGTGCGAAATTCAGAAACCAGATAGCCGATATTAAATGCGCGGGCTTCATGTTGTCATTTATTTCAGTTTGGCCTCAATCGTGTTTTTTTTTATTGAAATGATGAAATAGGAGAGCTTGGTGCCATTATGGGGGCACCGGCTACTCCTTCTCGCTTAGCACACAAAATATGTAGTAAGAAAAATAATAAGGGCACAAAATGCAATACAGTAAAACACACGATGTGAAAATACAGCACAACCGACATCAGATGACAGTTCAGATAAGTCGTATATGACACTTAATGATGCCTTTTTTCAACGATTTTACAATGATTTTTTCACGCATGCATAGTCGATTACCCCAAGAACCTCCTTGATTGCCACCTAAGAATAAACGGAAGCTCCGTTATGTTGGCTAGAGAGGAAGGTGTCAGCATCGGCGGGGCTGCGCCGTGCGAGTCGGTGCGGTAATTTTTCATGACACCGACAGGTGGCCTGTCGTCGTCTCCGAGGTTCTTTTGTGCTCGAACTGCATGAACAGCGCTGGGGCGGATCACGGGGCCGATGCAGGAGGCGGCGAGCGAGGTCGACCAGTCGCCGCGACACGACGCATCCGCGCGTCCGGATCGCGCGGGTGCGCGTTCATCGCGCGTCAGCAGAAACGCGTTTCCCTGGCGTCTGTGCAGACGTGCTTCTCATCGCCGTTCAGTTGGCCGTGTTTCGCGCTACACAGCGCCGATGCGGCGGCGCTGCTATCGGCTCCGAGATGCATGGAGGAAAGAAAAAGAAAGGAGGGAGCATGACGTCACGCAGCCAGCCTTGGCGAGCCAACCCGCTTTGAAGCCAGCAGTGTAGGCCCAACACGTGACCTTATGCGTCAAGATCACGCAAGAAGGAGACTTCGGGGTATGGCGCCCGATGGCTTTTAATCGAAGCGCGCTTGTTCGGCGCAGACCGGCCGGCTCACGCAGGAGGTTCAAAAACGGAACGCCACCGAGAGTACTAAGACCTACCGCATACGTTGACGTTTTGATCACGTGTTGGGCCGACACGGTGGGCTTCACTCGTGTGACGTAATGCTCCCTCCTTTCATTTTTCCTTCCTCCGTGCCGAGGTGTCATTCGCGCCGCCGAATCTTCATGAGAAAAACGCTGCCTCTCCGCCACGCCGTTGCTGACACCTCCCTCTCTAGCCACCATAGCTCCGTCCCGACCAGTGTTGCGGAGTTGCCACTCCGGAATTGGAATGACTCCAGAATCATTCCACATTTTCGCGACCCCGGAATGGAATGGGGAGAACGCTTGGAGGAATGGAATGGGAATGGATTGGGGACAACACTTGGAGGAATGGAATGGGAATGGAATTACGTCTTTTTCCGAAAATAGAGCACGTTTTCCTCTACGCGCTGTTTTTCAAACTTCAAACAGTAGTAAGTCAGACCCTCTAATTTAACAATAAAGCAGTATTTTTTAAAATGGCTTGGCTGATTACAAGCACAGTACATGTATAAGCAACGCGCCATACTACAATTCTGTCCTTATATAGACTGTGTTGCTCTGAACTTTGTCTCTGTTCTTCAACCGCGGTTCTATGCCGTTGGTATCCGTCGTTCGGGACTACGGCGGTGGCATACCCCCCCTTACGCCATGGGATTTTTTTTAAAGACGATAGTCTTTCTTGGGATACTTCTTCGCAGAAATTTTGGTCTGTCTGTCTGTCCGTCTGTTTGTCTGTCCGTGACCCGATTGAACTACGCAGCCAAAGTTTAACCACTTTCTCAGCGCCCAGCCATCTTGCACAAGTGTTTTTGTTCATACTTGTGAACATTGTCGATCAAAAAGCAAATGTTACGCATGTCTGAGGAGCAACGTCAATATATAAGTAGTCTCTGGTATGTTTCTTTATAAGAAAATACATAGATGCGTAATTATGAAGACCCCAGCGTTTCTTAGGCTGCGCTCAAAAAGCGACGCTATGCACGAAAAAGCCCTCGGCCGACGATATGTTGCTGCTGGGTTCTGCACAAGGTGATGTTTCTCGAAAGCGCTGCCAGATGGCGTCCATGTCTCACGAAGCCCCTCCTCTATTTTATGAAGGCCAGCCAGATGCGGCCGATTCAACATAGAGAAAGCGCTGTCTGAGGCAAGGCAAAACATGGTAGTACGGCCGGCAGCAGACTATCGTCTTTCGACGACATTTGCAGCGAAGCACGCAGATACGCGGCCAATTTTTTTTCCCTCGGCAGATCTAGAGAGTTTTGTTCCCCATTAACCAATTCTTCGTTTTATCCATATTCACGACCGCTCCAGACGCGTGGCAAAACTGCTTAGTCTTCTTGAACACTACTTTTGTCAGCATAAAACTACGCTATATCGTCATTTTAGCATTAACACATTTAAGCTTAAACGATATTAAAAGCATCACCATTTGTTCAAACATGCTGGACCATGCACATACTATAGGTAGCGGCAGAACTGCCCCTATGGGAAATTAGTAGGGTGGTTGTACTGCACGAGATGTCACCAAGCTACTATCCCTCGACCTTGGTAACGTGTTTTGCGTACTTTTGCAGTTCTTAATGCATTCTGATGGCATCAGCTTTACGGGGCCTTCATTCTTAACTCTATAAAACTATCAAGATGCCTTTCTTACGTTGAGCAATCACAGGAATGGAAATGAACTGCCCGGCCATTCCCGGAGTGGGAATGGGCTAAGTCTTTTCATTCCGAGGAATTGAAAGGGATGGAATTGCGGCAAGTTCTCATTCCCCGGAATGGAATCGGAATGGAATGGAGGCGCCCATTCCGCAACACTGGTGCCGACCAACGTATAGTAGTAGTAGTAGTAATAGACTTTTATTGCAGCCACAAACTAAAGGCCGAGCATTTCGACCGCCTGCGCGACCAGTCGACGCTGTTCTTCTTCCCCTTCGGCGCCGATCCAGTCGAGCCAGGTGGTGATGGAAAGGGAGGGGGGGAGGGTAAAAGCTGGATTGCTGAGCAGTTGGGCAGTAGAAAAGGCAGTGTGACAGGTCGGCATATGTAGAGGGGCAATTGGGACAGCAGGGGTCAGACCTATATTTATAGAGAAAAAGGCGAGAGGGCGTGATCAGGCAATTCAATTGTATGTGCCGTAGAATTCTTGCCTCTTGCACAGAGAGTGATCGATGAGGGGGGAGGGTAGAGTCGCTTGTCGAGTCTGAGCTGGAGGTATACCTCCTTGATAGTGTGGCGCAGGGAGATCGTTCCGTCCTTCACGGTGCTCCCACCGTCCTCCGAAGGTGTGGGCCAGGGAATGAACGGTGCCCGGTGCAATATATCGCGGGCAAGCTGATGAGCCAGCTCATTGCCGTCAATCCCTGAATGCCCAGGAACCCAGCGGAGGAAAACAGCGGAAGGTTGGAGTGCAGAGACCGCTCGCTCGACCTCCTGTTCTAGGGAAGGGGGTAACGTGCGGTTCTGTATGTGACGGATGGCGGCGTAAGAGTCGGAGAAAATCGTGTACTCGGGTACGGAAGGTAGAGACGAAAATGACTGTAATGCATGGACAATGGAAAGGACCTCGAGCGACAGTACATTTGGCGGGTGCAAGTATGGCCCGCTCGTGTGGGTTTCAGGTGCCGAAAGGTTTGGATGATAGATAGCGTAGCCGCAGGAGCCACGAGGAGCAATGAATGAGGCATCCGTGTAGGCGACTCCCTGTGTAGAAAAAAGGAGGGGAATGATGCTGCGCTGCTGCGTGACGACGGCCGGCGTGCAGAATGGGGGGACATGTTGGACGGGAGGGGAGGGATACGAAGGTTGGAAGCAGGGGTACACGCGGGAGTAGGCGTCGTGGGAACTGGAATGTGAGGTATACCCGCTTGCGCCAATAGCCATTGACCCTGACGGGTAAGAGAAAGACGGGCAATCTGGGAGTCGTGGTGGAGAGAAATAAGAGAACGTAGTGGATGGAAGAGGCCTGTGGCAAAGAGCTTAGTGGTAGAGGTAGTCATAGGGAGGTTGAGAGCTGCCTTGTATAGGCCTAGAAGAGCTGTTTCAAGGGTCTTAAGTTGTGTTTGGGTGAATTGAACGTAAGGTACAAAGTAAAGGAACTTGTTGAGGGCGAGCGCATGGGCAACTCGGCACGCATGAGCCTCATGGAGACCCGACTGCCGAGTGACAACGCGTCGCAGGAGATGAGTTACCGAGTGGCAGGTACTGACAGCGTGATGGAGGGCCTGCGCGTTCTTGGTCGCATGTAAAGGGAAGCCAAGGACTTTGCATTGCTGAACGGTAGGAATGGGAGAGCCAGCAAGATGTAAGGAGATGAGGGCGTTGTGTGAGCGCTGGTAAGCAGAGCGATTGAGCAAAAGCAGCTCAGATTTCTCCGGAGCAGGAGACAGGCCAGCCGTGGTAAGAAAGGAAGCAATGAGGTCTAGGCCACGTTGTAAAGTGTCTTGCACTTGGCCAGGAGATCCAGACGTACACCAGAGAGTGATGTCGTCGGCATAAAAAATATGGTGGAGGTGAGGAACTTGGGATAGTTGGGAGGCAAGAGGGGCCATAGCCATATTAAAAAGAGTAGGAGATAGTACGGCGCCTTGAGGAGTGCCGCGAGTGAGAAAGTGTGGGTTGGACAGATGAGTGTCGACCCTGAAGCGAGCTACTCGATTACAAAGGAACGATCGTATATAAGAATACATGTGGGAACCACATGATAGGGAGGAGAGCTGAGCCAGTATGTGGTCATGACACACACCATCGAATGCCTTACGAACATCAACGGTTACAAGAGCATGGATCTGACTGCGAGAAGGTGACAGAAAAGTGTGCTGAAGAATGAGGAACATGTCCTGTGCACAAACGCGCCGTCTGAAGCCGATAAGAGAAGGAGGGAAGAACTCTTTCGCCTCAATAAAATCATACAGGCGAGTCAAGGCCATTCGCTCAAGGGTCTTGCCAACGCATGATGTCAAAGAGATAGGGCGAAGGTTAGAGAGAGAGGGAGGCTTGCCTGGCTTCGGAATCATGCAAATGAAAGAGGATGTCCAAGAGCTCGGCAGACAGCCACTGTGCCATGCTTCGTTGAATGTATGTAAGAGAAATTCCTTAGCGTTGTCGGGAAGATTGCGGAGGGTAGTATATGTTATCTCATCCTCGCCGGGAGCTGAGCGGGTAGAATGAGTGGCCAAGGCAGCTTCAAGCTCCCTGAGAGTGAATGGGCGGTCCAGGTCGGGGTTAGCATCCCCACAGTAAGCAGGGTAGGAAGGTGTGAGGGGGGGCGGGAGATACATAGATGCTAAATTGTCAAAGACGTCAGACGGAGTCCCGTGAGTGAGCGCTTTTGCTAGGGTGGGAGCAAGGGCAGTTTTAGTACCTAAGAGAGATCTAAAGAGAGACCATGTGGATCGCGAGTGCAATGCGGAGTCAAGGCTGTCACACAGCGCGTTCCAACGTGAGTGCTCAAGTGATACGCCATAAGTAATGATTTCAGCCCGCAGAGCATCAATGCGGGATGAAAGTTGGACGTTATTCGGCTGAGAGCGGAAGGAGCGTTTCAAACGTTTATGTCGACGCCATAAACGGAGAAAGTGAGGATCAGGGTCAGGAATGGGCAGTCGAAAGCGAACGTGACGGCTGCAGGATTTCAGTGCTGTGGAGATCCGCGACGTCCAGTCGTCATAAGTTTCAAAGGAGGCAGAAAGGAGATCAGTGCGGAATGCATCCCAGTCAGTGTGACCGACGCGGTGTTTCCGAGTGACGTGGGATAGAGGAGCGGTGATGTGTATGAGAAAGTGGTCACTGAGAAAGGTTTCGGCTGATACCTGCCATTGAAAAGGAAGTGAACCCCGAGAGAAAGTGAGGTCGGGTGTAGTGAAGCGCTGCGAGACAGTGCCCGCTCGAGTAGGGGTGTCAGGAGTGTTAAGAAGGGTCAAGTGGCGTTCCTGAGCAAGACAGTGCAGAAGGCGGCCAGGTTTGAGTGTCTGGGGGGTAGCCCCAGAGCCTGTGAGGTGCATTAAAGTCACCCCCCAAGGAGGATATGGGTTGTCGATGGAAGGGAGTGGAGGAATTTGCCGAGGGCATGGAACAAAGAGGATGTGACAGGGGGGATTGTAAAAGGATATCAGGGCGAGAGAGATACGGGAAGAGGGTTCGTAATAGACCACGCCAACTAAATATTTAACGAGGGTGGAGGGGACATCAAGTGGTTCGACAAGAACGTCGTTGCGCACGTAAATGGACGCAAGTGGCGTGCCCGTCGTAGCATGGTAGGCGCGGTAGCCCGGGACGGTGCGTACCGTCCGAGTCTCCTGGAGAAGAAGAAAATGGGGCAGGAAGGGGCGGGTGAGAAGATATTGGTGGAGAGGGGTCCTATTGTGGCGAAAATTGCGGCAGTTCCACTGCAAAATCTCGAGGTCCTTTGCACGCGCCATCTAAGTCATTGTAGTAGTGGCGGCGCTCGCACGAGCGCGTTCCTTCTTTTTTGCCGGGGGAAGCGATTCTTGCAGGGAGTTGAGCATAGAAGTGAATGATTCCAATCGCTTGGATTGGGTTTCGAGGGTGGTGAGAATCCGTACAATCGAAGTTTCCAGTTGAACTAAGCGAGTGTGGTGTGCGGTGGTGGTGGTTTCCACCATGTCAGCTAATTTGGCTATATGGGAGTCTGATGTCGGGGTGGTGAGCGCGGCGAGTTGCTTATTTAGCTCCGTGAGTTGGGAGGTGAGAGTGGAGGTGGTGGTTTCTAGGGCCTGCGTCAGAGCGTGTATTTTTTGTTGTAACTCATCTGAGACGCGCTGTTGCTCGCGCTGGTTGCGCTCCAGCATTGCAAGCCGCAGATCGAAGGAGCGGCTCTCGTTACTTAAGGATGGTGAGGGTGTGTTAGAGGAAGAAGGGCAAACCGGGGACGCGCCTTTCACTTTAGCGGCGTAGGAGCCCGGGGGGGTTGTTGCGGGGGGGTGAACGGATTTCACGCGCCAAAGAGGAGGGCGGAGATGGCTGGGTGGCGCGGCGCAAGGCTGTGCGACGGAGAAAGGCAGCTTTGGCACACTCCCGTTGCTTCGCAAGAAGGAAAGGACAGGTGGAGTCGAGAGAGGGATGAGTATTTACTTGGCAATGGATGCACCAGGGTTGGGCGCAAACGTGAGCAGCAGGATCGGAGGGTAGAGGTGCTGCACAGCGGCGGCACTTGGCCGGAACGCTGTGCTGAGGGCACTGGTGAGCACGGTGCCCTATAGCAAGGCACCGGGTGCAAGTAGGGGGGCTTAGGTTTGTGTGGACGGCATCGAAAAGAAACGCGTTTAAAATATACAAAGCGAGGGATGACGGTTCCAGCAAATGTTATGAGCACGGATTCAGTGGAGCCCATCATACGAGCAGCGAGGATGTCAGTCGTGAAAGATTCTAGGTCATGCAAGAGCTGAGGAGATGTGAAATGACCCCCGACGTTGTGTATGACGCCGAGGCATGATATGGGAGGATTGGGGGCATATGGCTTGACGGTGATCGGCTTACCGTTAAGTTCCAGATTCGTAAGAGAGAGTAGGAGGTGGGCAGTGAGAGGGGAGTGCGTTTTCAGAAACACAAGGGTCTGAGCTGGTTTGGCCTGAAGGGTGACCTCCGCACTGGTTTTGGGCGAAAGATTTGCGGCGGTGATGATGGAAGCAAGCAAGTCGTACAGAGGTAGTTTGGGCGTGAGTGTCCCGGGTGGAAGTTGAATTCCGACGGTGATGAGCTCGGTGCGGGGTCGTGCGGTCGAGGCAGGTTTCCGGTTGGCACTAACGGTAGTCCAGCTGCCTTCGGGGTGTGACGCATCATCGTCGTTTCCTTGGGACGCTGCGAAGTCCATTTCTGTCGGAGTGTCGTCAGCCGTAATAGTGGTTGGCAAACCTGTGGGGACGAGAGGAACGCCACTCTTCAAAACAGACTCTTCGGGAGACTCGGCATTTGCAATGGCTAGCCCAGGTGCAGATCCGGTGGGAATAGCAGCAAGCGCGGCCGACTGCAACGCCGACGCAGTATTGCGGCTCTCGGATTCTGGCGCGACAGTAGAAGCATTGGTGACGACGAACGCTGCCGATTGTGTAACCACTGGGACTGGTTCCAGCACCTTGGCTTCGCTTAATGCGGTGTCTGTCGTAGGCATTGTACCGACGCACGTCGGTTCAAACGTGGCCTGCAAGCTGGGTGTCGCAGAGACGCTGCCGGCGTTGCTCGTTGTTGGAGTGTGCATGCAGCTCAGGAACGCTGCCGGTTGACTGAGGGCTGTCGGCGTGGGGTTGTTGACATCGCCAGGCTGGGACAGCGTAGGCACAGTTGTGACAGCAGCAAAACAGGAGGCTGGGCTTACCGCAGGGGCAGTGCTTGTTGTTGGTGGTGTCGAGGGCTTAGTGAGACGCTGCATACCGGAGGTGCTGGCGCGGCCCGTTAGGGTTAGCGTGGCGCCGCGCCGCTTGGTACTTTTGAAGGGGCCTGGAGGGCCAGCCTGGCGTTGAATCGGGACTCTTATGGTGTCCACCTGTCGCGGAAGTCTTCTTGAAGAAATATTAGACTTGTCCAGACTCGGGCGGGGCCCTGTACCGGGCCAGGGGCACGAGAAAAAGGAGCACGGTGCGGAGCCAGCCAAACAAAGCGACGCCACCTAGCGGCTTCACCAACGTATATAGAACCTGTTCAAGAAACGTTGGTCCCGACGGCGGCGGCGCGCCTGCTATTTTCATCAGTGCAACATAGTCATGCTAGGTGGTTTCCGTTGTGAGTATAACTGCTTTATCGCTGCTCGCGTAAATTCTACGCACATTATCGATTAATATCTTGTCTCCCGTACTTAAAATATTACGTTTTCTATAACAGTGACGTGGGAATCTTAGTGTAAATTTGCCAAGAAGTTCCAGTCGTTCTACCAAAAACCCGGGACACGGAACGTCTGCCTGTAAGGGTAAATTACCCATCTGAGTTTTGCTTAAGGTGCTCGACATTCTCAACCTGTTTCTAATGGACAATTTGTGTGTCTGTGCATGTTCTGTTAAAATGTTATTGATGTCCATAGTGTCTGTAAATAAATTTCTCTAAACACACAGAAAGTACTCTAAATCATCTACTTCTGTTCATAAACACAGTGGATTAATAAATGAGTTTTTCACGGGAACCTGACAATACAACGTATTATTCAGAAATCGAAAAGAAGGAGAACCTGCATACACCGTAAGCAAATCAATGTTGTTGAGCGACATTTAAGTAGCTTGTCAATTTCCGCTGCAATTTCTTCTTTTCAACGCCTACACAGTAAACCAGTTTGCACCCTTAAGGGGGGTTTTGCCGTGTCTATAACTAACACCCTTACACCCTAGGAAAAGGGTGTTTTGACGTACCAAAACACCCATATCATGGGGTGTTTCCAATGGCCTAAACACCCTTACACCCTTATGACTGAAAAAAAAATGGGAAAAATGAAATCTACCAGTCAGGAAACGTGGAATCCCAGTTGCCATCAGCCTAGAAGGTGCACCCGCGCGCCAGACCATGCACACAACAGAGCGTATTGTAAAATATCCCATGGACTCTGCGACGCGCTACATAGCCTTAAAGTGACCATCGGCTATATATAGCCATGGTATCTTAAGCCACCATTCAGTGCCGGTGGGGATATTCCTGTTCCCTATAAGTGAGCACTAAACATTAAGATATGAGACGTAAATTTATGGTATGCTTGTAGATACCCCTAAAAGAGACATAACTTTTAATCTAAACTCGCCTAAGGTCCAGCGACTCTTTAATCAGCGAGTCTCAGTTATCATCTGGTACGCTGTTGTATGGGCCATGGGTGTTTCGATTAGCCAAAACACCCTTACCCCCTAAAGGGTGTTTTAGCTAGAACATCACCCTTAAGGGTGTTTTGGGGGAAGGGAACACCCTTACACCCTAATTCTGCAAATTTTGGTTAGGCAAAAGGGTGTTTTGCCTGTTTGAAACACCCTTAAGGGTGCAAAGTGGTTTACAGTGTAGGAGTAAATTTTCCTGAAAAGCAAAAAAAAGAAAAAAAAGCTGGAGTTTGCCATCTATACTCCATCTCACAAATTACCTTGCAGCACTGCCGAAGCTACGAGGAGTACGCAGGCGGTATCCTTGCGCAGCACATAATATAGTTCCGGGATTAACTGTTTCATTATGAACGAGGTGCAAGAGCTTTAGCTGTGCTTCTCGCATGACGCGTTACAGTGATACGTGGCGCGTTAGTCCCTACGCGCATCCACTTCGCCATTTCTGAAATAATGCAGATATTACCGGCTGGTAACCGTAATAACCACCCTAACCGCGATGACGTACAGCAACATGGCAGCCCCCATATACCCCATACCACCCACTTCCATCCGAATTTGTGCTTCTTGCTGGTTCTCTGCCCGGACAGCAAGAAATAAATGGTATAATCTGTCATCGCTTAATCTCATCTAACGCTGAGGGCAAAACATCAGGTATCTTGTTTTGCTATTATTGTGATCGCTCGGTTGTTTTGATGCTGCTAGGACTACCGAGGCGGTGCCAAGCCGTAAAAGTAGTTTGATGTTAACTGAGCAGATGTCGCTACAACATTAGCGTCGGTGATGCGTTGACGATGCGAAACACCCTGAATGTCTATATTGTTTTCTATGCCAATAATTTGCTGTTCCACCCAAGAATGGTACGTGATTGCTGCTGAAAGTGCGTCGACCGTGCTGCCAGTATGAACGCTGCAATCAAAAAGAACCGCGTTCCTCACAAACGCCAGCGAACACGCCCTGTACAAGTGGGTTTCTGGACATAAAGAAACAGTGAGGTGGCGTTCCCGCAGAGGTTTATGCATTCTGTATTAACTGCAGGGAGCAAGTATCGACAAGGTAGGGAAGGCGACGCCAAAGAGACGACGAGCAGACGACGCGACGCGGATGAACACGTCTTGAGGGGGGTTTTCGCCTTTCTTATTGGCTAACAAGCACTGCAGCTTCCACAGTGCTGCAAGGTACTTCTGAGATAGAGTATGGACTCTGCATTCCCGACGAAGCTTCGAAGTGCGTCCAAATGTTTGAGAGCGTCGCTTGTAGTTGACAGTGATCTTACTGCCGTAAAACCAACGCTGCTGTGGCCTCAGCGGTTCTGCAACGTGCAGATCCAGGGTTGCCGTTGGTGGCTACTTTGCGCCAAATTGGCTACTTTTGCACCCCGTTGGCGACGAAAATTTCCAAGTTGGCGCCATGGCTCTTTTAGATGTGAAGCATCTTATGGCGAAGCTTAATCCGGTGGTGGTGGTGGTGGTGGTGGTGGTGGTGTGCCGCGTGCCCACCCTTACTGCGCATGCGCAAACAGTTAAAGAAAAAATAAAAATAAAAAACCTCCTCACCCCCTCTCTCTCCTCTAGGCATCCCTCCCCACGGCAACCACCCCCCTCACTGCGCATGCGCCTCCCTTCCTCTCTCCCCTCTTACACTCCCCCCCTCTCTCCATCCCTGCCCGCGGCGTCTAACTCCCCCCTGCGCATGCGCGTCCCCCCTCTCTCTCCTCTCCTACGCTCCCCCCCTCTCTCCTCTACGCATCCCTGCCCACGGCGTTCACACTCCCCACTGCGCATGCGTGTCACCTCCTCTCTCTCCTCTCCCCCCGCTTCCCCCTCTCTCGCCTCGCGAGGCCGACGCAGGCAGCGTCTGCTAGCGAGTTTCTTGGTTGAAAAAACCGACTGCTCGCGCTGCACAACCGTTCACTGGCCATCCCGTATATATGGCAATGGATCTTGACCTCCAAGGTGGTGCCGGTGGAAGATTTCTCCTGTGCGTTGTTGAACAATAAAAATTCGCAGCGTGCGCGTTAACTAAAAGCGGAGTGCGGGTCTGTGTGTCCAGTCGGAGTCTTCTGTCTCTCATTGCCCATTAGCAGCGATTGGCATGTTCCAGTAGGAAACACTGCTCCATCACTGCCTGCTTTGC
Source organism: Rhipicephalus appendiculatus (assembly GCA_030522465.1). Lineage (NCBI taxonomy): Eukaryota > Metazoa > Arthropoda > Arachnida > Ixodida > Ixodidae > Rhipicephalus > Rhipicephalus appendiculatus. The sequence continues at coordinate 57,572 of JALIZH010018506.1, forward strand.
GCCTCCCCAGTTTTCTCTCCTGCGCAACGCTGCGATGAGCGCCAGCGTCAACGCCGCCGCCAGTGTAAGCGTTAGCGCCCGCTGCTTCACATCTACACATGGTTCCCTTTAGCGGGAGATGGTGTAATTTTTTTAAACTTGTGCTTTTACTTATTCAAAATGGTTTCATTTATTCATCAATACTAAAGACTCTGTTGATAATACCGCTTGTGTTCTATTTGGCTGAAATTTTGGCGATAATATCAAATGACACGGCTACTTTGGCTACTTTTGGCGTGAGTCCTGGCGCCTTTTCATGTCCACCCAAAGGCAACCCTGTGCAGCAGATCATTCCTTGTTGGAACCTGGTTTCACCTAGTGTGGAGAACCCAAGCTCAAGTGTGGGCGCCACTCGCGCGGCCGCGCTCTGTGTTACTGGGAAGAGACGCTGCCGGCGAAGGCGGTTTTTCACCGGATTCGGCAGCGGCGGCGGCAAGGACACGTGCGCGCATGCGCTCCTCATTCGCCCCGGAGCACTGCTTGTCAGCAATAGTTGCATTGTGACGCACCACTGATGCAATCCGAGAGCTCTGCGCGTGCGCGAAGGCGAAAGGAAACGAAAGGAGTGCGGTGGATATTCCCAGTTACGATAAGAGCAGTGGCGCCGCTCGGCGTTGCTTTGGCAGCCTGTAGCGAAAAATAAACGTGGGATTTCTAGATCTATCGGTCAGTATACACTATAGCGGTCGTATTATCCACTTTAGGACGAAAATGTTATTGCATTAAAAGCATGACAGTGCATTATTTACAAGTGGTTGGCAGGGAATAAAATTAAAAAGCTTATTAGGGCGAAAAACGTATTATGCAGATTCATATCAACGATATTCCACTATATATGGGACATGTACGGAAAGTTTTCTATTGGTGGAACAGCGGTGGATGTGAGCGGAGCTTACTTTTTTGTTACCTAGATTAGGCACCTCTAGCTGAGTGCTTGCGATCCGCTTGGTCAGAAATGCCCATGCGAGCGATTTTCACACAAACGCATCGAAGTAACTGCAGAGCGCGTGCGTAGAACGATCATGCGCGCAGCGGAACATAGAACGCATCTCTCGCTCCGCTTACGACGTCGATAGAGCAGAGCGTGAAAATGCGTCCACTTGGTTTCGGCGTCGTTTTGCAGCTAAGCTAGCCACCATACCTAAGCTGACTGCTTCTCGGCAAAACGCGTTTGTCAAAAAAGTTAGCCGTGGCTTAGCTCGGCTATGCGAGGATGTACAGTCGCGCTCAATATGAGTTGCAACACGCTGTCTGTGGTTAAAGTGACGCCCAGCCTGAACAATGACACCGACAAATGTTAAATTGGTTCAGAAAGTACCGCTAATTACCATAGTTCAATTCACCAATTTTTGTCTATGTGGGTGCCACTTTGCGGTGTTGGCGACATTTTGACTACAGACATCGTGTTGCAACTCATATTGAGCGCGACAGTACGTAGCTCACGTTACATATATCCTGGCATAGCCGAGCTACGGACGGACGGACGGACAGATGGACGGACGAACAGACGGATGGACTATCGAGCGAGCTCACGCGACTCAAGCGCCAACCCACTAGTGACACGTCACTCCAGGACCTTCCAGGCCTTCTCCGCCGCGCCAGCTGTGCGCCGTGTGACGTCACTGCTCCTCGGGCATGCGCAGCACGGCTCTCGATAAGCCACGCGAAATTGTTCAACCTCAGCCAGTGTAGCTTAAGCTACAAAACGAAATATATCCATGCACTGTCTCGGGACGCTGCAGCTGCGCGTGGCTGAGCGCAAGCGACGCTAAGCTAAAAATGTCTATTTTTATTCTTATGTTGTAAACGACTATAGACGTACGTAACCTCCCTTCCATAACCCCCCCGCAGGGTGATGCATGTGACTAATAGATCAATATATAGATGCTACTACAAAGTCGACTACAACATGAACTGCTGTCTCCGCTGGTTACTATCCGCGTCACCACAAACCTGATGAAGGAAGCGTCCCTTGAGCTGATCCTGGAAGGTCTGCTTCGAGGTTCGGTTGAAGTAGTTGTGCAGGTTGGCCACCATGGTTCCCACGGCCAGCTGCCGGAAGGAATGCGGTCCGAACGGGTACTCGCCACTGCCGCGCCACTGGTGGTTGCACGCGTGCCCATAGAGGTCAGTGCAGGGGTCCACCGTGTTGTGCTCGCGGTTGTTGAGGTAGAGTGACACCCATCGGCAGTCCGGGTGCATGCAGGCAGGCTCCTCCGTCGACGTCTGCAAAGAAGTTGGCCGCGTCTCGGTATCCTTGAAGAGCCCATCACTAGGCGCTGTTGCACATTTTGATGGCACACTGAGTCCTATGACGCAGCCTAGAAAACGCTTTGCTGAATACTTTTAGAGCGAAAGGTCTGTTACGCCTTGTCTCCCAAGGTCGTTTATCGCGTCGCAATGACCTTGATCCGCCGGGGCGCAAGTGTGGCATGCGTTACGTCATGCCACGTGATACCAGATGATATGATGATGATGATGATGATTAGATGTTGTTCCTAGCAATTGCGACCATTTTCGCCCCGCGCTGGTCATGTCTTAAGGTCGTGAGGGGCCGTCCATACGATGCATACGCGGCTCGTTGTAGGCATCGAGATTGGCTGTTAGATTCTGTTCAGTGCAGAATTTAATAATATCTGAGGTTTTAAGTCCGAAAACGACGGTACGATTATGAAGGAGGCTGTAGTGGAGGGCTCCGGAAATTTTGACCACTTGGTGTTCTCTAACGTGCACTGACATCGCACAGTACACGGACCTCTACTATTTCGCCTCCACCGAAATGCAACCGCCGTGGCCGGGATCGAACCCGCGACCTTCGAGTTCAACGCAGAATGTTGGAGCATATTCATAGCTACTAAAAGGTGGGCGGGCTAGTACAGGATCATTTTTTTTTTCGGAACAAGCGCGAAAGAAGAAAACAAAGACAGTAGGGGAAGAAGCGGAGAGCGCAAGCGCATTGACATACCCATCGCTGGCGGAGCAAAATGGAACGGAGGAACCAAAAAGATACGTAAAGAATTTAAAAATGTGTCTCGAAAATAATGGTTTTTATATGTTCGCGTTACGTTGTGCTGCACATGTGTAGCTACGTAACTGTAACGTCCTCCAGCCGTACCTTATAACAGAAATCTCGGCTAAATGTGCCACTCATTAGCAATTGCTTGACTGCTACCATGTTACCATCGCCTTGTGATACACCGAATAGCGTAGAACCCCTATTTGATTTCTTCGCGTCAGACCAGTTGTTTATCCCATGTAAATTCCGCCTACATTAAAACTAGACATCTTGCAGCGGTGGTTTTGTAGCGCATGTCTGAGTCTTAGTCTGAGTCTTTATTCCATACATGCGTACACAAATGCATGGATGAGGAGAAAAGAAAAAGCAGCCGCTCGATCGCTGCTCAACAATACTCCCTTGACTCACGAATACATAGGAACTGCGGTATGCACAGAACAGAAACAACACATGCTAATGACGTTTAACTAAAGATCCAGAAAAAAAAGATTGGAAAACCCGGTGCACAATAAAATGGGCAATGGTACAAATACAACATATCTCAGCATACATTCAATGGAAGTTAAACACACACAAAAAAGAAATATTATGGCGAGGCAATGCAAATGTTAAGGAAATAAGTTTCAAAAATAAATATATGAAAACTCATGGATACAGGTGGGACATAAGCAAAACTTGTTACGCAGAGAAGGCAAGGTATAGCTTGGAGTTTGAATACCGTAGTAAGTACGTGAACAAACCATAGACCAATACTCGCAATACTCGTAATGTAGTCGTAAAATCCCCTTCGCTACGAAAAACCCCAGGCAATACTCGCAATATTCGTGATGTAGTCGTAAGAACCCCTTCGCAACGAAAATCCCCAGGGTTACGGGGAGCACGCAGCACAGTCACGGCGTTCGATGGACGTGCGGGGAGTCCGTTTTAAATTTTCTTAAGGCGACTTCTGATAGAACAGCTGCGAGTTGCGAGTACATGGTGCAATTACTGTAAACCGTAATTATTACCATGTTCCGATGAGGCCAGGTACCTACGACGTGTCGGCTAGGCAATACGCGCACCTGCAATGCAGCACACTTTCATGTGTGCTGTGGCTCATGATGATGATGATTTATAGCCCAGCTTTTTGTATGGGTGAGTAGCTTTGAACCAGCCACTCGTTACGCAATACTTACGTTGTGAAACCTTGCGTGATTGTAGTCTTGTGTCACGCAATATTACATCTGGTTACGCGATTCCTCGTCCTTCTTGTCGCCAATACAAGGTCTTTTTCCAAAAAAGTGTCAAGCACTACCGTACTCTGTCACAGAATACTCGACTGCCACGCAAAGAAGCTTGTTTGAATCCGGCCCGAACACTGTCTTTTTTGTGTGTATGTATGTATGTATGTATGTATGTATGTATGTATGTATGTATGTATGTATGTATGTATGTATGTATGTATGTATGTATGTATGTATGTATGTATGTATGTATGTATGTATGTGCTTGCGTGCGGCATGTGTGTGTGTGTGTGTTACTGTGCGCGACAGCTCTGACTGACAATGGTAGCAGCGCCGGAATACTTTGCCGCCAAAATAGGCTGTTGTTTCGAGCTAAGACCAGCTTGCACTGTAAAACAGTGCAAGCTGATCAACAGAGAGGAGAGAGAGAAAGTGAAAAAGAATAGATTTGAAGGATACCCTAAGTGCATCGCGTTAAAGAGGTTCGCATGCTGAAGAGGATTCATGCAGCTTATATGGAACGGTTATAGAGAACCGATTTTGATCGAAGTGGGTTGTGTGTGGGCACCAGGGGTGCAATAAGATTATTCCATTTAAGTGCATATGGCCACGAAGCGCCTTTTTTGGAAACCCTAACACTAGCACGAATCGTCATGCATGCCTTGTTCATCTAACGGTATCAACATTGTTTGTCTACCTCTATTTCGTGCGTGATCGTGGCGGGATGAATATTCCCACAGAAACCCTATCGGCTGGTATACGACCACGTTTATACCTATACCTTCATCAGCACCGAAAACGAATTTTTGCGATAGCAATTATATGGACAGTCTCGACGGGTTTTGCCGTTGCCGTTGCCGTCGCCGTTGCCGTCGCCGTCATGTCGCGTATGAAGTCCAAATTGATAAGAACCCCCTGCGCATCGTACGTTCTATCCAGCGGGTAATAGCGGGCGAGCGGGAGCGGTGAACGCGGCTGAAGCGGCGATCAAACGAGCCGGCATCTCCGTCGCTCCGAGGCGCATGCGATAAGATCCCCCCCAACTGTTCAACCGGCCCCGCCCGTCGTTCGCCAGCGTGAAAAGACGCGAGGGGGGGGGTGGGGGGGTCCCTCGAGCGACCTTCGATTTTACCGACCGCGGTCTTCGCGGGCGCGCGCGTTATCTCCCCATCTCGGCAGCCGACAGCGGGCGGCCGGTGTACCCTTCGGCCGGTGTACCGTGCTGCGCTCTCAACGCGAAGAGAATTCTCTAAACAAGCGTTTTCTAGAGTTGCGTGAGATCGGATCCAAAAGACTTAGCTGCCAGCCTCACTTCGTTTAACTTTACAATTTGTTGCTATCGCATTCATTGCTTCACCTTGCGGTGAAACTGTGACTTTTATTGTCTTCAGAGTGAGTTTTCTCGTTCACGATATTTCGTCATCCAATGATGTCGTTCATTATTCCATCAAACTGATGGTAACACATAACTAGTACAGGCCACGAAATATTATTGTATACTACATGTTAGTACGACTTCGCATCTGCGTACAAAATATGTACTGACGCGTTGCGTTGGTTTCACTCTTGTTCTACAGATTAAAGAATGTACAAGTGCTGCAAAGACTCATGTTTAGAAATATTATCTATGAATGTCACTCTATTGCGTAGGCGATTGAGTCGGTATATTTATAAAGAATTATGCTGTTAAGCAGGTACATCGTTTAGCAGAGCGATGAATTGGGCTAGTGGTGGTGGTCATCTGCAGCGCCAACAAAGAAACCATGAAGCAGGTATATACAGTGCAGGCCCGAAGCGAGGGGGGGGGGCTAGGGGCTTGGGCTTCCCCCGAAATTCGGATGGAAGGGGGGTGTTTTACCGAGGAAAAATAATAAAAATGGGTTTTGAACAAGTGCCCCCCCCCCCCCCCCCCCCTAAAAAAATTCCTGGCTACGGGCCTGATACAGTGGGTCCGTAAAATCATGGTGCACATTTGACCGGGAACAGGGAAGCATCAGAACAAGATATAAATGTGAAATCTTCACCAAATGAAAGGAAAACTCTCCAAGTGTCCGTAGTATTATGTACAAGGGTACGCGCACAGAGGTGATGACACAGCGCCCCGAACTGCGCAGCCGTGGATCCACCCACGCCCACGGCAGTCAACATGTGGGCGGTAAAGAGGAAATTTGAGTGTACACTGTGGCTTGCTAAATTTGAATCTCTCACCAAAGTGCAAAGTTAACATCTTCGCGCCTACAGTGAAGCGCTGCCACACAGGAATAAAATTACAGAAAATCCCAGACGTTAAGAACTCTGTCACGCCAGACGTCCTTATACACGAGTTGGAGGAACTTCAATATCGTTAAATTGTGAGTAAGCGAACAAGTGCACGCGAGATCAAACTATCCTGAACAGGCATGAAACTTGCAGAGTTTTTCTTTTGTCTAATAATATAGCTGTGGTTATACGTGCGAAAACCACGATATGATTACGAGGCACGCCATAGTTGAGGACTCCGGAAATTTTGACCATTAGGTTGTTCTTTGGCGTGCACTGACATTGCACAATGCAGCCACCTCTAGTATGTCGTCTACATTGAAACGCTACCGCCGCAGCCGGGATCGAACCCGGGTCCTTCGATTTCAGCAGCACAGCACCGCGACCACTACACCATCGTAGCGGACGCATTCTTTTTATCTGATGATGATTTCATATTTCGATTTCCTTCATTACTTTTCTGTGACCGTTCAAATATGCACCATGCGTTTACTGACACCCTGCATATACTTAATGGGAAATGGATATACACGTTCAGTAGTAGTGGCCAACAAGTGGTTTACAAAAGTGCGCTGTAAAAGCATCGAAAATTTTTCTTGAAGACAGTGGCATTCTTCACCGATACTAGGGAATTCAATTTTTTTTAACGTCACAGTGTATAATTATGTGACTGTTGACTATTACGTTCACTATTCTGTTGTTTATTATGTGACGACTATATGTAAGAGTTGCTCTTCAGTTTGTAACGGTTGTTCTTCAACATCACCGTATGTGCACAGATATGTGATTGTTGAATACGTTGTTTTGAAATCTTATATCTTAACTGTTAGGCTAAATTGTATATTGTATGTGCTGTGGACTTGTTATGCTTAGAGGCTTGGACCCTACGTGCTCTATGTTAGACACCTCTGAGGGATAAGGAGTAGCCGGCGCCCTGTTTGTGCGTCAACATCTCCTTACATCACGTCAATAAAAAAAAAACATTACACCATCTCCCGCTAAACGGGAACCATGTGTAGATGTGAAGCAGCGGGCGCTAACGCTTACACTGGCGGCGGCGTTGACGCTGGCGCTCATCGCAGCGTTGCGCAGGAGAGAAAACTGGGGAGGCGCAAAGCACGCAGTGATGGAGCGGTGTTTCCTACTCGAACATGCCAATCGCTGCTAATGGGCAATGAGAGACAGAAGACTCCGACTGGACACAGAGACCCGCAGTCCGCTTATAGTTAACGCGCACGCTGCGAATTTTTATTGATCAGCAACGCAGAGGAGAAATGTCCCACCGGCACCGCCTTGGAGGTCAAAATCCAGTGCCATATATACGGGGTGGCCAGTGAACGGTTGTGCAGCGCGAGCAGTCGGTTTTTTCAACCAAGAAACTCGCTAGCAGACGCTGCCTGCGTCGGCGTCGCGAGGCGAGAGAGGGGGAGGAGAGAGACGGGGGGACGCGCATGCGCAGTGGTAGTGTGGACGCCGCGGGCAGGGATGCCTAGAGGAGAGAGGGGGGAGCGTAGGAGGGGAGAGAGGAGGGGAGGCGCATGCGCAGTGAGGGTGTGGTTGCCGCTGGGAGGGATGCCTAGAGGAGAGAGAGGGGGGAGGAGGTTTTTATTTATATTTTTAAAGGGTTTGCGCATGCGCAGTAAGGGTGGTCACGCCGCACACCACCACCGGATTAAGTTTGACGGGAAAATTTGAGCGCACAGAAAACAATCACAAGAGCGAGACAACAGGACAAGCGCTACTTTCATCTAACTTTATTTGAGGCTTCGCCCGCAAATATATCCAGAAAAACACACATGCGCACACAGTCAAATGCATTGTCAACACACGCTCTCACTTCACAAAAAATTATCAAGATACTTAGTCTCTGCCTTGAAAAGCTTCACCGATGTGTCACTGACGCACATACCCCCTCGCTTCCTGATATGGTACGCTTCAAGCAACTCCCTTGCCATCTGATCCCTACCCCTACCCAGTATCTTTATCTCACTCAGTTTCGGCTCACATGCCCCGCAACTTGCGCAATGCTCTGCCAAATTTGTACCCCCCACTCTTCACAGCTCGAGAATGTTCCGCCGCCCGGTCATTAATACAACGGCCCGTCTGGCCTATGTATGCCTTACCGCATGTCAATGGGATCTCATAGACAACCCCGGTACAACAGTTAACAAACTGTCTACCATGTCTTTTCTGGCAACCTCTTTTTCTCTCCACCACGAGAAACACGCGCGCACAACCGGGCCAGCTTCTTCGGAGCGGAAAACACAACCGGCACCTTATGACGGTTCGCCACTTTTTTCACATGGTGCGCAACTTTATGAACGTACGGCACCACGACTGGCTTTACCGGGCTCTTTCCTGGGGGGGCTTACATTTCCGGTCATTGACTGCTTAGCTTTCCGCAACAACGCCTCGGCCACAGAAAGAATCCCTGCACATGGATAGCCAGCAGACATTAATCGCAGATTTATTAATGACCGGGCGGCGGAACATTCTCGAGCTGTGAAGAGTGGGGGGTACAAATTTGGCAGAGCATTGCGCAAGTTGCGGGGCATGTGAGCCGAAACTGAGTGAGATAAAGATACTGGGTAGGGGTAGGGATCAGATGGCAAGGGAGTTGCTTGAAGCGTACCATATCAGGAAGCCAGGGGGGTATGTGCGTCAGTGACACATCGGTGAAGCTTTTCAAGGCAGAGACTAAGTATCTCGATAATTTTTTTGTGAAGTGAGAGCGTGTGTTGACAATGCATTTGACTGTGTGCGCATGTGTGTTTTTCTGGATATATTTGCGGGCGAAGCCTCAAATAAAGTTAGATGAAAGTAGCGCTTGTCCTGTTGTCTCGCTCTTGTGATTGTTTTCTGTGCGCTCAAATTTTCCCGTCAAATTATGCACCATCTCGCCGAGTTCCAAGTTTTGTTAAACCGGATTAAGCTTCGCCATAAGATGCTTCACATCTAAAAAAGTGCACATTTTCATCCTGCCGCCGTGCCCAAGATATATGGCGTACTTTTGTTAGGGTACCTTGTCGCCTGCCTTAGAATGTGGTCCCAGAACCTCGTTGAAGTGAGCGAGATCCTGCAGGAGACCATCTGCCGTGGTTTGACTGTTGATCTGCTTGAGCCGGAAAGGTACCCGGCGCCGGGGGGTCTACCGCCTGATTGCGCACGTTGTTCAGGTGCTTCGAGGCGGTCACCAAGGCGGCGAGCATCAGCAGAAAGGTCACCTGCACCCAACAGTCCAGAGTTCGTTAGCATCGTTGAAGTCAGAATATTTTAAGAAGCATTCTGCTCAAGTAAAGGCATTGACGGAGAACAAAGAGAACAAGGTAGGGTAGCGATGACCTCGTTTGACCTCAATGACCTCATTTGACCTCGTGTGTTTCCCCTACATTCTCTCTTGCATTCCATTTTGTCGCCAACAACTTTGTCTCCTGTTAAATGAGATGTTTTTTTTAATAATCATGGTTTCTTATTAACGGGATAGCGTTAAACAGCTCGTTGTGAAGAAATTCTGGTGTCAGTGTCGGCAGGCGTTGTTGGTTATGAGCGAAAAAGCAGCGTTGGCCGTGAACGAAAATTCAAGGTAGATGTAAGTTAAAATATGAACCGGACGGCTTCCGCATTTCGGCTTTCCCTTGTGGCGCGATTTACGTCTCCACAGAGAAGCGAAAGCAAGGCTAGCGGTTGGGAAGGCGATATGAACACGGCCCGATTACTCTATCGCGCTCTGCTGCTGTTGTCGGCGCCTCCGAGAGAGGCAGACGCGTGGTGAGGTTGCATCATCTCTTGGAGGCGTTTTGATGGTGCGCCGCGCTTTTCCCGCCGTTTCCAAGAGATGGCGTGACCACGCCGCGTGGATGTTTTCTTACAAACATGTATAGTGGGTGTGTCCCTATTTGTCCATAACAAAGGGCACGTACGTTTGTGCCAGCATTCTTTTACACACGTGTGAAGCGTTCGAAAAGAAATGTGACGCACGTAGACGTTCCGCCACGCCACCGGGTTGTTGACACGATTGTGATGGATTTTGTGCATTTCGCAATGACCCTGACTGCAGTGGACTGAAAATATGAGGGCAAAGTGTGTGCGTGCGTGCAGTATGTGAACTCAACGCGCACGAATGCTGAGAGAACAGAGGCCCAGGGCACTGTCTATTGTTTGCCCCGCCAGCGCCAATACTCGCTCGTACTTCGGGCACACAATACACTGTTGTCATAAAAGTGCTGTTGAAGAGAGCGGAACCCTTTACTATAGGTATGTCGTGTGTATGTGTGCGTGCGTGTGTGTGTGTGAGTGTGCGTATGTATGTATGTATGTATGTATGTATGTATGTATGTATGTATGTATGTATGTATGTATGTATGTATGTATGTATGTATGTATGTATGTATGTATGTATGTATGTATGTATGTATGTGCGCGTGTGTGTGTGTGTGTGTGTGTGTGTGTGTGTGTGTGTGTGTGTGTGTGTGTGTGCGTGCGCGCGCGCGCGCTAGTGAGAATAGCATTATCGCGTCCAACTCAAAGTCGAAGCTTGAGAGTCCCCTAATTTTTATTTCAACAGTTATTATTTCTCGTGTTTAGTATTGTATCTCATGATTTCTTTTAGGTGTCACTGGTTTTGCTGCCCCTCATTGTGCTGGGACAAAGGGAAGCCTCTTTAGTACTACGTTCACTCCGGCCATTCCTCATGTATGGAAATTCACAATTTTGACTCAAGTCCATTCATTTCTGACCTCGCAACCCTTAAAATACTTCGTATTTAGTCATAGAAAACGTAACTATATCCAGAATCAGTGGAGCCACAAGAACTCGCGACCACTCGCAACGGGGGTACAGCTTACGTACTGACCCAACATAATGACGCCACACATACTGCAAACACCAAGCTTCATGGATCCACGAGGTGTAGTTACAAGGTAAGATACATTTCTTCAGCACAACTGGTCTAGGTGACTAAGGTAAAGGGGAAGCCTGTCATAGGCTAATCCACACGTACATATCTACAGTACTCACGGATTGAAACGTGAAGATTTAGGGCCAAGTAATACTCGCACCCTCTTTTCCGGCGTTTGCATTTCGTTTCATATCGGCTTCATTATGACCCTAACACTTACACCAAACCAACATTGTTTTAGGGGCCAAATTTGAAGCGACTTGACGTGCTTATCACGAGCAATTCCTCACAGCACTCGTTTTACTAAAAAAAAAATGGTGACACGCTCACTTCAATCCGCGAGCTGTGTACGTACAGGAAGTTCCGTTCTTTGTGCTATTTTCTTTGACCTTATCCTCTGCAGTGCTTCACCTACACGTAATGACCTACACCTACACTAAGTGTCCTAAGCGTACTGCTGTCTTTAACAGCGTGCAAAACAAGGCTAGTTGGTTTAACTTCATTGTTTTGAAACAGAGCGAAAAGACGAGTACACGAGATGGACTACACAGGACAGGCGCTGGACTAACAAGTGTTCAATCCGTCAATCATCGCACCCGTTTTGTACCATGCGCATGTGGTCTAGAGTATAATATCTGCTAGTTTGTGGGAAAAAATGTATATTGGACAGACTGGTGCCTGCCATAACGAGAGACTACGCCAGCACAACAACACATTAAAAGACACGCCTACTTCCCATTTATCCTCTCATTGTCGCTCCTGTGGTTGTACACCGTTGTTTCATAGCACGCATGTCATCATCAGGCACGTTGACCAAAGGTCACGTGAAATCATATAAGCCGTTCATATTAAGACAACCATGATGTTTGCCTTTCCGCCCCATCTATCTGTCTTCATGATTGCGAATTTAGCCTGCTCGAAAGAAGTGACAAATATTTGTGATGGGATGATGCGCGCTCAGTCGGACTACATGTATTTATTCCTTTCTGCACAATAAACCCAACAGTTGTTAGTCCAGCGCCTGTCCTGTGTAGTCCTTCATCTCGTGTACTCGTCTTTTTGCGCTGTTTTAAAACAATGCTGTCTTTAAAGACACACGTAGAGCGAAGCTCCTGTGACCGCATGACGCGTGTACCGCGACGTGTGTCTGCTACTGTGACCACATCACGTATGTACCACAGCGTTTCCTGTCATGCAACAACGGAGTACAGCCACTCGCGCAAACCAAAAACCACAGCGTCTCATGCCACTCACGCCGGCCGAGATGAGGAAGTACTTCCGGTTGCCGAAGGCCTCTGTCAGCTGGCGCAACACGGTGTCTTCTGTCTCGGCGTGCATGCTGGCCCGCGATCGACCACTTCCGGCGGAGGCCAACGCCCCGGCGCTCCTCGACCTCTGCAGAAGAGCTCGCGTCTTGGCCGGGCAAGGCGAGCTCGCTGCTCACCCAGTCACCACTACAGACTCCGCCAGCTCCGTGCAAAACCGCTTCTTCTTTTTTCTCCCCTTTGATGATGATGATGACCTCTCGCTGATGGCGCTCACCCACAAAGGGGGGATAGGGCCAAGAACCGGGCGGCAGGATCTTTGAGTTTAATGCCTATAAAGCTATAAATAAACGCTGTAACTTTAGGCTAAAAAGGGGGAAAAGCACATACCTAATCAATGAAAATTCTGTAGGGCAAACAGTCAGACTATCAGATGGGATGTCTGACGGCAGTAATAATATGTCACTCGGCACATAACGCTTGTTGTTGTTGTTGTTGTTGTTGTTGTTTTCCTCTGGACATGGCTCATACCCATTGGGGATTGGCCGATTAGTGGGTGAACTTATCCAATGATACCTGTAGTTTATTATACGCAGACACTATAGTTAATAGACTGATTTGAAATAGCAGTTATTGATTATAAAGACACGCTTATGCCGTATTGTTCCTAGTGGGTGGTGCCGTTTCCATTTGGTACACCAAATAGATTTACCACAATTAGACCATGGAAATGAAAGGGGACAATAATTGTTGATTTTCACTCTAGTACAGTGATTGTGATGTAAATTTAAGAGAATTTAAGCGGACAATTGACCACCCTTTTCGTCAGTGAGGTCCTGAGATTCGCTACCATCAATTATCGAGCTGAACCCACAACCTTGCGGTGGATCCCCGGTGAAAGCGGTTATTTTTCGACAAATGAAGATCGAGACGGAGAGATTGTAGAGGAAATATTTCTTCTCGAGGCGCGATTCGTGCCCGCGTATACCCGCTATCTGAAGGCGAGCTTCTTAACGACTCGGCTATCCAGGCGCGCTAGCAGAGTATAGCATATCCTTGTATAGTATAGTACACAAGGTAGTGGAGGAGGATAGATTTGAGGGTGAGGAGGAAAGAAAGAAAGAAGCATAGGGGAAAGAGTAAAGCATAGGAGTGTAGGAGTAGTAAAGCATAGGAGGAGGAAAGAGTAAAACATAGCACAGAAAGAAAGAGAAACGGCAGAAACAAAAAGAGGGAGAGGAAGAGAGAAAAACAAAGGAAGAGAGGAATAAACAGAGACCGAGAGAAAGAGATAGTAAGAAACAGGAAGTGAGAAATACCGAGAGAGAGAGATAAAGAAAGGGAAAACAAACGAATGCAGATAGAAATATCGAGAGAGATGGTAATTGAGAGTGCTAAAGAAGAAAAGAAATAGAAGTAAGCAAAGGCAAAAAGAAAGACTTAGTCAAGAAACAGGAAAAACATAAAGACAAAATTTACAAAACATAACATAGCAACAGCCAAGATTACCTAGGTGCCCATCAGGTCAGCTTTCTCTTTATCATTGCGCTCCCAGTGCAAGCTATACGCTATTTTTTTACAATGTATTTGTGTTTAGATTTTTTCACTACACCAGATGGAAGCCTATTCCCTTTCACTCCCTCAACACAGATCAACATTGGCGTCTCCCTCCTCTCCTTTCCCGGCGTCGCCGGTTAGGTGAGAATCCTTGACTTCCCTCCCCCCCCCCCGGTAGAGACACCTCAGCCTCCCAGCTTTTCCTTGGAAAATCTACGCCTCCGGCAAAAGCTAATCCGAAGTCTCTTGCTAGTACGTTTGCGCTAATGAGATCGATATTTTGGCGCATGAAGCCCTGAGATTTAGTTTGTATTGAATGTCTGGAAATTTCTTAGACACTCTTAAACCTCTTGAATATATTGGCCCGGCTCTTTCGCCGAACATAAACATGCATCGAATTCGTGGTGCTTGTAGAGCGGTGTTTTACGTACGTTCAGTTAATTTCCTCATTACAATTAGCTGCTACAGGAACAGCCGAGACTTCCTTCCCATGTCGGGTTAAGCATGTATACGCAGACAGCTACGTCTAAATAAGCAAATGGCTAAGCCTAACGCAGATGGCTAAGCCTGTCTGCGCAGACGAGGTTTTGCTTGGTGATTTACTTCCCAGTTTTACGCTTTGTGAAGTGAGACAGGGGATGGCGGAACACCTTGTCTGGTTCTGACGCGAGTTAGAAAAATAAAAGTTAAAGGCTATTTTCCCTTTTACTTTTTTTTTAACACATGGCAACTTCGGCTTCCTCCTCCTCCTCTTCCCCAGCGTCTCCGGTGAGGTAGGCATCCTTGTGGACCTGCGTGAAATACGCTTTTGCGAACTGCGTCTTTTTTTATGTGTACGTCCTTGTTCGTTAGTCTGAAAGCTAAGCCTGGAAATTTCGTAATTTTATCACGCCACCTCACCATCTGCCGTGAGCGCGTCGGCACACATCAGCTGTACCTTGTCGTCGCATAGTTAAACCATGTTCTGGCATGCTAACGACATTCTATTTCCCATTTGAAATGCAAACACCCTTTATAGAGCAGTTTCAGAAAACGTCGATCAAAGCAATTTAACATCCTCCACGTATCCGGCAAAATAGCATTCTCTGTTGAGCACCTGAACGCGTTGAAGGCAGTTTTTGCCGAGGGAGCGGGCGGATATAACGTTAAACCGGTACCAACCGGTACCAACAGGATCACCCATTGTCCCCAGCTCGCCTTTTACTGGGGTCGGAAAAGCGATCTCGCAATCAGGATGAAAAAGATAAAAAGCAGCAGCAATGCCAAAACAATGGCGGACTCTGAAAGAACCGCTCGGGAGGTAGGCATCCCTGCCGCCGTTTCGCCACGCGAACTCCCCCGGTAGTAAAAACTGCTCTCGAATATTCACGGGCAGTTTGCATGGTGAGGTCGCAGGCGAGTCAGGAAGCCGGCGTCCCGCTGGAGCACCGTCGAAATTGCTCCCCTGTGAGCCATGACCTAAACGTGAAAGATACTATTCTATGCTGCTTCGCTTCTGCAGCTGTGTATTGGCTCATTGGCGCCGTTCCCTATGGCACGTTGGCATAAACAATCAGAAGTGCACGGTTTGCTTCAGCCCCCCCGAAATTCGGATGGAAGGTGTGTTTTACCGAGGAAAAATAATAAAAATGGGTGTTTTTCAAGGCTTTCAACAAGTGGGCCCCCCCCCGAAAAAAATTCCTGGCTACGGGCCTGGTTTGCTTATTCTGGTCTCTTGTTCTAAAAGTCATTCTGACACATTCGTATACAGCTTTAGTAGTTCCTGTTTGTAGACGAGTTGGCATGCCAAACTCTTTGAATGGTGTATGAATATACGAAGGCGAGCGAATATTGAAAGAAATATTAAATATTCCTTGTTTTGAACAAAATGTAGAATACATTAGTGGTAGAGCGTTTATAGCAACCTCGAAACTTATTTGGCGGATTTGATATATCGGATATGGCCTGATAATTTGACGTCGGGTAAAATGAGCTTGAAATTATGAATGATACACGATTGAATCTGGTGCCTGAGCGTGTTCATAATACCTGCATGACAATAACTGACGTGATCGCACGTCAACGGACCCATGTAACACAACGTGGTGGGGCAATTTTTGGAAAAGTTACACGACGCCTCACTAATGTAGCGACCACGACAATGCTCACTGTATCCAACTGCTTTCAGCATTGTGAGGTACCTAAAATTTACGATTACTCCTATTTGAGACACTAAGCTTGCAACTTGACTATGGCTTGGCGAGGTTGAAGTAGAACTGCTAACTGGGCTAGACGCGATTAATGAACGGCTAACCGCAGTGCATAAAACTAAAGTAATGTGGAACAATCTTGGCAGAGAACAGCGCTTTGCGATAGGTGGCGAGACACTGGAAGTTGTAAAGGAGTACGTCTACTTAGGACAGGTAGTAACCGCGGAGCCGAACCATGAGAGTGAAATAACTAGAAGAATAAGGATGGGATGGGGCTCATTCGGCAAGCATTATCAAATCATGAATGGTAGTCTACCACTATCCCTCAAGAGGAAGGTATATAACAGCTGCATCTTACCGGTACTTACCTACGCAGCAGAAACCTGGAGACTTACAAAGAGGGTTCAACTTAAACTGAGAACGACGCAGCGAGCGATGGAAAGGAAAATGATAGGTGTAACCTTAAGAGACAGGAAGAGAGCAGAATGGGTCAGGGAACAAACGGGGTTAAGGATATCATAGTTGAAATCAAGAAGAAGAAATGGATATGGGCCGGGCACGTAGCACGTCGGCAGGATAACCGCTGGTCATTAAGGGTAACTGACTGGATTCCAAGAGATGGCAAACGCGTGAGGGGGAGACAGAAAATTAGGTGGGTAGATGAGATTAAGAAGTTTGCAGGTATAACGTGGCAGCAGAAAGCACAGGACCGGGTTGATTGGCGAAACATGGGAGAGGCCTTTGCCCTGCAGTGGGCGTAGACAGGCTGATGATGATGATGATGATGATGAACCGCAGTGCACAGGTGACCCCGATGTACCATCTCGAGAACAGATTTGTCTAGATCAGGGGTCTCAAACTCATCTCAGGCAGCGGGCCGCAGTCGCAGAACTTAGTCCCGCAAGGGCCGGGTCAGGGAAGAATGTAAGATCGGGGGAGGGGGGGGGGGAGGGGGTTAGTTTGTACACATTGTCAACAAACACTACCATTGAAGAGGAAACATTTCCCATATCTCATATACTAGTCATTTATGAAGAAGATTTGGGGCCGGGATTCCATCGAGCAACATGTGAATACCAGTCTGCAAAATGAGTAAAATCTGGACGCCGATTCTGAAATACTGTTTTAGATGCGAAGCATCTCTTTGACTAGGCTGTGTAACGCTGTCCCTCCGTCCCGTGCGTGCGTACGAGCGCGCCGCAACGCGCTCCCCTCGCCGCAGGTGTTGGAGCGGTGCCAAGTAGGTCACGCCGCAGCAGCGCGCTGCGAGGGCGGGACGTCACTCTCCCTCGCCTGCCGCGCGCTCGCCTCGAGCGCTGTCTCGAGGAGACGCTGACTGATTGCGGCGAGGCGTGTCGACGCGCGCCTCTTATAGTCGACTTCAACGTTGACGTCAGCGGAGGAGGAGGAGAATGGCTCGTCGATTACATGCGTGACGTGCACTCGCTGAAGTGCGTGTCAGGCGGAACGGAAACTACCCACCACGATAAGGGGAACGTGCATCGATCTGGTCTTTGCCAACTTCGACGTCGAATGTCTGCAGGAACCTCGCAGCGTGCACTTCACCGATCACAAGGCCGTGGTAGTCAAGGCGAAACGCGCGCCAGCTCCGGTCCAGCGCCCGTGTCCACTCTGAAAAAACGACAAGACCTACGCCAGCCATCGCTTCAAAGGAATCTTCCAGCGCTCACCGCAGCACCCGCGTTAGCGCCGTTCAAGCCCGTGACGCCACCCGTGCGCAACGGTGCTGCTTCGCATCCCATCAGGGTTCCCTTTGGGAAGATGGTGTAAATTTTTTGTTTCACGGTTACGCTTCAACACATGGTGACCACATGGGGTGCCTCACGAAAACAATGCTTTAGACCAGTCATGCCTGTGTAGCTCACGAACGTACTTATTATGGGAATACAAAAAATATGGGACAAAAATAGCGATGTGCGGGCCGCGGGCCGCACGCAAGAGGCTCGCGGGCCGCATATGGCCCGCGGGCCGCGTGTTTGAGAGCCCTGGTCTAGATCGTCATCATGAATTTGTAAGTCTAGCGCTTCATCGAACTTTGCGATGTTGTATACAAAAACATTTGTTATTCCTTAAGCATTTACACAAAGTGCATGTTCGGTAACACTACATGTGATATTCTGGAATTATTTACAGACTAATAGTAATCGGCTGTTCGCTATAAATTTCAACTTCCTGATACTTCCTTATTCTTGTACTTATTTTACGGTCCTGTTCTAACCACTATTGCAAGCAAGAGATTTATTTCTCCCGCTTTTGAACGCACCAAGTGAATACTCAGCCTAGTTCAAAATGAAGTATGTCTCTCCTCTGCACTGACTACATCCCGTTGCGTTGAAGCGCTCATGTTACTGTTTGAACTAACGGATATATTAATTGGGAAATAAGCAACAGCTACGGGTAAGTAACATGGGCTTACAAAAAAAATTTTTTTCGTTGTCGATGTTTCTGCAACAACATTTATTTCGCCAAGAATGGTTTATGTTTGGACATATTACATCCAATGCAGAATTACACTTCATTATATAAAAAATCGCAATTTATTTGGTCATTGTCAGCCCTGCTGAAAAGGCCAGCTTCCTTGCGTTAGTTGTTAGCAGTGTAGCTTCGCTTGCTCTTTAGAGCAAGGAATGCTAATTTTTTATCGTAAAACATGCGATATCGATGATGGGTTGCTGTTCCCTTGACTATTTTTGCATAGCTCGTCCACTCTGTTTTTTCCTTTTTCCTGAGAAAAGCGCACATATATTGCTATGGCAGGAAAATAAAATCCAGTTGTAAGTTCAGCTCTCTGTGTGTCTCCTCTTTGTTCGTTCTCGTTCCATGCGCTGTGAAACAGTGGAAGTATGCTGCCCCAACTAGCCCAACGCTCAACCGTAGTCAAGAAGCCCCCCCCCCCCCCCCAAAAAAAAAAAGAACTCACGTTTCGGTGCACGATATTACATTTCATTGTGGAAGACTTTAGCCGATTATAGAAGACTTAAGCCTAATTCACGCCTGAAATAATGTTCGATCCTCTGTCATTTTAATCGCCCCGTTTCAGTCACCTGCTCTTCATTTGAAACAATAGAATTATATTACGGGCAAATTTATTGTATTCCATTGACGTCACTTAAGTTAGGGTGCATTACTCTTGTGAATATGACACGTTTTTTTCCTTGCCAGGTGCTCCCTTATAAAGCCTGCAAACTTCCACTACTGTGCAACCAACGTATCTACGTTTTTAAAATAACACTGCACTGTACAATGTAACAATAGCCTCACTGGTAATTCATTATACGTTTCAATGTATTAAAATTCAATTTATAGAGACGACGACACTATAACCTACCTTATGCTAATTAACGATCACCTTTTCGTATCACGCGTGCTCTAAGTTTCATGCATAATGCAACAGCGTCACTAACAACCGCAATTAGAATAATTAAATACGAAGCTAGGTACAAGGCTGCCACGTTATTACGATACCGGTGCGCCACGATATGCAGCCACGATATTACGCATGCTTTTTCATTACTACTAGGCCTAGTTTTTCTGTGGCAAACTTTAATGATGTCAGCGAGAGGTCCTGTATGCATGCTAATAGATATGGTGGGCGCAGCCTTGGGCAGCAAGCGCGATGTGTCCTTTATGAGTTGCGAGGTCCGATGACGTAAGTTTCACCGACCCGAGGGCGCACGCAAAGGTCACAGAAAACCTATTGCATTAACGGGATTTGGTGGGGAACAAAAGAACAGAGTCTTCTGACCCGACTGCAGTGTCATATGGGTCTTAATACCATATTGTCCGCGTGCATGGCATTTCTGCTGAGGGAAAGACTACAAGGCATGGGTTTCTGAACAACGCTGACGCAA
Source organism: Rhipicephalus appendiculatus (assembly GCA_030522465.1). Lineage (NCBI taxonomy): Eukaryota > Metazoa > Arthropoda > Arachnida > Ixodida > Ixodidae > Rhipicephalus > Rhipicephalus appendiculatus. The sequence goes on from JALIZH010018506.1 coordinate 77,889, forward strand.
AGAGAATGACTAGGTTTCACTGCGTCGTCCCGACCAGTAAGGTCAGACGTTCTTGAATGTTGTACAAGCCACAAAGCACCAGATTAATGATTGCAATTTTCTGTAAGGTCGAAACGTGCGCCTTGATCTTGCAAGTTCAATAATTTGCTGGACTGCCATCGGTTCAGCGTCAGCTCAGACGTTCAGTCACAATCGTGTTCGCACTCTGCTCAAATAGCGCAGCACATGAGCGTGAGCTTGGGCGCACTCTTCCCAATGAATAGAGTTTCAAAGGTAGAATGGGCGGGAATAGTAATATGAAGTATACCGCCAAAGTGACACTGTACCTTATGTATTTGCTCAAGACTGTTCTGTTCTGTGATACATGTCTTGGTTGAGGTTGAGGTTCTTATTACCTCAGCTACTCCATATAAAGAGTTCTGCTAATGCAAGGAGAAAGTCAGCTTTTTTGTTCTCAGTCGACATATTTTGCATAGCTCGAAAGGAACGAGGACAGCTGAGAGGACACAACACAGCGCCTGTATTGCGTCCTCGCATATGTCCTCGTTCATTTCGCGCTGCGCAGATATGTCGATGCTAAATCACGAACTAGCCCAAGCTACCGTTCTATCTTCTCAGTCGACTGTATTGTCGCCCTCACACCCTCCCCCACGAAAGCTTTCCGCGCACAACATGGCTATTCACTGTCCATTGTGATCATAGGCATTGAAAGCTTTGTGCATCTCAAGCGGCTTTGCAGTGCCTCTGGGATAAGCCTGCCTTTGTCCAAGCGATGACGTCATATGATGACGCCATCGCTTGGATGACGTCATCGATTCACGTGATGACGTCATATGATGACGTCATCACGTGAAGTCTTCATGACTTCACGACATGTAGCAACGTGTGACGATGGCGTCTCAGGGTGACGTCTTCTCGTGATTATGATTTTTTATCACTCGTGTTGACGCTGACGCCGCCGACGCCGACGGCCACTTTTCATGTTTGATGAGGCATCCAAGGCTTTCGCCTTAAGAAGCGTCATGTAGGAGATGGTGACCAAATACGGCATCAAGGGGGGACCAATTCCTGTTTTTTGGGGGGGGTAGTGGGTCGTAGAGAGGCAGTAGTAGTAGAGAGGCAGCCTTTCAGCTCATAGAGCTTCCTAAAATTAACTAGAGGGGACTCTGGCGCTGCGATCGTTCAGCCACCATGGGAATGATGGGTAGTACACGGATTTGCCTAGTCTTCGTACTTACGGCTTCGAACGCACTTGTGGCTTTGTTTATTGTGTTCTGATTCTGTTTCGGATAAAAGAATGGACCATTGTGAACTTCGGCAGCCGATTTGAATTCGTGAGCCTAAAAAGGTCAACGTGGTGAAGCTTACCTGCTAACCCTTTGCTGAACTTCGTATTGCGGCAAAGCGAATTCAGGCCACACGGAGCCAAAAGAACGAAGACTAGGCAAGACTAGGCAAATTTGTGTACTACCCATGATTCCCATGCTGGCTGAAGCGTCGTGTGTTGCAGCTCCCATAGACACTAGCGCCAGAGTTCCCTCTAGTGTATTTATAAGAAACTCTATGTTTCAGCTGCCTCGTCTGTCCATCGCCCCACCGAGCACAGGGCTAGGTGGGGCCGATGATATTAAGAAGTTTGCGGCCACAAAATGGAATCGGCTCACGCAAGCGAGGGTAAATTGGAGATAATTTGGAGAGGCGTTCTAGCCTGCACTGGACATAGAACAGGCTGAGAATGATGATCACAACGTCGTAGCGTTTTGTGTGATAACGATAGGCAGCTTCACGCTTAACGTGTGTTTTCGTATTTCTTTCTTTCGTTATTTCTTTATTTATTTTTTGCGCAGAAGTTGATCCAACCGAAAGTTGACGTGACGAAATTCTAGATCAGTGAAGGGGCCAGAACGTGATCGCCAAGTCCTAGTAAAACCAACCGTAAAGCCGGGGGGACAGCAAATCTTCTTCGCAGGAAGGAATCAAGTTATCGTTTGCTTTTCAATTGATGAAAGCCGCCGCACTGCCGCACACAAGCAGTCACCATCCTCAGGTTGAGAATGACATCACTCTGAAAGCGTCGAGAAAAGTTCAAATATTTAGCACGGTCTCGCAACATATCGGCATAAAACTCATTGGAAGGAAACTTCGCAGTTTACTTCGTAAGGTTAGGAAATATTTTAAGACGGGACCTAGGAACAAGACAAACTGAAGCTATATATAAAATCAGTCAGCTAGCAAGTTTCAAGAAAAGAATGTGGCGTCCTGCTCCCCGGCTTATTGCATATGAATACGTTCCTTGACTGCCACGCGCTTACCTTTGTCTCTTTTGTACGAATAATACCACAGGTCATGCGATCAACCCCTGACTTGGAAGATCTAGGATGTTATTCGCTAACTCATCATTTGTATGTAGCTTCAATAGTGTTCTCCCTGCGGATGAATTATTGAGCGGTTTGGTGAAGACCCGCATTTGATAGCGTGTAGTCCTTCCAGGTCATAAATTTTCGCCAGCAACCCAACTGTACATTGCGCTGCTGAAAAATGCATGAGCGAGAAACAGTATTCGTAGTTGTCTACATTATTTCCAAAGGGTAGAAGGTCAAGCTCTTTACTACTTGAAATGTTACGAAGTACCCGTAATGATTTTACAAAGTTTCTTAACGTGAGCTTTATTCCCACTCCCCCCTCCCGAAACTCTATGTATGACTCTTATTACTGCTAATTCAATAAAAAAAATTAGATAGTAGTAGTACACCATCTCACCATCTGACTGGATTCCAAGAGAAGGCCAACGCGTGAGGGGGGAGACAGAAAATTAGGTGGGCAGATGAGATTAAGAAGTTTGCAGGTATAACGTGGCAGCAGAAAGCACAGGACCGGGATTGATTGGTGGAACACGGGAGAGGCCTTTGCCCTGCAGTGGGAGTAGTCAGGCTGATGATGATGATGTTGATGATGATGAGTACACCATCAAGGAAGTAAACTAAGAGGGGCAATTGCTTTGTATGCGTTTATTTGACAATAAGACGACGAACACTCCGGTCATTATGTCGAAAGTCTCGAGAGTTCGCCGATCGTTAAATGAATACTCAATATCGTTCCAGTCGATATGAAAGAAATATAAAATCATAATTCTTCGAATATAGACGCATCCCACGGATACCGAAACGCTCAACTCATCCTTATGATGCTATTACGCATTTTATATTGGTTTCCGTATTAATGCGAACGTGTAAGTTGGACAGAGAGAAAGAATGCTAACATCATTTATGAACATGGGCACTATTCGCAAAAACACCTTACGCAACAAATTTTCGCGAGAGAATATTTTAGCCAATCACGATGTGGGAAACATTAGCGAAGTCAACTGAGGAATGGGAAAACACACTTATGAAAGGGAAGTTTTCTGAATTCGGCCGCTGATACTTAAGAAAGTGACACTTATGCAAGGGACATTTTTTTTTTAATTCAGGTTAGTTGCCTTTTTATTTGGTGTGATAGCAAAGTACGAATCCCGTCAGTTGGCGTGGTGGCTATGATGCATAAGGTGTCGCGCTGATAATATTGAGGACGCAGGTTCAATTCACATACACGGCTACCACATTTAGATGGAGGCGAAACGCAAAAATTTCGGTGTGCCGAAACTTAAGTCGACATTTAAATAAATCCATGTTTCGAAATTATTCTGGAGTTCAACTACGGCATACCTCATAGTGGTGGTTTTTGCCACCTAAAATGGTCGCAAGTGTTATTAAGCGAGAGCGTAACCACTTTGCAGCCTTAAATCGTCTTCAAGCAAACACAACATCCTTTTGGCAAACCAGAGTTTGCAAAAATGGGGGTGTACCATTATATTGCATCTCCAAATAGCCTTATCGGTTTGCGTAAAAATTAATGTTTTGTCTGAAATACCCTTCTGGAGCTAAGGGTGTTATGAGTTTTCGAAACACCTGTGGCCCATGCGACAGAGTGCCAGCTAATTAATTGGGACTCGATTATTAAAACGGTGCTGTATATTAGGCGAGTTTAGATTAGCAGATCTCTTCAGTCTCTTTCGTCTCTTTTGAGGGGCTACCTACAAGCACATCCATCAATTTTATTGTTCAGTTATGCGGAAAGAGAATATCTCCACCAGCACTGTACGGCGGCTTAAAATACCATCGCTGTATATCCAGAGCTCTTCCATGAAATATTTTACGAATATGCTTTGTAATGGCAATATCGCTGGGCGCGTGCGTACGCCCTCTATGCTGATGTTTTCTGTAAGTGGACGTTCTTTTGCTAGTAATCTTTATTTTTAACTATTTTTCTGTAATAAGGACGTTTGGATGATTGTCACCCTCCCATAATATGTGTGTTTTGAGTCGTCAAATGCCCTTTTTCCAAAGGTGTAAGAGTAGTAGTTAAGACACAGTAAAACACCCTTGGAGGTGCAAGGCCGGTTTAGTGTGTGTTGTACGAAAACGATATTGTAGTCACCACAAACCACCCACAAGCCTCGGGACTGTCCACATCGAGGCGATAGAATAGAGGGGGTCCTCTGAACCGTCAAGGAGCTGCCCACGAGGTGGCGCGAGCCGTGAACGCCTGCGCTGCACCTGGATCGGGCGACTCTCCCATCGGGATACAGGGACGCTCTTAGCATGCACAATGAACTTACTAAATTCTGTTACTTGAATAGAACTGTCTTCGCGGCGCCTCATTCCAAGCTAGGCAGGCCGTAGGTGCTAGCGCTCAGACTCCTGCAAACTAACTCTGACCCAACTCTAGAGAGAGAGCGAAGTTATTGGGAAGGCAGAGAGGTGGGCCTGAGCTTGCGCTCTCGCCTGCTATTCTGCACATGGGGAAACGGGAAAAAGGGAGAAACAGTTATGAAGGTGATGATGGGGACAGGAAGGGGTAATGCGTATGTGCAATAACCACGTAACACAGTGGTCTTCTTAATGTCTAGTGTCAATTCCAGATCTCTTGAGAAAATCTATGTGCCCTTGTTGCAATCGTCGCGCCTCTTAACAGCATATATCCTGACATTTACTCGGAATTGGTTTTGTGCGGCCTGTGGCGAGATTGCTACTTTGTATCACATGGTCTGGGAGTTTGGGTCGTTGGGCCCGAAGTGCACCAACGAAAAGTGGGACGCGCTCCTGCGAAGTCGCGTCTATGAAGACCATATTCTGGCCGTCCAGCGGGCCCATGAACGGGATGTCATGGGATTAGCCTGGTGCGCGTTTCCTAGCTATTGCTGGACCCAGTATAGGTTTATTTCCTCGCTCACTCACTCACTCACTCACTCACTCACTCACTCACTCACTCACTCACTCACTCACTCACTGCCTCACTCACTCACTCACTAACTCACTCACTCACTCACTCACTCACTCACTCACTCACTCACTCACTCACTAACTCAGTCGCTCACTCACTCACTCACTCACTTGTCAGTCCGAGTGCGGGAGCTGCGCATCCACTTTGACGGTGTGCGTGCACGAGATACGAGAGAGAAAAGACTTTATTTCACAGAATGGACCGGCAGTTTGGCCTTGGTGGCTTCAGGTGGCGGCTCGCGAGTCCCTGGACTCGGGCGGCATCCTCGGCCTGCCGGACGGCGAAGTGCACACTAAATTAGCCACACCGGATGGCTATTGCGTTCGAGTCATCTTAGCCTAATGCTTAAGGGACCTCGTAAGTTTTTTTAAGAATCATGTTTGTCATAATTTTTTTTTTAGTTTCCAGGTTGAAATCTTGAAACTGGAACCTACATCATGTGCGATGCAGTAAAAATCACCGCCCAAGCACTCCGTACAAATGGTTAACCAGCGAAGCTGAAATGTGCGGCCCCAGTGTTTAGCAGTGGGTTCAACCCGACGCTGCACTGAAATCTTCGGACAATTATCGTTGCCAGGTTGTGGTCGAACCACAGGCGGTCACAGACGTCGCAGCCGAAGCCAAAGTGCCGCTGGAGAAACTCTCGCCCAAAGCGGGCGTTCGCCCCGGCGAACGCGCTCCCGGAATCACGTCGACGCTGTTGTGCCCGCAACGCCGTTTCTTCGGCGCGCCAGAGGGCGCGCCGTGGCTGCAAGCGTTTGACCTTGCAAGCGTCGTACCCAAGCTCGCGCGCCAATGGCGCGCCAGCTTGGGTGCGACGCTCAGAACGACGTAACTGATAGCACAGCCAATGGAGACCGCTCGTGACACAGATGCCGAGCGGTTTTTCGTTTCTCCTAGCCATATACAGCTTTCGCTGTAAAATGTGCTACACATAATATTTTTCTCCGCCAGTGTTTCCTCGACACACATCCTATGCAGGGCGCCTCGAAGCAGGAGTTCCTTCGTTCAGAGCGCTCACACCCATTGTCCGCGCCACCGCCATATTGGGTGAAACAGTGGAGCTATCGCCTTGTGTGATGTTCCCCCCCCGGCATGCTCCCCCCAATAGCTAGAACACTGGACGCTGTCACCACCGAGCAAGAAAGAACGAAAGAACGCGGCCATCATGGCACCCAAAACCGATGCACACATCACGAGGTTGGAAATGGAAACTGGGACTTTGTACTAAACAGCGCAATGTCATAGTGCCACGAAGCGAGAGGGATGCCCCGCTTACCGTTACTCCCACTTTCCGCCAAACGTGCAACGACCTATATTATCAGTTGCAGGGTAAACGTAACGTTCTAAGCTAGAAATCTACACCGCAATGAACAAAACGGGAACACCTCCTGTCCTAGTTTAAACTGCAATCTGTTACGGACGATGTATTTTTAGTTACGCTAGCATTAGTGTGCTTATTCGTTTAGGTTGCACATCAACGTTAAGTGAACCTCTAAATGAAAGGAGTTCAAAAAAGAAAAAGAAAATAGGCATAAGGGCTCAGTGCGTGTGCTCGTAACTCTGAAAAAAAATGCAACGGGGAAACACTTAGTTAAATCTTAAACTAGTCACGACTTGCGTAATTGAGCTCTCTTTGATCCTATGCAACGTGAAGTTTCGTACAATCTTGATTGTTCTTCGCCAGAAAACATTACTAAGCCGAAAGCCCTATATGCTTCGTCCGTCGGCGTCGGGGACGTCTGCATAAACCCGAGTAGTGCAAACAAAAATCATCATGCGATTGCGTCACCCTAAAACATGATAATGTCGTCACAAGTCACATCATTTGTAACCTCACATAGCGTGACGTCCACACATGAAGACGTTCTTACATGACATCGTTGCTTGGTCAAAGGGAGGATGATTTAACTTAAGGTGACTTTCTTACCTGGTGTTTGCACGTGGTAAGTTGAACATGAAGTTGAAGGGGGTGTTATATTATGGTGGTGTTAATATGGGTGTTAATACGTAGTGTTAGAATGTGGTGTTATGCTTGGAAGTGACGTACGCGTGAATTGTTTCTATAAGCCTATATATAAATGGGGATCCCATTACTAAGAAATCATATAACAATAGAATAGACAAATATAAGAAGTCAAAAGTAACAGCTCCTGAATACAATATGAATGCTTATCAAACACATGTAAAGGCGCAATTAAAACGACACACAGAATAGCAGTCAAGCGAGCCCCCCTCATACGGCGTCCTATTGAACTTGCATTGAGATTGCAATCAAAATTGCATTGAGATTGTATTGAGATTGCATTGAACTTGCTACTGTGTCCTGTGTTGTTTGTACGTCTCCCTAACGTAAGCGCATCGCCAAGCCTTTGAGGTTTGTTTAAGCTTTTTTGACCCGCGGCCTCAAAGACTCACGTTAATTCGCTGTATCTAGAATAATGCTCACTTCAAACTCGCAATGTGACTTTGGCCAACCATTACGTTCCTGTCATGCAACTTACACAAAAATTGGAGGCAGTTCCACGCATGTCAAATCTGAGTAAACAGGCACCTGACAAGAAAGCTTCATCACCTGGTGAAAGCAAAGTGCGCTCTTTCTTCATCTTCTTTCTTTCATCATTCTTTCTGTCTTGCCCCTTCTCCTTCCCTAGTGAAAAATCCGTATGTACGGAAGATACGGATCCGTACATATGGAATTATGGTATTACGGATCCGCATGATACGGATCCGCATGATACGGATCCGCATGGTACGGATCCGCATGATACGGATCCACATAATCCATATATATGGATTATACGGATCCGTATCCTCCGTATATACGGCTTCCATATATATGGAAATGTGGTATTATGGATGCCATAATACCATAGTAATTTTGGTTTAGCGAGTCCATACAATGCAGGCAAGGTCTTCCATTAAGTCAGAACTTGTTTGAGGACAGCTTAATCGAGAGATCAAAGTAAACTGAATAATGTTTATTCTGCACATGTACGCGCAGAACAAGCCTAAACAATGTGCACTGTCAGATGACAACACCCTCGCATGCACCACGCAGAATAACCACAAACAATGCGCACTGTAAGACAAGACGACACCCTGGTACACATCACCACACACACACTTGTTCACGTCTGCCCCCCACTGGTTATGCTCCATGTGTCGAGAATGTAGAAACAGTGGCAGTTCTGACACGCAGAGTAAGCATAAACAATGAGCACTGTCAGGCGACACGACACCCGGGCTCACACCAATCAGAATAAGCATAAACAATGCACACTGTCAGATGACACGATACCCTGGCACACGCCACAACACATGCACTTGCTCACACTTGCCGCCATTGACCATGCCAGATATGACGAGAATGTAGAAACAGCAGCAGATCTCACGCGGCACTGCAAACGGAATGGCACTAATCTTCCACCCTTATCTACAATGAAGGCCTGGCATTCACACTGGCAATAAAACTGAACCTTTATTCTGTACGCGTACCTACGCATGCAGAATAAGTACAAACAATATGCATTGTATGCGAAATGACACGACACCACTGTACTGGCACGCACCACCACATACGCACTTCTTCACGTCTGCCACCACTGACCATGCTAAATATTATGAGGCTGTAGAAATAGCACAATCTCTCACACAGGTCCTGCCATTGCGAGGTAATCGCATTGACCCGCCATCCTTAACTGCAATGAAGGCATGGCATTCTCACTGGCGGGTAAACCTTCGAAGCTGTAATGCCAAGCAAGCGGGAAACGTGGTCGAGCAAGCAAAGTCCATGGTGACACAAAAATAGGTGGTTCTCCGATGTAACTAGCGTTGTGGCAGGTCGCGTCATGCACCTCCGGGTTCCCAAGGCGTTACGAGATCCTGCAGATTATAAACCTTTCCTGCAGGCACACACACACACACACGGCAGCGTCCGATACACTGGCAGGAGCGCCTCAAGCCACGAAAGACAAGCCCAACGTAGGTGGCGCCGCGCCGCGGTGGAATGTAGCGTAATACCATGGTGGGTCAGAGGGAAAGACGACGGTCGCCGAGGGAGCGTTTGACGGGCACAGAATTCTATAGAGGAGGCTATGAGGGAGGGCGGCCCCTCCCTCTTAAAGGAGCACTGACATCAAATTTCAAAGTCGAGATGTGTCCTTCATTCGATTGCTCGGTATGCATAGGTCGTCTTGGCCAAATTTGAATGCCGTCCATCGCGTGGAAGTTATTTTATTTCGAGGGCAAACCAGGCAAACAGCGTATGAACGCTCAACGGAAAACTGGATGCCCTGCGACATAGACACTAGTGGAACGTGTGAGGTGTGATAGAACACGTGATAGAATCACACTTATGACGTACGCTAGTGATACGCTAGTAACAATGACGTCGACGGTCTGAGTGTATTTCTTGTAGCGCCGACGCCCGGCGTGGTCTCAGTAGTGGCTCTTCTTGCTGTGTTGATCTGTGCGTGCGGTACATCGTGTCGCATCGACTGATTTGTCGTGCGCGAGTGCGATCATTCGGAGCGACACAGTACGTGCCAGGATGTCGGCGAACCGCTGCGTAGTGCGAACCTGCCCTAGTGCGAACCTGCCCGTCGAGGCGCGGAAAAAGCGGAAAGTGCGTGTCCTTTCATGCATTTCCGAGCCTCGAACCTCAACGCAGCCAGTGGGTTGACTTCGTTCGGCGCGCCGTTGGACCGAGGGACTGGACGCCGGTGAACAGCAGCCGCATTTGCTCGCTTCACTTTGACGAGGGCTGCTACACGATCAATCCTGTGTTGGCGAAGCAGTTCGGTCTCTCGTTTGATACGAGGCCCAGTCTCCAGGCCGGGGCTATTCCCACCGTATACGTGTGCCCTACTGCAGCTGAAAGCAGTGATTCACTCGCCAAACGTCCGCGACATGAGGTGCGTAGTTGCTGTTCCTGTGCTCCGGCAGTACGGCCGAGGTTGATAAATACATTGCTTCTAACGCAGGATCGCGAGCCTGCCGCTCCTAGCAGACGAAATGTCAGCGATGTCAGCTGGACGTGACGTCACCTTTTTTGTGGCAGCGGGATCAGCTGGGGAGCGGCCCCGACGTGGCCGCGAGGTAGCGCTACCAGCACTACAATTTGGCGGGTTTTCCTCCCGTTTTGAATCGCGTTCGATACCGGATATATTTATCAACATTACTGGTACTTATTCGTCCCTCCGCTGCATTTTGAGTCGAGAATCGTTACTTGGGGGGTCGATAGCTACTCGCGGATGCAAAAAAATCCACATGCGTAAATTTGATGTCAGGGCTCCTTTAAGTGACAAGAGGGAAAACGGGGGCGCCCCCCCCCCCCCCCCGTGCGCTCGCCTATGGTCATGGTTTCACGTAGAACACCATGCTTTCCGTATACTACTATTGCCACGTGGATCTTTCCGCATAGCCCATACGGATTCCGTTTGTTCTTTCCGTATATTCCGTATCGCCGTATGAGTCTATCCGTATAACAGATATGGCATCCGCATGTTCCTTATGGCCACATCCGTACGCCCATACGGAATTCCTTATGTACCATATGATGCTTCCGTATGTTCCTTACAATTTCCGTAAGCATCAGTATACGTCCGTACAAAATCCATATATTTTATACGGAAAATATGCGGAATCCGTATGTTTTCCGTATGACGGTATGCGGATTTTTTCAGTAGGGTTTCCCTCCTCCCAACCCTGACATCAGTCCTCCTCCCCCTGATTTCCCTTCCCATCTTCTTGCTTTACTATAATATACAAACATATGTCATGATTTACCTTCTCTCCTCCTCCTTTCCTTCCACCTCACCTTCACACCACTCCCTCTCACCCAAGGTTCCCTTTCCCACCCCTTTGGTGTGCTATCGGTGCATGAGTTTTCTATTCCAGGAGCTGTTTGGCACATACCCAGTACCTGCGACGTATATAAACTATTCTTTATAAGGTTATTCCATGCTTTACACTCATTTTCCTCCTCACTCTCTCTTCCCTTTCCCACCCCCTTTGCTATAATATACTATACATGGCTATGCTATGCTAGGAAGTGTTTGGGAAATACGCGCTTTCTGTGGCGCATACCAGCCTTGTTTTGTGCGGTGGACAACCGCAATTACTGCAAGGTTAAATAGTTCCACTGTTAGAACAGATTTCTTCTTGCGACTAAACTTCACAGCTGAAATGCAAATCAATGAAGCCGCACTGATATTTAAAACTTCAAATTCAACTGTTCTCGGTGTAACTACTCGCGATACGACGCTGCGGCATGGGTTAACGTCCTCACATTTCTCTCTCTCTCTAGTTTTTTTTTCAAGCTTCCCTTCGTATAACGCTGATGAGTCGAAACGAGGAAACGAGATGCCCTCATTTTCTCTGTGACAAGTGCTTTATACGACTGGCGTGAGGCCTGCCGGAAGGCTGGCAAGCTATGACAGTCACGGACGTGCTTTCGGTGTGACCAAGGGGATAACGAAAAAGTTACATGTCCGAAGAGATGCGCGTAGAATGACGCGATTATAAAAATCAGATTAAAAAGCACACCATAACTCCGACACAGTTTAACCGGTCGCAGCCTTAGCAATTCTTTTAAATCAAACTGGTCTGTTTCCGGGATGCAAGCTTTGTTCTGGTGTAGGGCGTTCAGTTACACCGCGGAAAAAGTAAATAATATTCGCACGACGGGAAAGACAGCTCTGAAAATAAAACAAGCCACCCTTTAACCTACAGTGATGTTTATGTAGTCCTAACACGAATTGTTGTAAGGTGCATTTTGGAAATAGAGTACTGGGAACATAAAAATGTTTAAAACTGTCGCTTCTTGTATAGCTGACATGCTCAACCATCAACGGAGAGACAATTTACCTGGACTCCGCGTTTGTCCAGCATGAAAGAGTGCCTGCCAGGAATGTCGCTAGTGTTCAATTTTCGAATTTGCAGAACACAGTGTCCGTTTGGACATGTAACATTGGGAATTGTGCACGGAACTCTTTCTTGGATTGTTTTATTTTCTGTAGTGCACAGCTGGCCCGTAAAGGCTATTATTTGAGGGAGGAATATTCCTGGGCGCAAAGATTCACACCAACAACGGCACCAGTTTCTATCAGCACCGACCGCGCTATGCAAACGTACATTACGGTGGTAGCAGTAAAAGTGCACATTAGGAACCTGGCCTTGAGGAACCTAGGAACTCATTAGAAACCTTCGAGTTAGTGTCGGCCATCCTGCCTCCTCTCATAGGGAAACGCCGCAGCCATCATATTGTGGTTCGAGTACCTCCCATTTAACCCGCCGACCATCAAGCTTCATTCAAGCATCTATACCATCGTCTGCTTAAAAATGCTTCGGAAGCTTTATTCAAATGAGGAGAATTAGGAAGAGGGGCTCAAAATAAATGCCGCAGCAGCAGGAAATAACACACAAAAGAATCACCTGGAAACGTGGCACACTTACATCAGGGCGAGGGGTCAAAGCTTCAGCACGGCTCCTAACCCCACCTCATCCATATTGGTAGAGTCCATAATACCACAAGCTTTTGAATAGCTACAAACAATAGAAAAGCGATGAAGAGTTGCACACACCGACCTGCCTTTAGTTGAAGGCTTTGCCGGAAGTAAATGAGGGAACTAGGTTGTTCTTGCAATGCAACATCAAGGGTACTCGGCAACAATCATTGCCGAAAACATGCATAACCATAGCGTTGCGCATTAAAGAATGATGACATAGGCCTGACTGAGCAAATGTATGGGGCAAACGTAGCGCCACCCTTCAATAATTAAGTAGGTGACCCCCCCCCCCCCCACCCCCATGCGTACGCTTGTGGCCAAGGCTTGTGGCCCTTGGCCTGACACCAACAGTGCAGCTGTGGTAGTAAGAGCGATTATAGCCTTCTTAAGAGCAACTGGACTAGATGCACGGCTATAACACCTTCTCAATTTGACAGGACTGTATATACTCACCTCTCTAACACACCATCGTCATCCATTACTCTTTTTCTTGCCCTTTCCCCTCCCCCGGTGTAGAGTAGCAGGCTAGAGCATGCTATCGCTCGGGCCGAGCTCTCTGCCTTTCTGTGAATAAACCTCTCTCTCTCTCTCTTATTTTATCACTGAATGCTATTTCGAAAGGAAACGTGGAACACAATGTACGTGGTGACTGCATTTCGATAGAGGCGAAATGCTAGAGACCCGCTAGCTTAGATTTAGGGGCAAGTTAACCAACACCAGATTGATGGATCTAAATCTCATTCGCCGAGTTCCATTGTGCATTGCCTTCTCACCTAAACCTGTACAGCGTGAAAATCATGAAAAAGCAACTTTTCTTTATCTTCAATTGTTATATAGTACTCGATAGTGTCCTATAGCATTATAGTGCCTCGGAACGCTCCCTGGCACGTTGAGGGCTGCTACGACGTCCCAACAGAAAGAATGAGTCGTACTGCGTCGCGGTCCCGTTGGACTGCCCACAGCTGTTCATTGAGTCCGGTGCAGGAAGACCGAGTCTTCGAGTCAGACCAGAAAGGCTAAGTCTCTCTGCGGCGTCGCGGGGCCGTTGCACTGCCGCCATCTGTTCTGCGAGTCTGGAGCTGGTCATAGTTTCAGTTTCAGTTCATTTAGCAATCTTTTTCAGCAATCGTGTTGAAGCACAATGTTAGTACAATGATTCAATATTTTCATACAATGGTAATGGCCAACACAAAATGAAATGCAAATCAGATTAAAAAAGTGAAAAGGATGCAAGGACAGGAAATAAAAGCTGCTAAAAAAGCAGCTTGACGGGATTCCTGACCCTGAGCAGATTGGCCGCAGACATGTAGTCATATAGAAAAAACAAAGAAATAAAATACAAGCAAGTAAACAGGAAAAGTACAAGGAAGCATAACACAAGCAAGCAAAATATCAGCAAATTCAGCAGCAAATTTCAGCTGCAGAGATAATGCAAAAATCGGCAAACACTGAAGAATACGGTATACATATGGGAGAACAAAGCGAGAAAAAAAACAGAAATGAACACAATTATATTTATATATAAGAAACACTACCTTGAAACGGTATGCATAGCGAAAACACAAATACATGAAACAGCTCATGTCTGTATATGTAGATATGAAAAGGCAAAAATTCACTTCTAATCAGACCAAATGTCAAATTGAATATGATACTATAAAACAATACATAGTGAAAATGAACTCGGGAATAATTGATCCCATTCAGAGACGCTGTCTGGGGTTCCTAATTAAATATTCTTTCAACTGCTTGTTTGTCAGCGTATCAGGCGTAGTGTCTTTGTTGTTTAGGTAATTCAAAAAAGTTTGGCATGATATGCTTAAGACTTTTAAGGCCATAATTCGTGCGCGAAAACGGTATGTGCCATGTGTCTCTTTTCCTTATGTTGTAAGGTGTCGCGGATGACTCTTTTAGCTGACACAGTGTCAGAAAATTGTTTTTACTTTTCAAACCATGTTTGTATTTAGCAAAGAGACTGAAATTGTACAGTTGTTCTACTTGGAGCACGTTAAATGTTGTGAATAATGTAAAATGTTGTAAATGTTGTGAATAATGTAAATACCGCAGGCCCGAGTAAGGGCACAAGCAGGAGGGGCGCATGGAAAGCAAAGTACAAAACAAACAGTTAAAAGAAACGCAACTTATTAAGGACGCAAGAAATTTAGGGGAGCAACAGAAATGTTGGCATATATACATAGCAATATAAAAATTCCCAGCAAGAAAGCGAAAATACACGCAACACACTTAGCACCTTAATTGCGCAATAGCGTCGACAGTGGAGAGATGTTCATCAGGCAAGTTCTTTCCAGCCTGTTATTGTACGCGGAAAGAACGAACAATTAAAAATGTTCGCCCACCTTGGGCGCACAGTGCGCTTGCTCGCAATAAAAGTTTATTCTCTCTCTCTCTCTTCTTGTGTGATAAGGGTTAGTTCTTGTGCGATTTACCCTACTTATGATGATAACGGAAGCAAAAGCATGGGGAAACAGTGCTGAATACTCTCTTCCCCTAAGAGAGCTGACAAACTTCGTATCCTCCAGGGTGTTGTTTCTGTCACGCCGCAGAAGCTGTCTCGCATGCTGTGTCAGGGCACGTAGCCGTTATGCATTCATCTCAGTAATCATAGGAGCTATACAACGCTGTATTAAGTTTTGTTATGAATTTTTTTTTGTTCAAGGATCTGCCAGTTTTTTTCCCTTTGTTATTCATTTTCAGTTATTTAGCACTGCGGGAACTATTGTTTTTACTCTGCTCAAGCTGCTAATATTTTTTCAAATAGTTTGAGACATGTCAAGTGTCATATTATTTTATTTATATATATTTTTCTCCTATTCTTATTTGTGTTCTTTGTTTGCATATATATGTCCGGGCTTCGAGTAAGCATTTATTTTTGTCCTCTTTCCTTGTGCTGCAGGACATAGAGGAATCCAGTATCTAAGCTGTTCAATCTCTGTAAAGCAACTAAATTCTAAAAGATCAGAACGGAGATATATACACCAGTAAATCACTCATTCAGCATTGAACTAACAAGTGCTATGACAGTGTTCTGGTAGGATCGCAAAATAAATAAATCTCCGTACATTATTATGACGTACGTTACAATGAATGACGCTATTCCAAAGTTTGTTGAGCGTGACAGGTCCAGTTTATATATATATATATATATATATATATATATATATATATATTCAGCAGGAAATTTCAGTGGGTTCGGTCTGTGTAAGAAAAAAACGGGTGCACGTACGAGAAAGCAATACTTTTATGCCTTACGTTTCGGCCGTGGCACGGCCTTTGTCAGAGAATATATATATATATGTATATATATATATATATATATATATATATATATATATATATATATAGCCTCCCCTTTCTTCCATAGCGTCGTGCATATTCATCTGCACTTTAATCACTCACTGCCGACATAATCTCCGTTCTCTGTGGTGGCTTAGTGTTTCTGGTGTTCGTCTATTAAGCACGCCGAGTGAAGGATGAAATCCCGACCTCGGCGCCAGCATTCCTCGGGGTGTGGAATGCACGAACGTCCTGCCGCCGGGTATTAGGCGCACGTTAATGAACTACGCCTGGTCGTAATTAATATAGGGTTTTTCCCGAAGGCGAGTCTAATATCCTGGTTTCGGCTCGTAATGCCTCAAGATTTAAACACCGCGATCCATGCAGCCGGTGCGATCACAACTTCATGCCTTCGCAAGCACCAGGCACGCTGTTTTACTTTTATATCGACGACAGCTCATTTGTTACCACTGTTCTGCAGCTACCTCTCCGCGGCAATACTCGCCTGTTGTAGCCAAAATTTATTTAAAAGGCCCCTAAACTACTCCGAATTCAAAGAGGAGGGACTGGTCTTTTTCTCTCCTTCCATAATCCCCCCTACAGGTTACCCCTCATCCTCGCCACTTATTTCTTAATAAAGCACGTGTACAATGTAAGCACGAAGCGTTGAACCTATTATTATTTCGCGTCTGTCGGCTACACGCACCGCAATTGCATTCCACCTTGTCAAGGCTGTACTTCAGCCACGCCTTGTGTACCAAGCTCAATTCCACCATCTAACAAAAGCAGAATGGGCCCGCCTTGAAAGTATTAATCATGAAGCTATGCGTGCGATCACTGGGCTTCTGCGCATGACGATGGTTCCGAATTCACAAGCAGAGGCACAACTTAACACGATTGATGAATTGGTACATCAGCGACGTTCTGCACGCGCACTAAAATTGTCAACATTTCCCCCCCCGTTGCTGCGTTAGCTCGATACATGGATGGGATGTGCAATACCCATTTCCATCGTCTCGGCCACTGCTACTCCGTGGCACCGGGTATAGCTCACAGAAAACAAGCCACTTGGCCGTCTTCATCGCCCGATTCCTCGCCAGGCGACGCCGACGGTCTCCCATCTTAATCGCACCGACAACACACCAGGTATCCTTCCTTGTAGGATATGTCTATGCCAGTATCACCAATGGCATGGTTCACACCGCACCGGTGTGTCCAAAACTACCACAAGCAGGACAAACATGCACGTATGCAGCTGGCCATGAACCACCGGCATATCTCGCTGAACTCGCCGCTCTGCGGGATGGCCTTAACGCGTTGAGGCGTTTTGTTGAAGCGGAGCGCTACTCCAAGCTTGTTCTTCGCACCGATTCTACGGAAGCAATTTGCGACGTCCGTCGCGTGGCCAGATCAACGGCGCTTTCAGATGTCATTCATCAGATGACAAGAAACATCGGCACAACGATACGCATCGAATGGGTTCCACGAGCGGCAGTGTCTGGTCACCTAGAGATTGATTCTGCCAGTTGCTCACCTGCCATAATTTACCCACTGCCGCAATTCCCAGAAGATGACTGCGGAAAACTGCTACGCCAAAAGGAATATCTCCGACGCACCACGCGAGCACTCATACCACCGTGTGGTTCCGACCTCCCTGGTGGGCTTACTCGCTTAGAGGAGGTGGCGCTTCGGAGACTTCGACTTGGGGTTGCTCTTACGCCGGCAGGCAGTGACCGCCCACTGACCGCAACACTACCGCGGAGCGTATGGAACCACATGTCCTTTTTGGGACGCTCAGATAACTGCAGTAGACGTGACACACTTGCTCTGGTCGGGTCCGGGCCTAGAGCAAGCACGCCTTCGTCATCGCAGATCAACCGGTCACCATCCCGGTCGCCCTCCGGGCTTACAAGGGTTGGATAAAAGGACCATTCCACCGATCCTTGTTGAACTTTATGCACGAGTTCAACTTGTTTGTTTATGTGTGATGAGCCTCAAGTGTTATGTAGGTTTGTTATGCCAAAGGGCAGTCTTTCGAATAAAAAAAAAAAGAGCGGGTGGGTGACTGCATGGCAAAACAGAGTATAAGACAATGCCCGAGCGATATTTTTTGTATCTGGACCCATCGAGAGTATGTTCCTCAATGAAGACACGTGGATAATCCTTCTTGTGTGACAAAGCGCGTCAAAAAGAAAAAGAAAGGACTAACGCAAGGAGATCTTAAAGTGCTCTTTTTTTTTCTTTTCTTTTTTGAGAGAGAGGCTGTTTTAGGGGGCCCTTTAACGCTACCGACGATCATATATATAAAAGGCTTATCATCTGATCGGATATAACGCTAGCAACCTCAGTAGTGTTATCAATTGAGATACATGCAGTCGACGTCAAAAGTTGCGACCACCAGGTGCGGGAAAACTTCGAATTTTCCAGCACTTTGTGACCATATCCGGTCTAACTGCACAGTACACGTTGTCAACGAGTTGTAGAACATGTCCCAAATCTAAATTGAAGGCTGCAAGCTGCGGGAATAATCAGCTTTTTTTTTCTGTATTGTGCTTCAAGTTCTGACGTTGGCTGTACGCCTGTCTCATGCACTTCTTAATACAGTGAGCGTGTGCACAGATGTACTTTAATAAGTCGCGGATGCATTCAATTCCTGACACACGTTCGACGGCTGAAAAATGCACCCACTGCTACATCACTGCAACACAGTGAGTTTATTTTGTGTCTTAAAGGGCGCAAACATCAACAGCGTAGAGTAGCTGGCATATGAGCAGCGTTTGACTACTCATCACTGCAGCAGCGCCACGATATCCAACAACGCAATGGCGGCTGGAACCCAAAACTAACAGGAATATCTCTGGCATAGAGCAGCACCCGTTTCATAAACAAGCCATCGAAGGTGACTGCACCAAGCGAACCTTTTAAGTGCAGCTTCAGCTATTCATGCTATAACACTCTGCTGCTTTGGATCGTGTAGCCGCTAGCACAACATCGGCCCAGCGCACTGTCCCAATGCGATTAACGGTCAGAGTAGCGCCGAGTAAATTTGCCACGTGAGCTGTTGCTTTTGCGTATGAATCGAGGGTTGGAATTTTTATCTCGGAAGACCAGGCGCGGGTTTTTTTGTCGAGACTGAATAAATAATGCGAGAAGGAGAGCCTGAGGAGGTTATTCGAGAGATGCCAGGCAGGGTGGGGGGGTCACCGCAGATTTCACGTGCAAGACCTTTATTTATTTATTTTTTTTTATTTTACGTGAAATGTCTCAATTTTGGAAAAAAGGTCAGTTCCTAATATTATTCCGATGGAAGATTTCGCAAATGTGCACCGCTGTATACGTGGATTTCCACGGAATAGCAAGGGTTGGTCGAAAAAAGTGTCGTCTGGAGGAGCGCTTTAAGAATAAACTATGCATTACACAAGTTCTACAAATCAAAATTTATCTCGCGTTACGGATGGTAAGGTTAGTGTGCGCCGGTACCCATCGAAAAATAATCGTCCCCTGAGTCAACGTTTCAGACATGCACAGAGTCAGCGCAAAGTTAGGGTAAAGTTAGTACATCTACTCTTAAAACAAAAAAGGTTACTTCTTAGTCTTTTCGGTGGGTCCTAAAATTTCACATATATAACTCTTTTTTAAACGTATATTAACCCTCTTTCGGAGATCATTAAGATCTTTTCGGGGGGGGGATGTGCGACTCGCCAAGAAACAGTGAACTTTTATCTTTAAAGAGAGTTTTATCTGTCAAGTCAGGGTTTCCTAAAACGAGTTGCAGGGCAGCAACACAGCTTTGGCCCAGTTGGAATCAGTTCACTATTAAGAAGCGCGAAAAAACATGCCGACAAAGCCGAGAATACACGCAGAAAGCGACTGGCCTTGTGAGTATTCTCTGCTTTGTCCCCAAATTATTTTAGGGGCGAAGCTCCTTAGGGTCTGTCCTAAGGAGCTTCGCGTGGGTCTGTCCCTCCTCTGTAGTATGTAGTAGTAGTAGTAGTAGTAGTAGTAGTAGTAGTAGTAGTAGTAGTAGTAGCAGTAGTAGTAGTAGTAGTAGTAGCAGTAGCAGTAGTAGCAGTAGTAGCAGTAGTAGCAGTAGTAGTAGTAGTAGTAGTAGTAGGTAGCCACGTATAGTGGGATGTACCCACTCCACGTGATAAAGATGACGATGACGCCTGATGACCATGAATAAGCGCGTTCCAGTATAGTGGAATGTACCCACTACACGTGATAACGATGACGATGACGCTAATGACCATGAAGTATAAGCGCGTTCCAGACCACACATTCTCTTTCTGCCATGGATGAAAACGATCGTGAACGCGCTCTCGCCCTCGAAAGGCAAAACGGCAAACTGTATGTATAATCACACCACACCCCCGCGTTTGTGTGTCAGGTCTTTGTATGATGATCGAGTGGGCAAAATTTACGGGGATTGACGGTTTACCAGATTACCTCCGGAGCTTCGCCCACTCATCATCATTCACTTCGTGGATATGGCGTGATTTTTTCGAGCTTCACGAACATTACCAGTTACGCTTTTAACGGTGAAGCTAGGTATGGCTACGACGAGAGTAAATGTTCGTGATTGCGCAGAAACGACAGTAAGGAAGCAATGCTAGAATGCGCTACCTCGAAGGATCTCCGCTATTACAGAGTTTCTCTTCAAGCTTTGTCTGC
The DNA here is from genome assembly GCA_030522465.1 of Rhipicephalus appendiculatus. Lineage (NCBI taxonomy): Eukaryota > Metazoa > Arthropoda > Arachnida > Ixodida > Ixodidae > Rhipicephalus > Rhipicephalus appendiculatus. The sequence goes on from JALIZH010018506.1 coordinate 98,690, forward strand.
ACATGTAGGTGGGCATTACACCCGCACCAGCATGGATCACTAACCATGAAATCGACCTTTGAAGCACGCATATCTTAAATGTTGCAAATGAGTTCTGCGGAATCCCGCAAGGTGGCGGAAGGGTTAATAAAGGGAAAGTAGACAACCACCCGTTTGTAGCACGAAGCCACAAGGAAATCCGTACGGATTTCTCAGAAATTTTCTCGTGCTACAAACGGGTGGTTGTCTACTTTCCCTTTATCAACCCTTCCGCCACCTTGCGGGATTCCGCAGAACTCATTTGCAATACTTGTGTCCATGTGCTTCGAGTTGTCGATGGATTCGCCCTCGCGCTGCCAATTGCTAGCTTCCTGGTTAGCTCAGTTGGCAGAGCGACCGCCCCGGAAAGGCGTTGGTCCCGGGTTCGAACCCCGGACCAGGACGAATTTTTTCGGCAACTAAGAAGCTTTTCTTTCTGAGAAATCCGTACGGATTTCCTTGTGGCTTCGTGCTACAAACGGGTGGTTGTCTACTTTCCCTTTATTAACCCTTCCGCCACCTTGCGGGATTCCGCAGAACTCATTTGCAATACTTGTGTCCATGTGCTTCGAGTTGTCGATGGATTCGCCCTCGCGCTGCCAATTGCTAGCTTCCTGGTTAGCTCAGTTGGCAGAGCGACCGCCCCGGAAAGGCGTTGGTCCCGGGTTCGAACCCCGGACCAGGACGAATTTTTCGGCAACTAAGAAGCTTTTTCTTTCTGAGAAATCCGTACGGATTTCCTTGTGGCTTCGTGCTACAAACGGGTGGTTGTCTACTTTCCCTTTATTAACCCTTCCGCCACCTTGCGGGATTCCGCAGAACTCATTTGCAATACTTGTGTCCATGTGCTTCGAGTTGTCGATGGATTCGCCCTCGCGCTGCCAATTGCTAGCTTCCTGGTTAGCTCAGTTGGCAGAGCGACCGCCCCGGAAAGGCGTTGGTCCCGGGTTCGAACCCCGGACCAGGACGAATTTTTCGGCAACTAAGAAGCTTTTCTTTCTGAGAAATCCGTACGGATTTCCTTGTGGCTTCGTGCTACAAACGGGTGGTTGTCTACTTTCCCTTTATTAACCCTTCCGCCACCTTGCGGGATTCCGCAGAACTCATTTGCAATACTTGTGTCCATGTGCTTCGAGTTGTCGATGGATTCGCCCTCGCGCTGCCAATTGCTAGCTTCCTGGTTAGCTCAGTTGGCAGAGCGACCGCCCTGAAAGGCGTTGGTCCCGGGTTCGAACCCCGGACCAGGACGAATTTTTCGGCAACTAAGAAGCTTTTCTTTCTGAGAAATCCGTACGGATTTCCTTGTGGCTTCGTGCTACAAACGGGTGGTTGTCTACTTTCCCTTTATTAACCCTTCCGCCACCTTGCGGGATTCCGCAGAACTCATTTGCAATACTTGTGTCCATGTGCTTCGAGTTGTCGATGGATTCGCCCTCGCGCTGCCAATTGCTATTCCTGGTTAGCTCAGTTGGCAGAGCGACCGCCCCTGGAAAGGCGTTGGTCCCGGGTTCGAACCCCGGACCAGGACGAATTTTTCGGCAACTAAGAAGCTTTTCTTTCTGAGAAATCCGTACGGATTTCCTTGTGGCTTCGTGCTACAAACGGGTGGTTGTCTACTTTCCCTTTATTAACCCTTCCGCCACCTTGCGGGATTCCGCAGAACTCATTTGCAATACTTGTGTCCATGTGCTTCGAGTTGTCGATGGATTCGCCCTCGCGCTGCCAATTGCTAGCTTCCTGGTTAGCTCAGTTGGCAGAGCGACCGCCCCGGAAAGGCGTTGGTCCCGGGTTCGAACCCCGGACCAGGACGAATTTTTCGGCAACTAAGAAGCTTTTCTTTCTGAGAAATCCGTACGGATTTCCTTGTGGCTTCGTGCTACAAACGGGCGGTTGTCTACTTTCCCTTTATTAACCCTTCCGCCACCTTGCGGGATTCCGCAGAACTCATTTGCAATACTTGTGTCCATGTGCTTCGAGTTGTCGATGGATTCGCCCTCGCGCTGCCAATTGCTAGCTTCCTGGTTAGCTCAGTTGGCAGAGCGACCGCCCCGGAAAGGCGTTGGTCCCGGGTTCGAACCCCGGACCAGGACGAATTTTTCGGCAACTAAGAAGCTTTTTTCTTTCTGAGAAATCCGTACGGATTTCCTTGTGGCTTCGTGCTACAAACGGGTGGTTGTCTACTTTCCCTTTATTAACCCTTCCGCCACCTTGCGGGATTCCGCAGAACTCATTTGCAATACTTGTGTCCATGTGCTTCGAGTTGTCGATGGATTCGCCCTCGCGCTGCCAATTGCTAGCTTCCTGGTTAGCTCAGTTGGCAGAGCGACCGCCCCGGAAAGGCGTTGGTCCCGGGTTCGAACCCCGGACCAGGACGAATTTTTCGGCAACTAAGAAGCTTTTCTTTCTGAGAAATCCGTACGGATTTCCTTGTGGCTTCGTGCTACAAACGGGTGGTTGTCTACTTTCCCTTTATTAACCCTTCCGCCACCTTGCGGGATTCCGCAGAACTCATTTGCAATACTTGTGTCCATGTGCTTCGAGTTGTCGATGGATTCGCCCTCGCGCTGCCAATTGCTAGCTTCCTGGTTAGCTCAGTTGGCAGAGCGACCGCCCCGGAAAGGCGTTGGTCCCGGGTTCGAACCCCGGACCAGGACGAATTTTTCGGCAACTAAGAAGCTTTTCTTTCTGAGAAATCCGTACGGATTTCCTTGTGGCTTCGTGCTACAAACGGGCGGTTGTCTACTTTCCCTTTATTAACCCTTCCGCCACCTTGCGGGATTCCGCAGAACTCATTTGCAATACTTGTGTCCATGTGCTTCGAGTTGTCGATGGATTCGCCCTCGCGCTGCCAATTGCTAGCTTCCTGGTTAGCTCAGTTGGCAGAGCGACCGCCCCGGAAAGGCGTTGGTCCCGGGTTCGAACCCCGGACCAGGACGAATTTTTCGGCAACTAAGAAGCTTTTCTTTCTGAGAAATCCGTACGGATTTCCTTGTGGCTTCGTGCTACAAACGGGTGGTTGTCTACTTTCCCTTTATTAACCCTTCCGCCACCTTGCGGGATTCCGCAGAACTCATTTGCAATACTTGTGTCCATGTGCTTCGAGTTGTCGATGGATTCGCCCTCGCGCTGCCAATTGCTAGCTTCCTGGTTAGCTCAGTTGGCAGAGCGACCGCCCCGGAAAGGCGTTGGTCCCGGGTTCGAACCCCGGACCAGGACGAATTTTTCGGCAACTAAGAAGCTTTTCTTTCTGAGAAATCCGTACGGATTTCCTTGTGGCTTCGTGCTACAAACGGGTGGTTGTCTACTTTCCCTTTATCTTAAATGTTGCGATGGAGAAACCAAGAGCTACATCTTCGATAAATCCCAGCTCGTGATAAACACGGGGACCCCACGTCAGCTAAGATGGTTACCAACCTACACGAAGTGCTTGGCTGGTCATTTATTTATTTATTTGTTTGTTTGTTTATTTATTTATTTATTTATTTACATATTTGTTCATTTATTTATTTATTTATTTATTTATTTATTTATTTATTTATTTATTTATTTATTTTAGAATCCCAGTGAACCTCTTCTGGACCATCTTCGGTGGCTGGTTTTGAAATGGTATTTTTCCTTTTTCTCGCTTTCTTTTACTTGCGTGACATGAATGCTATTTTTCTTTCTGTGCGTGCTCGGTAGCTTATCTATCGAGATCATTATCCCTGTACTTATTGGGTGGCAGTTCCCAAAGTTCAGCTTGAGTGCTTTAAAACTCCTCATTGTCACTATTCCAAGAGTTTTCTGGCAATCTCTTGATAAATTCAAGTGCTTCCCCAGCAGAGTTGTCTTTTCTTATTTTCAGAAAAAAAAACGGCATGAACTTTTACGCTTTCAAAATCTAAACCTAACCTAAAACGTGTCAATTCTACCTGATTTTCGTAAAAGACGTTCCGTTTAAACATAGGCATTAAAACATAACAAGTTATAGCTGATGGTTCCTTCTAAGTAGTTAGCGTAGTGCAAGAAAGGGAATAATCTACTCGGCAGAGACTTTTTTTCTCAGTTTCTTTTTTAAGTAGCTCGCAAAATATTCGAATCGCAAGAAGTGAAAAAAAAAGAAACCCCGAAAACATCTACTTGTCTTGTAGCGTGATTTCATCAAGGGGTGGCGGTATACTGAATGTTAATACTGAAAGTTAATATTGAATAATTCTGCGAAATTCGATAGTTGCAATAAGAGGCAATTATGCGATAGTTCGAGTTCGGTTGACGGAGCTACAGCTCCGAGACTGCGAAATGAAAAGTTGGGACACATATGTCCCGTTGTCCAATAAAGGGTTTAAATAACACCAACCTAAGAAAAGCCCTCTGTTCTAAGAACTGGAATTTTTTTTTATGAGTCGAGGTTTTTTTTTTTGTTTCTCTTAAAAATCAATTTGAGCTAAGGTGCGGGCGGAGAAATTTGAGGATCCCATATGCCGCTTGACTAACAAATATCACCTTCGCAAGAGAAATAAGTCCCGAATATTCCTCTCGAAGCAACAGCCCCAAAACTAAAACTTGTTGGTTGCAGTAATGTCATGCCAGCTACTAGTTCAATGGTACAAAAATGAATGCTGGGCCAAGTGGAAGGTAGAAGAAATCGATGACGCCCATGATGAAGATGGTTACACATTATTCTGGTGGCCACAGGAAAATTTCAAGGTGAGTTTTAAGAACTTGAATGGACTAATTCGTTCCGGCGTTGGGTCATGGTGTCAATAGGAGTTGCCAGAAGCTCAACAGTTACTTGACGACAAACACCACCACCATTATATAAAACCATCGATAAAAATTTATGTATTTAACAATCAAAACGGAAATCTTGTTCTCGTGATAGTCAAATCACCGGTAAGTTTTAAGTACTGCAAACAAAATTCACCGACGCTTACAATACTGCCTAATGCAAATTCTGAGCGCTGCTGTTTAGTTGTATTGATTTTGGATGAGAACTCGCTGAGACTATTTTGGATATAGGCACACGGTTTACATTTTGAAGAGAATGCTGTGAATAGCGTGACGGGCACGGAGAATTCCGAGCAGCCCATTTCATATCAACTGCCCCTGACGGAGCGTAACACGACTGTCTCGCTAACTGGGAGACCCCGGAAGCAGCGCGTGAGTGCGTTCCACAACGGCCACCACCGACAAGCCTCTGTTCATGCAGCGTTTTATTTCCATATATAGCATTGGTGGGCGCGCTCGCCGCATACCTTAGCGACGACGTCATCGGCGACCGCACGATGGCACGAACTACTGTGGAGCTGCGGGTGGCCGCCGCGGAACCTGTCGTCTCGCCACTGTCGTTCCTTCCTCCTCACGCTCTCCTCGCCATCACCATCTTTCATCCTCCGCTGCGCTACGCGTTTACTCCCTTTTAGATGCGAAGGCGTTGTGGGCGTCCGCACTCACTCTGCGCATGCGCAACTCTTATTCTTCCTTCTCTCCAAACAGCTGCGCGTTACTCTCTCCCCTTCTCTCCTACCGCCTGCTTGCGCTTCTCCTGCGTTCTCGCTTCTCCTCTCGCGGCGCATGCGCTACTCTCCTCCTCTAGTCTCTTCTCCTTCAAGTGTGAATATAAAGCGGGTAGAGCGCTCCTCCTCCCCGCGCTGCGTCCGCGCTGCGTCCGCGCACTCTCCTCCTTTACGCGGGCGTTTACGCAGGCGTTCGGTCGCCTTCTCTCCTCTCCTCCCCCCGCGCTGCAGCCTGTAAACCCACTCCATCTTCTCCCTCCCCCATTTCATGTAACCGCGTGCGCTCGGTCGAGGAAGTATTTAGATTCGAAGCATCTCATGAGCGAGCTTGATCTGGTGGCGTCCACGCTACATTGCGCATGCGCCAACTCTCCCCCCTCTCCTCTCCTACGCTCCCCCCGTCTCTATCCTCTAGGCATCCCTCTCCGCGGCGTCCACATCCCCACTGCGCATGCGCGTTCCCTCCCGCTCTCTCTCCTCTCCTACGCCCCCCCTCCCTCTCTAGGCATCCCTCCCGCGGCGTTTACACCGCCATTGCGCATGCGCGTCCCTTCCCCCCTCTCTCTCCTCTCCTACGCTCCCCCCTCTCCCGTCTGGCAACGCCAACGCAGGCAGCCTCTCCTAGTGAGTTTCTTGGTTGAAAAAACCGACTGCTAGCGCTGCACAACCGTTCACTGGCCACCCCGTACATATAGGCACTGGATCTTGACCTGCAAGGTGGTGCCGGTGGGCGATTTCTCCTGTGCGTTGTCGAACGATAAACAATTCGCAGCGTGCGCGTTAACTAAAAGCGGAACTGCGGGTCTCTGTGTCCAGTCCGAGTCTTCTGTCTCTCATTGCCCATTAGCAGCGATTGGCATGTTCCAGTAGGAAACACTGGTCCATCACTGCTTGCTTTGCGCCTCCCCAGTTTTCTCTCCTGCGCCAACGCCGCGATGAGCGCCAGCGTCAACGCCGCCGCCAGTGTAAGCGTTAGCGCCCGCTGCTTCGCATCTACACATGGTACCCTTTAGTGGGAGATGGTGTAATTTTTGTCCTCGTTCGCTCCACCGGTTTGATATCTATCCGGCTATGCCATCGACGGCAACGGTGACGGCGACGCCGCTCAACGCAGCAACCGCCGCCTAAAAGCTGCGATCTAAAAAGTAAGGAAGAAAGAAGGCAAGAGGTGGTGAGGGGGGTATATGCGCCGAAAGGGTACAAGGAGAGGTGCGTGTTTCGCTCATTTACGATGTCAAAAGTAAGCACCATCTAACAATGATAACTTCACGGTGGTAAGAATGGTTAGAAATTTCTAGAAGCAACGCTTTGTTCTCACTGGTCTTCGTGGCGTATCTACCATGTCGGGTGTACTCAATAGCCGCGTCTGACACACTTTTACCTATTGGCTGGAGTGCAATAAACTCCTGGATAAGGTATGACTCTTCATATTTGATTGGGGAGGGGATATGCAACTGAAGTATGTAAAGTCTGATGTCATCAAAGTTGTGGCTTGGCACATTAATATGCTGTGCCGTGCTTTAGGTAATTTCTTCGCCGTGTCCGCGCGATGCCCGTTTTATCTACAATTAACAGTTTTTTAGATTAACAGGTCTCTTCGAAATTTCATCTTTGCGAATAATAAATATTTCAAAAAGACGTTACGGAAATGAGCTTACTTTATTAGCCAATGAACTTAAGAACATTAAGATAAGTTTTTTGTAGACACTTCACGTTACTGAAAAATGGTAACAAAAGTACGTCACCCGTTACAGCTCCGAAGTAGCAACGGGTACTTTACGTAGTTACCTACAAAAGTAACGCGTTACCAGTAACGTCGTTACTTGCAACGCGCCAACGCTGCATCGAGCTGACTTTTTTTAGACGTCCCCCTCGCCCTCAAACACGTGTGATGGTGGAAAATACGGTCCATGTACTCCGGCGAAGACTTTTCCGTGAACATGCGCTTCCAACCGATAATCTGAATTAATGGCATATTTTTTTTCTCATTTCGCAATCGGCGACTCGAGCCACTTTCAAACCCAATGAAGGCAACTCTCTTGTTATCCTCCCTAATGTCGACCGCTGCCCAAAGCGGATTATTCTTCCGATGTCTTCCTCAGCGCTCTCAAGGAGGTTGCTCTCTTCTCGGGAGATTACCCCCGTATCCTCCGCGTTACGAACCTGCTACCGAGCGCACGTAATCCTGAGGCCACATACCTCTTGTATCCACAGGACCGTGCAAAAGAACAAGGGCAACAAGGCCACATATCTCTTGTATCCGCAGGAACGTGAACATAACTAGTGCTGGAAAGTGCCCGGGAATGTTCTTCCATTTTTTTTTCTTTTGCGTGGCTGCGCTTGGCTCTGTGGCTTCCTGCGTCCCACGGTTATGACATATTTCCTTCCGAGCGGGCCTGCACTGAATTGGCTTAGGAGCGTTAGCAATGAACTAATCCGCTTGGGTTGCTAGGTAACCGAGCTTTTTTTATGTCGATGCTGACGTCATAGTCAGACGCGATATTTTCCCGATCGCCGCATTTTTCCCACCATATCGATTTCATTTTTTTTCTTTCGTAAGCGGATATTGCGGCTGCCCGGCTTGCAACGCACGAGAACACGCAAAGCCGCAGCGCCGGTCCATTTGCAGTGTATTGGAGTAACGCGCCGGTTAGGACTACCGCCCGTGGGGAATGAATGCATTTAGTGACGCAAGCAACGAGTGAGTTAGAAGAATGGATTATTGGGCGAGTTGGTACGTCGTAACGAAAAAACCGCAAAAGAAACACATATACACCCACACACATACAGGAAAAAAAGAGACACTCTTGCTTCTCTTCCCCTATAGTACCAAATGTTGCCTCAATGTTCAAGCAACTTTCTGGATGGTGCGGCAACGTTGTGTCAACATTTGGTGCTACTACGGTCCTACACATACACACCCACACACATACAGAAAAAAAGAGACACTCTTGCTTCTCTTCCCCTATAGTACCAAATGTTGCCTCAATGTTCAAGCAACTTTCTGGATGGTGCGGCAACGTTGTGTCAACATTTGGTGCTACTACGGTCCAAGCATTTCCGGTCCACTGCTAAATTCCAGTAAATCCAATATTCAGAAAAAAAACTTGTAAAAAATAAAACTGGTACGAAATGACTGGTTCTGGTTGAAAAGTTAGTTATGCTGGAATACATGTGTCATCCGAAGATAAGACTACTCAAGATAAGGGCCAATTAACTGTCGGGAATAATTAATGCAAAATTAATTTAACATGTTGTGATGTATAACATTATTTGCTTAAGAATCGTATATTTAAAAAAGAGCGTCAGTGTTTCTTTGAAGAACTACAACGTTTAGGCTAGCCACACGACAGTGTAAATTATCTTGTGTTTCCGCGAGGTCACTGGACATTCAGGAAGGAGGTGACGCGATGTTTTTGACCGTTACAGACCTCGCATGTGACTGGTGATGAGTGACACTTATGTTGGGGTTTGGTGTGGTGATAAGGGGGTTCCGGTGCAGCACTGTATGCGGAATAGCTTACAGGCCACCGGCTTACGCAGGGTTGCGTGGCGCTGCGCGTGACTTTCTAGGAGCATGCCCGCGCTTCGCTTTAAAAAGGACATTAGTTCCATATGATCAGAAAAGAGGAAACTTGGAGGGGCATTTGCCTGCAAATTTCTCAAGGCTAGGCCCGCCAGCAACCTACAACATCCTAATCCTAATCCTGAAAATTAATTTAGTGACTTGCACTGCCAAGAGCAGACTGTTTTCTTGTGTGTAGCCGGGATAGTTCCGACACCTGGCAGAGAAGGTCTCAACCTACGAGCTTTCTTTTATTGCGATAGCAATTATATGGACAGTCTCGACGGGTTTTTGCCGTCGCCGTTGCCGTCGCCGTCATGTCGCTTATGAAGTCCAAATTGATAAGAACCCCCTGCGCACCGTACGTTCTACCAGCGGGTAATAGCGGGCGAGCGGGAGCCGTGAACGCGGCTGAAGCGGCGATCAAACGAGCCGGCATCTCCGTCGCTCCGAGGCGCATGCGATAAGATCCCCCCCCCAACTGTTCAAACGGCCCCGCCCGTCGTTCGCGAGCGTGAAAAGACGCGAGGGGGGGTGGGGGGGTCCCTCGAGCGACCTTTGATTTTACGACCGCGGTCGTAAAATCAAAGGTTATCTCCCCATCTCGGCAGCCGACAGCGGGCGGCCGGTGTACCCTGCTACGTGCTGCGCTCTCAACGCGAAGAGAATTCTCTTAAACAAGCGTTTTCTAGAGTTGCGTGAGATCGGATCCAAAAGACTTAGCTGCCAGCCTCACTTTGTATAACATTACAATTTGTTGCTATCGCATTCATTGCTTCACCCTTGCGGTGAAACTGTGACTTTTTACGTGGCATCCGAGATACGCTTCGGCAGTGCGCTGAAAAACGAAGTTAACCTGATGAAACATCAGGACACACAAACGCTGAGGTGTGAGTACCATTACCGTGTACCTAATTGAACGTTCAGTGTGGCCTCCAGTATTTAAAATCTTTTCGACAGTGTTTTAGGCGTATCCTTTACTTTCTAGTTGGGAATCTCTGAACGAACCAGTTATACGAGGCGGTAACAGCGTTCGGTCATCCTCACGCAAATTGCACTTCCAACATCCGTTTTCGATTTGTTCATTTGAACTTTTTTTGTTCATTTGAAGAAACTTCTTTTCCTTTGAATTGATCGTTTGTTTGTTTTTTTTTTATTTTCATTTTGCCCCCTTTCTAATGGCATTAGGAATGGCCTTGAAGGGTCCATGAGGCATCGAATGATGATGTTATGAAGCAATTGCTTAGTTGTGTTCATTAATCAAATGTGTCATCCTCATATCGTTTTTCTTGTGATATTTGGTATCTTATACGTATACAACTGATTGACAATATCCAAAGCAGGCACTCACTCCACTCACTCCAGTGATATCTTGCTATACAATATGTCACTATAGGTAGAACTCGATCTAACAAGACCCGACTTTACAAATACCGCAATCTAACGACAAAATTTTCATTGCCCAGCAGGGACTCATAGGGTTGAATATTCTCATAAACTGGATTTAACGAAGCTTTCCTGGAAATAAATGAGCAAAAACGCTGCGTTTTCTTTCCAATTTTTACACAGACGGCTTTTCATTGGAATAGCGCTGTAACGATATCGCATCAGAACATCTATCCACCCCATGTCATGACAATGGTTTTATTTTCACGAGCCTGCACGCCGTAGTCGGTTTTTACATGTGAAATGGCACTGGGTGTTACTCACAGTTTCCAGTTCTGCTTATAATAAGCTGATTTGCGCTTCTTTTTTCGTCGAGTCGCTTCTGGAATTCTGCAGTCGCTTGTTTGAATTTTGCTCGCAAATATAGTCATTTTAGTGATCATAACGTTCACCCATTGCGCGTTTGTCGATGTCTTTGAGTAGTTGAGTGTTGAAGTCAAACATACGTTGGGGGAATCGACTAGTAACGTTAATAATGCACGGGCAAACGCGCATTCAACCGAATGGAGGCAATGTTAAAAAAGTAACTACGTGCTTTCGTTCATAGTTGCGCATCTTTTCGATCAACAAAGTAGTAAAAGTGTTTTTTAATCTCCCTTTCGTTTTTCAGTGACATTTTTTAATATTACAATGAAAAATATTTTCAAGAACGGGAAAATTGATTAAATTTCCGCTTCTTTTGGGCTTCTTTTTTGATGTGATGATAATTTGCTTGTTAGCTGGATAGCACCTGGCAACACTGGTGTTACGGCTTTGTTGTCCTTGCAAGTACACTCACAGAAACAGGGTAGTTGATTTTAATCTTTAATATTTTGATGCGACAGCTGGCGCTAATCGCCTCCTCGGAACTTTCTTGCTCTGCCTGCTCGCACATAAAGTGCATTCGTTCTCCTTGTATTTTAATGCCGGCAGCTTGTCGTGGCTCACGTTACCGTCTACATCGCTTCAGCCGCCAGGACATGAGAGGAGGCCATGGTCGGGCTGCCCTCGCGGGCTCTTCACACGCTCAGGCGTGTATTAGTGGAAAAACAATTGTCGCGGTAGCTTTCGGGCTACACTACGTTAGAACTGTTGATTGTGAAACACTGGAAAAATTCCTTTCTCAATTTTACGAACTTCCTGTTCTGACAAAATAATTCGAGCGCCCCATGACTTCATTACATAGAATTTCAATGGTACATGTAAAAAATAAATGACCAAATGGCTAAATAAATAAATAAATAAATAAATAAATCAAGCACGCAAAGCATTTGCAGATGTATCCCAGCTCTTCTGTCTCTGACATCGAGCTCGCAGTGCAACTGTTATTACTGTATGGACACGTAACCCGAACGTGTTGGAAAGGTCGGCCTGTGTCACGCTGTAAGCTCTAGGACGCGGTTTCGATTGCCGGCCATGGCGGTCACACTTATATGGACAGGCAATTTAAGAACGATCTTGTATTTAAATTTAAGACTATTCAATCCCTTGAACAGAAAGTGTGTCAAATCATTCAAATCCTCCTTCATATCTGTCGGGCTGAATCGGGAGAAACTACGGAGTCGCTGTTGGCTAAAAATGTTGCGTAGATACGCTCCATGTTGAGTTACTTCCTACCTCTGCTGCACCGAATTCCAGCCTCCACCGAGAGAAGACTTCGCTTGCTATATAGGCTAGGAGTTTGTGGGTATGTCTGGGTTAGCCGCGGTCGACTTATAAACATTTGGTGTAGGCAGAAGCTTGGTAACATCCAGACAATTATTTAGAATTTTCAGGCAGCATGACAGTCATCTTTCATCTGGCGAGCTGACACACAGGACTGCCACATGACTCCAGGGTAGGGTATAATTATTCCGAGCCATAGTATCGGGATATAAACGATGGACATCGACAAAACCACCTTGGACGCGGCCGGTACTAAACATTATCTGTGACATAGGTGGTATATGCAAGAAAGCCGACATGGCGCCTCTAGTGGCTATACAGATGGTGTTTCATCATTTTTCCTCAAGGCACAATGGCAGGACGACGATATGTACAGATGGGTCTTCCACTACAGAAGCGTCAGTTTTTACGATCTTTATACAAGAACCTGAAGAGAAACTAGTGTGCAAATTATCACACAAGTGTTCATCAACGACATATGAATTGGTGGCCATTTCGAAGCAATAAATTTATCTGCAATAATCCTGGGGCACTACACTGGTTAGTATGTAGGGATAGCAAACCCGCCCTTCAGATAATCAAACACGCCAGATGACTTTCCAAAAATAACCTAATAGCCCAATGTATTGCAGAAACTGTATAATATGCCTCAGCGCCGGGTCACAACATCGCATTTCAATGCACACCCAGTCACATTTGAGTAAAAGGCAATGAAGAGGCAGACAAACTCGTCAAGAAAGCCTTGAATGAAGGATGGGATTGTGCCATCCCTATGTCTGGGGCGCCTATTTGAAATATTATAATGCAAGGAGCTAACCATTGTTCTATCGAGAAGTCGTTTCATAGCACTGAATTGCCGCAATCATTACATTATGAAGTCGATTCACACAGAAAAATTTCAATTGCGGTATTTCTACCACGACACGTAGACACGTTACATCACAGATTCAATTGGAAGTAGCGTATACAAAAAGATTCCAAACAAGATGCACCAATCTCGCTTACCTGAATGCTACTGTAGTCAAGAAGATGATAGTGTTGGGCACAGGGTTGCTTGGGTTCACTTGAAACGAAGCCAGAATTCAAGCTAAGTAGACAAAGTAGACATGCTATTTAGTTTATCGCCAAATTTGTAGCCACATTGAACAAACGCAGCATTATGACTGCAGTTTTTATTATTACACAATAAATAAGATTCCGAATATGCAAAAACATAAAAATAATTGTTCGATTTCTCGCTTTTGTTTGGCCTTGAAGTCACATGGGATTTGCACAAAAACAGTTTTATTTATTTATTTATTTATCATTTTTATTTATTTATTTATTCATTCATTCATTTACCATCAAGGCCAATTGCATAAAAGAGGATAGTGGAAAACGGACGAAACAAAATGTGACCGATTACAGTAAGTAAAAAAGAACATCGAACAGACTTCCGAAAGAGGAGTACTTGTGCAATGGTGGTTACTGCCCCACAAAAACGATTATCGCCGCTTCATTGGTAAGGAAGGTAATCCCACTCGTTTGCGGCGCCCAGTAGGAAAGCTTCGTGTTTCACAAAATGGAATACCCACTTCATAGCGCTAACCAAGGCGATCTGAGATATAGAGCGGTGATAAAATAAATGGGTCATCTTGGTATATTTGTGAAATATTCTAAAAAATAAGTTCAAGCAGCAAAAATTTCGATGTGCTGTTAGAGACGGAGGAGAAAGGCTACATTTAGTGGCTTTTATGCTAGCAGTGCGATTGCGGTTAGAAAGAATGTTACATTCTTCCTGTACAATATAAGGTATATGACCCTATAAATTCACAACTTTAACCGGTTTCTAATGCAACGCTTTAAAGATGTAAATAGACAGGCTGTCAGTGTTTCAGACGACTAGAATAAGCTTGCGTTTTTTTACATTTACTTCCATAAACCACATTTTCAACCACGTGGCGCAGGAACTATACCGGAGTGATTAGTATAGGTTCAGGGCTCATGTATATACACTATGAAGAATATAGTTCTTGCCAGAGAGAGAGAGAGCAATTTCGGAACATACAAGCAAATAAGTCAGTCGAAATATTAAACGTTGAAACTGTTTTTTTCTTGAAGCTTCCGACCGAAAGTGATCAGTAGCCTGACCATAGATTCAGACCAGCTTCATTTTGGTTCAGATATTTCTTTTTTGTCAAGTTCGCGTGAGAACACGCGCTGTGCTATCAGCATTAGACACTGACGTCTGAATATGTAGCGGCCAGTGTGGACAGCGCAATAGCTGCGCGTCTCCCAAAGTGTGTGCCGCTGGGCCACTCCGTCTTTGCAGGCGCGCCGTGTGTTGCGTGGAGTGCTTCGATGTGCACCAGCTTTCTGCTGGGGCGAGGATATGCGCGCGCATCGGCTGACGTGACAGAAAAGGATTGAAAACAATGGGTGGTTTTTCAGGTTGCTTGTTCTGTTACATGCAAATAATAAGAAAACTGACCGTTAACGGCGCGAAAACAGAAGTTCAAAGTAGCCAAACAGTAGCCATGGCACCAACCTGAAATTTTTCGTAGCCAGACGGAGTCCTAAAGTAGCCAGTTTGGCGCAAAGTAGCCACTAACGGCAACCCTGGTCGGGCACATTCTCTTGAAATGTGCGAAGTACGCCAATTGAAAGAGAAAACTTCGAGAAGAAATTAACAAGTTTGGACAGACACCCCCTCACACTTCAGAAATTACTTGAGCCGTGGCCTGAAAAGCATTTTCAGAAAAAGGCGCTCATGTTCCTGAAAGACTTCTTAGTGAACGCTGGACTATAAGCTCTTGGATGATCAGCTATGTGTTGCTATATACGAAATGATGTGTAAGTCTGTATTTGACGCTTTATTGCAATGTGGACTCCTGAAGCGAACTGTACGTTACCATGTTAATTTAACTTGTTTCGGTGTGGTATATGTTTTTTAGTTGTTGAATTTTTGCTTTGGATAACCACTTTTTTTTTTGCTGCACAACTTATAGAAATGGAATAATCGAAGTAATCTAAACGTCATCTTCTCCACAGCAAGCCAGTTAACAGAGAGCAGAACTGATAGAGGCGCACGTTACAGAACCCCAGGAAGTCATAATTAATCCGCTGCCCCCTTCTACGACTGAAAATACAAATCAGCATTGCTGCTCTGGAATAGCACAATAATAGCAATGACGAAGCGTTTAGGCTATACTCTTTTATTGTGGATCACGATATCTGATGGGCTCGGAAATGCCACCTCGCTTTATTTTTGACTCGAAAACTTACCACGAGTTCCCGTAAGAGCTCTTATTTGTACCTGAAGACTGTATTAGTTTGCTGAAACTTAAATGTTAGACGTGAACATTGGTCAGTATGTTAGGTGTACTATGTCACCCATAATAACGTTGAGTACGCAGTAACGTTAACTTCTCGTACCGCTTGCGTTAGACTAGGAAATCACCCGCGCTCTACTAAGCATAAGAAAACGCTACAGACACAGTGATAATCGCCTCAGTACGTTAACTTCAATGTGTATAACAAAATTTGAGCAGATCCTGCCAGTTACTGAAGCAGCTATAACGAAGTCTAACGGTACCCTAGAGCCGACTGCTCATTATTCTACCTGGCCGCCGTTTTGGCATGTTACCCCAGAGACCCAAAAGCCGCCATATTGAAGAGGGACCTTCGATCAGGTAGAGCAATAAAGCAGTTTTAAAATCCGATTTAAGTTAACGTAAAATTTGTAAATAAAGATATGCGAGAAACAAAAGACAGGAATGTCGCCATCGCATGCGAGGACCCTTAACTCGATTTTACTGGGCTGATACTTCAGAGACAGGCTATTAAGACGCTGCGATACTTTCTCGTGGAGAGTGAACTAATCAGCTTGTCGTGAGCGGTGGTCAATATGCATTCTTGAAAAATGTTTTTTTGCTTTCTTTCGTTTATTTTTAAGCCCAGTTTTGTTTGGGTTACCGAAAAAAATTCTATGGACTGTATTACTGTCTAGACTTGTTTTTTTTTTAAGACGCTCATAATGTCATTCTTACCTACTTATCGTGTGTATGTTACGGTTATTGTGTCTCCTTTTTTCCGTACCTGTGGTTTTGCGATACCTGACCTTAGTTTTCGGAAAAGTCCTCTTGACTTTGCACCAAGTTAGATATGAAAAAGAGTAAGAACAGAAGCGGTGCCAGCGTAGGGGGGTGAGGAGGTGGGGGGAGGGGGGGGTGGGGGGTGGCCGAAGGGGGTATCTGCTTTCCTAAAATTTCGGCCTGAATGTCGCCCCTATGCCCCCCAAGAGCAAAACAAATGTAAAAGACAGCGCATTAGTCTCCGCCTCCCTTCCACCCGGAAGGAAACTCGCTTGTCGTGGGTGCACCCCCCCCACCCCCCGGCCTTCAATAAAAAAATAGGGCAGCTCCACACTAGTGGTATAAAGACTGAGGAATCAGCGAAGCTGGTGATGTTCCCCTCCTCTTCACCCTAACCTCCCTATTTCTTTCTGTTTCTTTCTCTTTCGCGGTCTATCTTTCTTTCTCTATCTTTTATTTTTTTCTGTCTATCTCTGTATTTCTTGCTTCCTCTTCCTACTTCTTTCTCTCTCTCTCTTTCATTTTCTTTCGCTCTCTATATCTTTCTCGGTCTTTCTTTCATTCACTCTCTTTCTCTCAATCTCTTTGTGCCTTCCGTTCTCCGTGTTTCCCACTTTCCCTTTCTTTGTATGGTACGTTTTACTCTACCCACCTTTCCCTCCTCCTCACCGACACATATTTCTCCATCTTTTCTTTTCTCTCTCACTCTCTCAGTGCTCGTCGTCTCGCCTATCAAAGTTATTGCATCCCAAGGCGGAGAAATTGGCGTTGTGTTTTGGGAGCGAAGCGGAAGATGAAGATGATGACGACGTTGCAGAAGAGTACGCATAAAGCGCGTGCCTGTACGTGTATGTTTTTCTGGTGGCACCGCACAAGCTACGGTGAGCTACAACAGCCTCACTGTTAAAAATCCTGACGCCGCGCCTGTCTTAGACATCGCGAGCTTTTACTTATGAGCCGATACAGGCAAACTTTCCTCCTTCTGGCGTGTGGGGCTGAGCGTATGACTGTTGTTCATAATTCGTTTCGTTTGTGCTTGTAGAAACACTTAAACCTTTTCGAAGAATACGTACCAACCAGTCGCATTAGTCAGCTTGGTGCACTCGCAGTCGCTGTTGATCTGAACGTAGAAGTAATTCTCTCTTGGGCGTGTTGGCTTCAAAAAGCATTAGGGTTGCTCGATGCTACTAATAGAGTGCCCACGATTTTGTTGGACGTCTGGGTAGCTAGGCTGACGAGGAGAATTTGGAGTGTATTAGCAAATTAGGAAAAACGTGTTCATAAGCTTTAATCGTGTTCTGAGACAGGCTTCACACAACGTTTTATAAACGATACGATCCTTACGACACTGGAGGCCATGTCTGACCACCCAGGCCTCTTGCGAAAGCCATATGCAACGCCGCATACTCCGCGGGTTGTTACCCAAACGTGCCACTTTTCAATGGAACCAGGGGAAGGTGTCGACAATATGGGCGGATAATCGACTAGATGCCTGATAATATCGAGTACGTTCCTACAACAAACACGTTCCTTCCTCTCCTTCGTTAGACACACGATCCCAGGTTTCTCACTGGTGGTCCTAGATTTTCCAGCAGCGCACCTCTCCACGTTTTCATCAGTTTGGGTTTGTATCGCTAGCTTACTCCAGCTTGGAATCAATTAAACTTGAAAATACTTCCAGACTAAATGATTGTGGGACAATGCCAGGGCAATAGCTGGCACAGAAATACATGCAGATGCTGCAGACAGTTTTTGCAAGTCCATGCACCCACAAGCGCGGTCATTCTCAGGCATGCTGCGCCACTTAGCGCTCTCTTGCTTCTATTCCCCTTCGTCCTGTGTTTTCCATTCCAACCAGTTCAGAAAAGAAAGTACGGTTCTCCTCGTGGCTAACTTCCCAGTATTTTTCTTTCCTTGGTATTTACACTCAAGCTCTCTTTGCTAGGGTCCAGAGAAAAATGTGTCCGAAACACGCCATCCGCAACCGGGTTTCGCGCCGTCTCCGGGAGGTGGCGTGACCACGCCGTGCGCACGTCTGGAGTGCCAGCAGCATCAGAAACATGAGTCCAATCGACGCGACTGGGCTATACTCAGTGACGGAGATGGGGCCAATGACGCTAAGCTCAAAGCAGCGCCTCCTCTAAAAAGATGCCAGCGGCGTCGCTCACTATCCCATTCTAGCCGTGCTGCCTTGAGTTGTCGTCAGTTGTCGAGGGATGGCACCACGTTCCACCCTATTTTTCTCAATGGGGCTGGGGGTGGTGTGGCGTCGGGGGTGGTAGTGCGCGCATGCGCACATATGTGTTGCAAACAGCAACCGCAAGGATCGGCAGCTACCACCTCCATTAGAAACGAGGAAGACGGGAAAGGGAAGGCTCACGCAGCAGGTATCATTGTAGAGGAGGAATTGCTCAAAGGCATGGCCCGCCAGCATCCTCAGTATCGCGAAGTCGAGAATGACCGCGGGCGAGTTCGTAACAAGCCAAATGAGCGCTTCCCGGGAGTTTCGTGAAGTGTTTCAAAGAAAGCTGGTCAGGGAATCCATGTGGGTACCTCCGTGGAGTGGTTCGCCGGACACCTTTCCACCAACTGCAGCGTCACTATGCGGAGGTGAAGATACCGGCTGGGCGTGTGACCGGACTGGCCCGAGCAAGTGCACTGTGCGGGGCTTGTCCCGACTCGTTGCGTACAGGAATTGTGCCCCAGTTAGAAACCACCAACAAATGCATCCACCTTTGGCATCGCATCATGCTCCAAACCAAAAAAACAGAACACTCTGTCTCGCGAGATGACGCCAATCGAAAACACGTAGAAACAACCTGCTCCAAGTGTTTTTCGCTGCGGCTATAGGGATGGACTCAGCTGAAAAAGCACTTCTTGCCAGACCAATGTTATTGCCAATAAATTTTTCAAATAGAGGATGGAGTCGACCATTTCGGAGCATTATTAGCCGCCTACGGTTGAATTCGGCCAAACGTGAGGAATGGAGGCGCGTCCAGCCGCTGGACAGGTTTCGAAATACGTGTATGTCATTTTTCACCAAAAGGAAGTCGCAAGAGACAAATAAATGGTTTCTTCTTGTTCAGATAATGCCGCGGATATGAAATTGCGCCAAAAGAAAAAAAACAGTGTTCTTTCCATATTTTTGCTTTCCCTGTCTCCTTGAGGGAGTTGTGCGCCGGTTCACCACAACAAATGGCTACCGACACCCATCCATAAAATAGTCTACATGCCGCCATTGCAGAAATTTCCGCAGCGAAATTTAGGTGTCTAAAAGCAGTAAGCTCGCAATGAAAAAAATAAAACACCTATTCGCGCCAGCGCCCTAAAGAAGTTTACAAGCAAGAACCCAAGATAATGGCGTAATCGACGAACTTGTTGGAGTTGCCGAAGTAGGCTTAACAGCTTTTGCCAAACAGGGGCATCCAGGCGGGCCCGAGTAAACGAGATTTCGCACCTTCGATAGGAAAGCATTAACGAGGAGCAAGCAGCAACTCCGCTCCTACAGCAACAGGTGCGCGCGGACAGGACGCGCTTTGAATTATCGCTAACGCACCCGCGCCAGCGCTCCAGCACAGGCGGCGCTGCTTTCCCTCGCATAGCGCTGCGATCGAAACCGCCATCTGTTGCGCTTTCGGCGGGAATCCGCGCCAGACGGCGGTTCCGCACCAGTAGCAAGGAGAAAGGAAAGAAGGCGGGAAAAAAAAGCGCGCGAAAGCACGAAGGAAAGGAGAGCGGCTTCCAGTGGTGCGCGTGCGCGTTAGGGTTCGTCCGCGGCGGCGCTTTATGACAAGGTCGACGCGCACGGCGCAAGTATCTCTCAGTACCGCGCGTCGCTGGCCGAAGCCAGCGCTTAACCGGGACCCGGAGTTCAGTCGTTCCGCGCCCGTTGCCCCGTTCGAACGTGTTGTTTTGACGTGGTTCATCGACCCGTCACCGGCGCGCTCTCCCGCCTGCTTCCCGGTTTCGTGACATTGAAAGTTGGCGCTCTACTGACTTGGCCCAATAGTGCGTCTCTTCTATCGGCCTCTTTTGGAAGTGGTGCTGTAAGCGTCCCCACCTTTTCGGCTCTGTGTCAAGGAAGTCATCATCTGTAACTGCCTCCACCTTTTCGGCTCTGTGTCAAGGAAGTCATCATCTGTAACTGCCTCCACCTTTTCGGCTCTGTGTCAAGGAAGTCATCATCTGTAACTGTCCTCGACTGTAGACTCTTTCTCTCTGCATTTTTTGTTTCCTGTGGTGGTACCGTGAGTTTTATCTTATACAGACTTCGAACTACCGGCTGGTCTGCGACTGTTGTGTTGAACGGATCGCGCAGGAGAGAACTTTCGCCACCTGGACACTCAAGACAGTTGATTCGAAGACGGGAGAAAAAGACATGCGTCTTAACAATCAGTGACATTTTTTTTGTCGACATTCCGTGAGGGGTCCTAACCTAAGCTGTGCCTGTCTGTTGAACCACCAGCCCTTTTTGGAACTGTCCAAGAACTCGAAGCTGCCCCACACCACACCGCCGTCACTTTGGTAATCGTTCAACAGGCTGCCACTGAGGCACACCTGTTTGCCAGATCAAGACTGTGCGCTGGCAGTTGTCTGAATAAGAGGAACACATCTTTCGAACTTTTTGCCAATCAGAAAAAAAAAAAGAACTTGACGGAATATTCCCCACGGCCCGTCGGAAATGTTTCTGGCTGACAATTTAACACTTGTAGATCGCCAACGCTATCAGTCGCCCATTTATTTATCTGATTTCGTGCGAGATATTCTAGACCTTTAAGTGGTCCGTGAACGTGCAACTTGCTCTTGGACAATCTTGGTAGATTGTCGCTTTATCGCGTGGCAGTGTTCATCTTCCTAGAGACTCACGGAGGTCACCATACGGTCTCTTCAGCCGTTCGGTCGCCTGTGGCGTCAGCCGTTGGGAACGCTGGACTGAGCACGCCGTACGCAATATTTTCGTTGTGTCAGGAGTTGACGGTGCTACTCGCCTTGTTGAACAGTCTCCAGTGCGTTCCAGATGCTGTGACTCTTGCTGAAAAACCGGTGCGCAAATCCGGGGAAAGGAAATCGCTCCTTGAGGCCCTGTCACACTGGTAAGTGAGTGTCCTCTCAAGTATTCTGTGGCAGAGCTCAGTCGTGCGCGGTGACCATAGCGGAAACTAGCTTTTGATATTTGAATCCGTTGGCAAAGAAGAAAAAAGTTTACTATTGCCGCAAAGATTTACTCGGCAATCCCCTGCATCCGTAAGATGTGACGCTGCTCAAATAGATGACAATCAAGCGTTATGAATCGACAGCAAGTCGGCATCGCAATGAAAAGAAAAAAAATCATTTCACTTATTGCAGGTGCGAGAACAATTCCTCTGTGCTCATAATAACGGCCGACGACGTTGCACGGAGTGTTGCGCGGTTTCTGTCAAAATGAAATTTCTATTACCCGCGTATATTAGAAAAAACATCTCGCAATGCAGACCACTGAGCATACGCTTTAATAACAATGACGGCAACTTTCAACAGATGTACGCACGCTGCCTACGTCACATTTTAATGCAAACAAAACCGGACCATTTCTGCCTTCTTCTTTCTAGTGAATAAGGCTTCCGTATGGAACCCGTAACGTCTTTGATTTTGTGAGCTTTTGTATTCATTGTCCAGTTTTTAATTGTTATTGTGGATTTTGTCTACCAGACGGGTTTCCGTCGGAATCTTGACTTCAGAATGCTAACTGCAACACGTCAAAAAAATTACTACGATTGACTGTTGGATAACTTTACCACATCTACATATCTAAGGGAGTGGCTGAGTCTCATTAGTGAAAAAAAAATCTGTGTCTCATTAGTGTGATAAATTTTAGATTTTCATGGGTAGACCAGGTTTCTTGTCCGGAAAACAAAGTGAATACAGGTCTGGAATTTGTCCGCCTCGGTGGATCAGTGGCTAGGGTGCTCGACTGCTGACCCGAAGGTCGCGGGTTCGATCCCGGCCGCGGCGGTCGCATTTGCGATGCCAGTGCACGTTAAAGAACACCAGATGGTCAAAATTTCCGGAGTCCTCCACTACGGCGTCTCTCATAATTATATCGTGGTTTTGGGACGTTAAACCCCATATATTATTATTATTATTATTATTATTATTATTATTATTATTATTAGGTCTGGAATTTGACACTGTCTGCTTTCACATTCAGAAAACCTTGTTGCAATTAAGCGTACACGTTTCTTGTTTACACGGATGAATGGTTCCATGGACAAAATCGAGTTCCCTAAACAGGACTTAGGTAATCTCACAAGAAAAGCGCGTAAAGTTCGATATGCCACCGCAATATTAGTGATGCAGAGGAAGAACCCATTACACCGAAAAATATGCAGGAATCCTTGATACCCTTGTTCTACTCGGTTTAATCATGTCCTACAGGCTGCAGCACGCGCTGTTTTACTGCTTTAATGCCAACTGTATTTTTTTACTTCCTTGCGTAACTTACGCGAGCGGCGGTGGCTGACACTCGCAGTACAAGCCGGTGTACTGGCGGACAGAAAAACACCCGCTGCTGATTTCTGTTCTTGTTTTTTTATTAAACAAAGAATCCGTAGTTTAAATAGCGGAGTCTCGTCGGACTAATCTGGAATACCTCGGCTGGGCTTCCACAGGGAAAAAGTCGTACTGCACCCACTTGCATTTATCTCTGAAGTAAAATCTGTATCGTAATAATCAAACTCATTATTGGCGTCACGTTTTTCGTTTTCTAATTCTTTTATTCCTAGCTCTATGGGGTTATAACTAAAAAAAGAAATGAGACCTTCCGGTGCTGTTTTCGTGCATGTGGGTATAATTTACTTCGCAACCCTTAGAACAAATCACACAAATTTTATTTCTTCGCAACGTTGTTTCGGATGAAGGGGAGGCGTGAAGACAGATGCATGGGCTTGGTATCCTCTTGTTTGGTAAAGCGAACTGCAATAGATAGGACGAAAAGAAAATAAAAAGCCGGCAGATCCCACGCACTGTGGGAATCGATGTAATGCGAAGCAGCCAGGAAGGAGCAAATCATGCTTTACATTATTTGCATGTCATGTTTTACATGTTAGGACCTGTCATTTATGTTCGTGATACAGCCACGTCACACAATACCAAATTTGCTGTATATCAAGAAAACGAAACACCCGCGCGCGCGCCATGAGCGTGGCATGCAAGTCATGTCACTCATGACATGTCATGATTTCCATATTGCCACTTGTCATTTATGTTCGTCATACAGTCACGTCATTCAATCCCAAATGTGGTGTATATCAAGCTAACGAAACGGCCGCGAGCGCGCCATGAGCGTGGAATGCAAGTCATGTAGCTCATGACATGTCATGATTTTCATATTGCCACTTGTCATTTATGTTCGTCATACAGTCACGTCCCTCAATACCAAGTTTGGTGTATATCAAGCTAACGAAACGGCCGCGAGCGCGCCATGAGCGTGGCATGTAAATCAAATCATGTTGTTCATGACATGCACGTCATTATTTGCATATTACCACCTGTTATTTATGTTCGTCATACAGTCACGTCACTCAATCTCAAATTTGATGTATATTGTCACGTGGGTATGACGTCGACGAAGGCAGCAGGCGACGTGTCCAAGATGAAACTGTTTATTATAATCGCGAAGCTTCTAGAACAGTCAGGCGCGGTTTGCGCTGAGCATTGCTGACAGACTTTGAGGGCGAAGAACCGAATAGAGCAAAGTGAAAATAAGAAACGCGCGTGGCAATATCAAGCTAACGAGGCGGCCGCGAACGCGCTATGAGCGTGGCATGTAAATCATAGGTTTCATGACAAGTTGTCATGATTTCCATGATATGACCAGCCATTTATGTTCGTCATACAGTCATGTTATGCCACACCAAATTTGGTATAAATCCCATTAACGATACGGCCAGGAGAGCACAAAGTCGTAGGCGGCTAGATAGATAGATAGCTAGATAGATAGATACGATCAAAATCGCCGAAGTTCGCTAAGAAATGCTTCACATTTAAAAAGCGACACAGGCAGCCATCGGCGCTAGACAATATGCGCGCGCGCACAAGACCCTGGGAAAACGGTGACTAATACCGACTCAAGCTCAATCCAGCTCTGTAAATTTCGACGCCATCGTCTTATTGAAACAAAAGTAAAAGACTGCAAGCGCAAAGGTCAAGGTATTTCGACGTGGTTACCAGCTATGAGGCTTGTCTCTTTGTTCTCACATATCAACCGATTCGCTTGCAGTCCACGAATTCCAGCACGACTCTGACGTTGCCGATGACATTTTCAGCAGCAAATACATCGGGGCTTCTTGTAGATTTAACAGACATCAACATTCCTCTGTCCCGTTGAAGCTCACGGCAAAGTAATGGCCATCGCAAAGGGCAATGCAAATGTATAAAAGCGAGATGTTAACTCGTGCTTAGGCGACCCCGCATCCCTGAACTAAGGGAAAGGGCTAAGGATAAGAAGAGATGATGTAAGATACTACAGTAGCTGGCTGGGTGAGTCGATGCGTCTGAATTTTTACGCACAGCTCGAAGGAAATAACCCGACACAACACGAAGAAACAACGAATCACAAGCGCTGAGGAAACCACTAAAGGTTTACTTCACGCAAACTACACATGTGTAGGAAAAAAAAAACGTACGGCAGCTCCATTACTGTGATACCTCACGAAGCGCGTAGCATGGGCACCCGGCTATTCCCGTTCTTAGAGTTCCCACCGCTCCGTTTACCAAAACGTCGATGACGCCAATGCTTGAGGTAAGCATGTAGAGTTTCCACGGCACGAGTAGAATCTTGTTACGGAGATTCAGAAGTTCGACATCCGCTCTACTTTTTGCTGCGCTTTATCGACCTCCTGCTTGTTACTTCAGTTGAGATACGCTTCCCCTCTGCAGCGCGTTCCGTCAGGTTATTTTGCTCGTCAGATGTAGCGACGCATCCCCGGCGAAGCGTAGGGCGTGAGGCATTCGCTCGCTCGGCGAGACGGTGGCACCCTCTCTTGCCCGGCCCCGTAGTCAGTCGTGGATTTCCGAAACGTTTTTAGCGGTTTTTGTAACTTATTGCGATTACTTCATTGGTTATCTCTATTAACCAGGTCCCGTAGCCAGAACATTTTTTTTGGGGGGGGGGGAGGGGGGCACCTGTTGAAAACCTTGAAAACCACCTATTTTCATCATTTATTCTCGGTTAAACACCCGCCACCTCCAAATTTCGAAAGATGAGGGGGGGGGGGGGGGCTAGGGCTCCTCCCTGGCTACGGGCCTGTTGTTAACTATAATATTTTACACCTTGCTCGTTGTTATTAACCCGTTTTTGAGCACTGCTAGCCTTGTTATTGGCATGTATTCAGCGCTTTACTATGAGCGTGATCAAGGCCACATGAGATCCTATGGATGGACGGCAGGCCGAGTCCGTAAAGTGCTCCGCTCCTTAAATTTCACATCCGTAATCCAGGTGCACCTAGCCCTCCATTCAACGTGGCCGTAAAAACAAGATAAAAAAAGACAGATGTGATGAAGGATTAACACTCGTGAACGAAATATATTTTTCCTGCTGTGCAAAGAAAGCGTCACCATGCTGATGAACCTATTGTCATATTTAAGGATCTGATAGGCTTCAGAAATCAGGCCGGGATTTTTTTCCTTTCTACTTCTCCAGGGGACTATTGTGCTATGAAAACTAGGGCGGTGAACCGGAAGCCGCCCAAGTGGGTCGCCAATTGCGAAGTACGAATGTGGTGCACGTGCGAATGACTGACTCTACACGGAAGTTAACTAGCGCCGCCAGTGGTGATACAGTTGTCACTCTCCGAGACAGTGCTTACACGCCGTGAGACCGATGAAAGGCCGCCAGCGTTGTGAAAATACGCCGTGCATCACAGCGCGTTGGGCTTGCATGAGGGAAGGCGTCAGTCAAGCGCTGTGCAAAACGCGCGAAGCATTTGAACGCGTTTGCTTGGACGTGGAAATGTTAATTCGCGAAGCTCACCTTATGATGAATGCACCTTTTGGGTCCATGGTCAAAGCATCGAGCTTTTCGTCCATGGTCAGATTAACGAACGTTTGCTTCCCGCGTTTCTGAACTGCAGAGCGCTATTGTATGCATGAGCATAGGCGTAGGTGAGGTTACGATATTACTGGGTAGCGCACGCTGCCGTTTCTGTCCTCAATGACAGCGCTTTGAAGGAGTGCATATCAAGTACCACAGAGATAGAAAGGGAAATACATGAAAGGGAACAGGCAGGGTGGTTAACCTGGTACTAGTAACTGGTTCGCTACCATGTTCAGGGGGGGGTGAGAAATAGGGATTGGAAAGAGGGCAGAGAGTCATAAATGAAACAAAAACGAAAAAAAATTACACCATCTCCCGCTAAAGGGAACCATGTGTAGATGTGAAGCAGCGGGCGCTAACGCTTACATTGGCGGTGGCCTTGACGCTGGTGCTCATCGCAGCGTTGCGCAGGACAGAAAACTGGGGAGGCGCAAAGCAGGCAGTGATGGAGCAGTTTCCTACTGGAACATGCCATTCGCTGCTAATGGGCAATGAGAGACAGAAGACTCCGACTGGACACAGAGACCCCCCACTCCGCTTTTAGTTAACGCGGACGCTGCGAATTTGTATTGTTCAACAACGCACAGGAGAAATCTCCCACCGGCACCACCTTGGAGGTCAAGATCCATTGCCATATGTACGGGGTGGCCAGTGAACGGTTGTGCAGCGCGAGCAGTCGGTTTTTTCAACCAAGAAACTCGCTAGCAGACGCTGCCTGCGTCGGCGTCGCGAGGCGAGAGAGGGGGGGGAGCGTAGGAGAGGAGAGAGGGGGGACGCGCATGCGCAGTGGGAGTATGGACGCCGCGGGCAGGGATGCCTAGAGGAGAGAGGGGGGAACATGGGAGGGGGAGAGAGAGGGGGGGACGCGCATGCGCAGTGGGAGTATGGATGCCGCTGGCAGCGATGCCTAGAGGAGAGAGGGGGGAACGTGGGAGGGGGAGAGAGGAGGGGAGGCGCATGCGCAGTGAGGGTGTGGTTGCCGCGGGGAGGGATGCCTAGAGCAGAGACAGGGGGGAGAGGAGGTTTTTATTTTTATTTTTTTTAAAGGTTTGCGCATGCGCAGTAAGGGTGGTCACGCCGGCACACCACCACCGGATTAAGCTTCGCCATAAGATGCTTCACATCTAAAAAAAATGCCCACATGCATACACATGCATGGCGTTCCAATCAAAGCCGTTCTGGTAGACCGGTTGCATGCAGAAAGCGCAGCAGCGCTTACACAGCCTTCCTTGACGTTAAGTCCTATCGATATTACAGGATATTTTCTTCTGAAACAATTCAGCCATCTAATTTATCGAGCGCGTGGCAAAGTGACTGTCTCTTTGAACAGTACTGCGATCACTCGCACAGAATGTGTTGAATCGTTTCATTACTGTACAGCAGTGGCCACAGGCTGCAGGGTCGGCCATTCTCGCATACGTAAATGCGACTCCCAGGCCCGTAGTCAGGGGGGAGAGGAGCTGGGAGCCCCCCCCCCACCCCCCCCGAAATTCGGATGGATGGGGTGTTTACCAAAGAAAAATAATGAAAATAATAGGTATTTTTCAAGACCTTCAACAAATGCCCCTCCCCCCCCCCCCCCCGCGCGAAAAAAATTCCTGGCTACGGGCCCGGTGACACCCTACCACAACTTCCACAAAAGGTTAGCGTCACCTCGGCAAAGTCCTGGAGGAATTTCAAGGCTGAGTGTTGGATCTAAGGAATATAGTCGTGTGTGCTTGAAGTGCAGCTCGTTCTATCGCGAGGTTCCAGTGTGTATGATGTGCATGTTTACGCCATTTTTGGCCGGCATGAACCGTAAACAACTTCAGGTACCACAAGGCTTAAATCATGATCATGGGCGTTAGTCCTCGGAATGTAGATGTGCCACTAGACGTCAACGTGGGTGTATCCGCGTTAAACGGTGCTGTAGTTGCCTAACAATAATGGACACTACACAAGCTCTCATAAATTAATGCACAACAAACAATCAACTACTTCTGTGAAGACACGGCTCACTTTCGCGTCATACCGTCTCCTATGAAGGAAAGGTCAGCCATGCTTACTTTACAAAATACAGCTATTGTCGAGTCTGTGTAAAAACGGTTAAAGTTAAAATTTGCAGATATATTATATATGTACTTCATACATTATCCACGTGAAAGCACGAAGCTAAAAGAACAAACGTCTGAAGAGATGTTTTCTCGTATTTTGGTTACTGGATTTCATTTTACTAGGTTTTGCAATATTGCAGTGTCGTGTCGAAGTTATAAAGCCGTGTGGATTGCGACAAAGTTAAGAGAAAGCTGCTCGTATCCGTAAAACTGGCACCGCTGTGAATTCCCAGTGCTGCCCGACGTTTTCAGGTGATGCAATGCGCAGAATCTCACGCGTGCGCCGAGGACAACTTTGCGAAATTTGTGCGCATTTGGTGACATTTCCGCGGGACCGTGAAACTGTCAAGTTTTTAATCATGCGAGTTTCTTTAATGTGTAACGTGCAGCGCTGATCTAAGTTAATACATCTAAATTTTGGTTCAGGTATGGAAAATTTATCTGATACCATATAACAACTTTCGTTACACAGCACGTGTTGCGCAACTTCGTACGTGGGTGAAGGTCCCAATCCTGGCGTGGTGAAAGAAAACTGTCAGGAGGTAGCATTGAGCAATGTGAAAGAAAGAAAGAAAGAAAGAAAGAAAGAAAGAAAGAAAGAAAGAAAGAAAGAAAGAAAGAAAGAAAGAAAGAAAGAAAGAAAGAAAGAAAGAAAGAAAGAAAGAAAGAAAGAAAGAAAGAAAGAAAGAGAGAAAAAAAGAAAAGAAAGAAAAGTAGTTCGTCAGGCACGAACAAGTCAAGCTTCGCTTTCCCAAATTTTCTTGATACACTCTCAGAAAAAAAAAGTGTCCTTTTACTCCTTTTTTATACATGTGAGAGTCACGTGTGTCCCTTTAGAGAGTCACATTGACTCTCTTTTCACTCCATTGAGTCTTCTAAAAGGAGTTCATGTTACTCTCCGAGGAGAGTCAACGTACCTCTCTAAAGAGATTGCTACACATGTGACTCCCAAATGTATAAAAGAAGAGTCACAGTATCTACATTGTACGGTAAGGGCTCCTGATTTTTTTTCTCCCTTTGAAAATCTATGGGCAAAACTTCCCCGATTTGTGTGCGCGTGTGTGCACGTGCATACGTGGCATTTTAATGTTTTTTTTACCCCATTATGCCCAATACAAATACAAGTATAACTAGAGCTGCATGCCACTAAATCAACTGATTGTAACAAGTACTTGCGCTTTTGCGTTCGCGTATCGCTCGCTTTTGAATAAGCGCAAAGAAAAAAAGGCCACTTAAAGTGTCTGCACATAATGTCTGCACAAACAATTTGAACTCAGAAGTCATCATTCATCCACATCCGCTCTCACGCACCTGCGTCTAAATGACGTCAAATAGAGTCATACAAAAAGACATGAGCGTTGTTCAGGAGCAGCCAAAACAACATCCTTCAACGATCTCGTATTCTTCCAATGATACAGAAGGCCGTGCAATGGATTGAGAAAAACAGCCTGTAGGGCATTTTTTTTTTAATTTGATGCCGACAATTGGAAGGCCCTGCCGAGCTGTAGTTTAGATATACTCAATTCAGGCTGAATCTTTCTTCGTATTTTGTGTCCTTAAATGCGAAAATAGTTTTTTTTAGTTAGGAATACATCCACCGCGGTGGTGGAGGGGTTACGGTTTCGGCTGCTGACCCGAAATTCGCGGGTTTGATCCCGGCCATGACGGTCGCATTTGATGGAGGCGGAATGCTTGAGGCCCGTGTACTGTGCGATGATAGTGCACATTAAAGAACGCCAGAGAGTCGAAATTTCCAGAGCCCTTCGCTGTGGTGCACCTAATAATCATATCGTGGTTTTGAAATGTAAAGAAAAAAAAAAGATGGGGTACCCTTAAGCTTCGCATTTAAGTGTTGAACGCGATAGCGACATCCTGTCCCTAGGGCGTACTTCAACGAATTTCTTCAATTTCTTTGCTCGCGTTTCGAGCGACTTCTTTTGACGTATGTATACAGGACGCGTGTGTTTGTGAAGCAAGAGTTATTGTCACTGCGCTTCCAAGCAGAGGAAGTTATTTTCAATGTATTTCTAAGCGTACACGTGGCTGCGTGGTAGAACACCTATTTGCCGCGCAGACGGCCTGGGTTCGATGCTCACTCGGACCCGGAAATTTTTATTATTTATTTTATTTGCATCTTTCTCGATTTTTCGATCACGGACAAGATGGCGATCTTTCGCTCACAACCAACGACGCCGACACCGGAATTTCTGCGAAACGAGCTCTTTAACGCTATCGCGTTAAAACCCCGAACGCTAGTAGTATTATGAGTTAGGGCGACGGGTTCCCAATAAGTGTGACCCACACGCTTCCGCGCAAAACATGTCAGCACCGTGCATTTGTACACAGGTTAAATATAAATAAAAGGTTTACCCGCGTTCTGGCGGCGGAATTCGTGCTCTGGGCATCTAGCGCCGAATCCCGACGCTCCTACCTCGAAGGTACAGGCGCATGCCTCATTAGGCGGAATAGAACGTCTTTGGCATTCCTGCTAGCCAGCGCGTTGAGCTGCTTAATGATGACTGACAGGGGTGGCTGACTAAAACGATGACGGACAGGTACCGCTGTAACTTTTTAAATTTTCGTTTTTGTTGTGATATCAATTATACGCGGAAACTTGAGGCTAATTGTCGCCGTCGCCGCCATGTTCCGTATAAAGTCCAAATCGATAACGTTAACGTGCACCTAAATGTAAACACACGGGCCTCAAGCATTTCACTTTCAATACCCCGACGTTTGGGTCAACAGTGTAGTGGCATATCCTCTAGACAACGAAGGCGTGTTCAATGTCAAGGAACTTAAATTAGAATGGGTTAGCTGAAACATTTTTGTAAATATGGGATCCAATTCCACATGTTCCAAATGCATGTAATGAGCAACCTACTAGTAAAATCAAGTTGTGTTAAAATAGAAACTTTCATAAAGCACAAAGAGACATACGGGAAATAATGCACTAATGGTAACCATTCTATGGCTAGCGAGGCCGCGTACTTTTTCAAGGTAATTTCCGACGTCTTCGACTCACCTAAAAAGAGTGCATTTTGGCTGGGAATACAAAAAAAAAATGACCCTAGAAACGGAAAGTACCATATATAGCTTGTGTAATGAAACGAAAGCGTAGTTCATCAATTAGCAATTCTTATTTAGTTGACCTTACACTTTGCGTTCACCAGCATTTAGACTCATATGACAAATTGTTGAACGCAGGTGCGTCTACTCATAGCGTTTAATAACCGTCTAAGCTATTATTAAGATACAGTTAGTCAGGATTAATTGATCTGTTCAGTTTGACTTACTAAGTTCCAATGCATCGCACCTGCGTCATATTCCCTGTGTCTTTTGTGCTGCCTCGCCACCTCACACATCTCTTCGCTGTAAGTTTCATACCAACGGCACCGGTGAAGAAATACGCAATAAATTGTTACATTTACAGAAGATGACTACATCAAGAAATTGGCCAATACGACATTTGGTTTAGTACACAATATATCGAGTCTGACAAAGTTTATTTATTTTTTTTATTTATTTATTTATTTATTTATTTATTTATATTTCAATTATTCATTCAATTTATTTTACTTGTGTGCGCTGACTATGTCATTCATGATCTTCATCTGCGTACACATATCATCGTAATTATAATGGACTGATTGCCTAGCCAGCTGTTGCATCTACGGCTCACGCGCCTACGTTGAAAGTACCAACACCGTACCACCGAACCGGAAGTCGTCTCATAAGGTGTGGAGGTGCTTGGTACATTATTTTTATTTATTTATTTATTTATTTATTTATTTATTTATTTATTTATTTATTTATTTATTCATGTATTCATTTATTTATTCATTTATTTATTCTGAATTTCCTTGCGCGAACTTTACGAAAAAGGGCAGCTATGCGCATGCGTGGGTCAATGTATATATTCAATGTCATTTTTCGCATTAAACAGTTGTTAGTTTGCGCTCATGTGTTTTGTACGTGTTCCTTCACTGTCTCCAGTTACTTTTTTCGTAAAGTTCGCGCAAGTAAATTCAGAATGTTTAACCAACTAGCCCAATGTCAAGTTTTCCTTAAGTACATTTATTTATTCAATCGTTTATTTGCTTCTCTTTTCTTTGTATAACAAGAGACGGTTGACATGACGCTTGGAGCACAATATGACATTAGACAGTGGCCTAAGCGTACTTCCCGCATCATATTAGCATTCTCTGAGCAAAGAAATCGCATCGCAACACTGGAATTTACACGCGGCACGTATTCAAGTGAAGTTAATGGGAAGCGCCACAGGAACTCTAATATAGACGGTATTCGAAAACCGACAGGACATACTAAAAGATAAACAAATAATGAAAAAGGCAAAAAAAGGAAGTATAACAAGCGTTTGTAGTTAGGAAACCATATGCAGTGATGCCTGAAGTGTTATCTCATGTACTGTGGATACAACGTGAACAGAAATTCATTCACTACCAAATGAACTCTTTATTTCATTGCTTCTTTGTTTCTTGCAGCATGTGGTTCCATGTCTTTACTTGTGTTTTTTTAATTCATTATTAATACACATTACATACTGCACAGAACCACACAGGGCAAACGCTTTACATCAACTGCGCTAGACTTCAAGCCTGCATAAGTTGTTAGTTCCAAGTCATCACCTAACCAAATAAAATGTTCTCGTGTCCAGGTCGCCCGTGAAATATGCAGCATTGCTCGGGCAAACATGGTCACAGATTGAGAGAGAGAGAATACAGGAAATGCAGGGGGTTAACTAGATTATGTCCTGCTTGCTACCCTACACGCGGGGAGGGCTAATCAGGAGGTAAAGGAGAGAGAGAGAAAAAAAGGTAACGTGAGTCTACACAATGCACAACTAAACACACAGCGCAGCCTATCTACAGGCGATCACTCAATTCTGTAGTCTTCAGGAACTTCACGAGGATTTGTATGGTTTTCTGTGCCGATTAGCGGAAGAAATTTCTAATGTGGTAGGTTTCACATGCCACTGATGGGAAGGGTGATTTTTGTCCAGTTTCCTTCATTTCAATTTACGTCGCAATTACTACACTCCAGTTAAGAGGCAACCATTAATGTTCCTTATGTCTTCCTTGGTCTGTCCGTTGGATTTCATTTGGTTATTTCCGAGCTAACGCGCTGTGAGGCCAGACTCCCAATATCATTCCTCCAGCAAAAGGCCGTTGGCATACGGACACACCATTTAAGTGCCGGGAACGCAATATAAACAATTGACTACGCGCTCCTTGCATACAGAAACTGGCGCCAACTGAGCACATTACCGACCCAACTACAGCCTTGATGTCGCAGGCCATTTCCTCGTCCGGCAAGAGGGATCGATTGGGGCGGCCATCCTTTAGTGACCAGACCATGGCCACGTGCGGGTGGGGTTCTGTATTGGCTCCGAGGAGTCGCGACGCCAATTAGGAGGACTCGGGCCACACGTACTGGGCGCGGGGTCGGCACGGCGGAGCCGTTCGGTGCGTGGTTTATTTATTTGACCTGAAACATAAAACAGTCAGGCGCGCAGTAATCCCGTGGTATAGTTGGCTTGACCAGGCAGGACACTAACGTCCAAGGCCGGGCATCCGGTCGGAACATTAGGAAGCGTCCCGAAAAAGTCGCCGATTTAGCGTCTCTCTCTGTTTTTATCAAGTGCATAACGTTGAATGCGATGCAGTCCGCTCCCCTGTTAGGCGAGGAATTGCCATGATGGCGCTGTTTGCGGAAGCGAATTGCGTCGTGCGCCTGGCACTTATGGGAGACATAGGATGATCTCTGAATGGAAGAGGACCATGATTGCTAGCAGCCGAGGTATAGCTAAGCGGCTACACTGTTGCGCTGTCATGCTCAAGGAAGCGGTTTCGTTTTCCGGCTACGACAACCCCATTTCGATTGGGGTGAACTGCGAGGACACCCGCGTACTTTGATTAAGGTGGGCGTTAAAGAACCCCTGCTGGCCGTAAATAATGCTGAGTCCTACACTGAGGCTGCCCTCCTAATCACGTCTTGGTTTTGGTGCGTAAAACAGTAGCAGTTTCTTTTAACCATGGTTGCTCTGTAACGGCGACCAATGAGACGACGTAGTACTGTCTGGTTCACACTAGTGTAGAGCGGCCAGCGAGAAGCTTGAACCACCATTTTTTTTTGCAAAAAGATGCGGAGACGCCGTAATGATACCAAACACAGTCATACAGCATGGTAGGTCCTTGTACTATAATTCAATCACGAAAGGAAGCTTGCCGCCAACACCAAGTAGCAGCTGCGTACGGCGCCAACGTCCTGTGTCACGCGCTCAACCGCTCCGGAACGTGTATTTCAAGTTTATTGACAAGTGTATCCGGAGTTTGTATTGGCTCTCGAGTAGCACCCGTCCTGTGTGATGTCTTCTTAAGCTATTTAGATAGGGTTTTGAAAAGTGCACTGAGCAACCTTGTCATCACTGTTTTCAGATATGTCGATGATTACCTCGTGCTAGACGAATGTGCTTTTATGGAACACAAAAAAAAAAACTGCGCTTGTTTGTGTACCTTCTTACTTCGTCCCGTTTGTTTGCGCTGCCAGTTGTTACCGTTAGGTGTACACTTACGGTAACCATTGATCCACAAGAAGTAAGAAGTCTACGTACAAATTAAAAATTCTTCATTTGCTGTATCCTTTTTGTTAAGCTGCAAAAACTGTATACTCCTGCGCGAGATGGAAGTTTTGTCGCTACAGCGCCTAATGACGTCAGTCCTCGTGGGCGGATATTTGTTTGCACGTCCAGTGAATCCTACACTCGGCCATTGTGTAATCCAATCCGACCCGAATCAAAAGGCACACGAGGGCTCTACCTCTTCGCTCTTCGTGTGACGCCCACTCGGTACTTCGCGCACTGATCCCCCCGCATGTTTGCGTGCTTCTTCGCCCACACACCACCCACGTTTTAGTCAGTGGGCAGCCAGATTTAGATCACGTGGGTTGGGCTTGGTAAATACGAACGAATACGTGGGGATATTATAGGTAATGGCTACCGGTGTGCCCTAACAGTGTCATCGCTCGTTTTAACACCGGTTCACAACACGAATTGCCAACATCGTCAGAACTTAAGAGTTATCCAAGAAAAATTGAGCATCAGGAACATTAGGCGTACGTTTTCTTTTTTTTCATAAACTTATCTGCTCATGTATATATATATATATATATATATATATATATAGAGTATGTGGTGGCACTTCAAGAAAACTTCATTTAATACGTCGACGTAATAAATGAAGTCTTCTTCTTGAAGTGCCACCTCTAATACTTATGCTTATACGGCAACCACTCTTCACACACTATATATATATATATATATATATATATATATATATATATATATATATATATATATATATATTCGACTTACATCCTACCGAAGAAGGCTGGACCGCCAGCCGAAACTGTTAGGATAAAATAAATATTTGTTTTGTTTTCTATGTTGCCCTACTCTCGAAGTATTTTACATATATATATATATATATATATATATATATATATATATATACGCCTCTAAAAAACTGTTTATTGGTGACGTTTTAGTCGGAGACCGATCTTCATCAAGACTTGATGAAGATCGGTCTCCGATTAAAAACGTCACCAATAAACAGTTTTTAGAGGCGTATATATTTTTCCTATTTTGTTCTACGGCAACCGAAGCCAGACTCTTCATAATCTACGTATATATATATATATATATATATATATATATATATATATATATATATATATATATATATATATATATATATATATATATATATATATATATGCGGTATATGCGGTATATATATATATACCGCGTTCATTCCATTACGCAAGTGGAGATTGAATGCCTGCATATAGGGACATCTGCATTGTGCCGTATGTCATTCACAAAGGGGCTCGTGTTTCCTCCAGATGAAACTGCAGCTCTAAGCTTACCCGGTTTCTGGATGATGCAAAGAAACCCCCCGCTTTCCTATGGCAGGGACCCGCGTTTGAGTTCGTTGACCGAATGCGCGAGGTCGTGGGTGATTCATCACCATCACGGCGCCACAACCAAATCGAATTCCACGGTCTCCAATACGCGTAGGCCTTATGCGCCACTGCAGTGCTCGCAGCGCTAGCCCCAACTCCGTCTCCCGCACTTACCTTGTAAACGCTGGGCTCGCGAATGGATGCGCATTTCGATGGCCACTTATTGCGCAAGAAACACGCGGCGTGCCAGAATTGCCAGAAAGAGAAAGGAAACGCCCGGAATTATGCATTAACCCACGCATGCAGTTTCAATAAAGGTTTTCTAATCGCTCACATAACCTGACGACGCTCGTACACTAACCAGCTTTACAAAACATACTCGCAGTTACGCGTTGACTGCCTCCGCCAATAGGCGAGCAAGCTCGATCGGTCGTAAAAATTATGGCGCTAACATTATTGTGAATGTGATGTCGCGAGATTGTGACGTGTGTAGATGTACGCGCATTCTGCAGTTCTTGCATGAGATACAGTCGCTCTGAATATGAGTTGCGACACGGTGACCAAAGTTGAAGGGCCACCCAAACCGGAACGGTGACAGAGGCCCAAGGTTAGATTGGTTTAAAGAATACCATTAACTGAAACAGGGCTGACTTCAGTCATTTTTGCTATGTAGGCACCGCTTTGCAGTGTTGACACCACTTTGAGCACGGACAACACGCTGCAACTCATTAGGCGCGGCTGTACAGGTGTGACTGTACATATCACATGGAATGGTATTGCGTCTATAGATATATTTACGGATGGTGCCGACCCATCGCGACGGAAATTTATAGCGAACGCATGCAAAAGTTTAGGCGGGACTGCTCAAGAACGGAAATAATCGCCGCACTTGTCGTAAGCGGTATTAGGCAACACGAGGCAACCATACGGTACACGTCGTAAAGGGGCTGCTTAACAAATCGTACCGACGTTAGTGTTAATATCTACCCGCATTAGGCAGTTCTGACCTAATTCAGTATAATGTACTGAACTGCCAACACTCACAAATCGGCTACCGAGGTTGCTGCACTACATAAACTTTGTACAATGGTGTTTAAGTTGTGCCTTTAACTATTTGTCCCTTTAACTGTTTTAGACTGGGCCACGCAATTCATGCCAGTACCAGAGATTTTCGCGCACAAGATTCTCGGGTAACGTGCAGCAGGCGCGAATACTTTAGAGACCAGTAGGCCTGAGAAAACTTTAGATTTTCCAGCATTTTGTGTCTGTATTTGGCCGAAGTGCACAACAGATGGGGTAAGCCCGTTTTCAAAGATGCCGGAAATCGAAGTTCAAGGACGTTGCCTGCTCAAGAAGCGGAAATACTCAGCTTTTTTCGTAGTTCGCATGTTCTTTCAAATTTTTAGGCCGACTGGGCATGACTGGCTGTGACATTAGCACTTCACCAATTTTGATGAACTTACCTTCTAATTATAGAATTAGGGCCACGAACATCAGTCTGCAAACTGACTTCTAAGTCCGACGAGCTAGAAAACCGTTCGCGCCGGAACAACATCCTTTTGCATGGTTTACCAGAAACACACGATGAAAATACTGACTCTTTAATGAATACTGTTTCGCAAGTACTAACGGAGCATCTTAAGATAACATGCCCAGATATTGAGCGCTGTCATCGTGTGGGCAGACCACGGGATGGGAGACCGCGTCCTGTCATTATGAAAATTTTTGACTTCAGGGGAAAAATGCGGGTCATGAAAAACGTCACGAAACTGAAAGATTCTGGTTTTTATATTACTGAAGACTTATCACCGAATGTACGCACCTTACGTAAGAAACTGTGGGACGCAACGGCAAGTTTTCGTGATAAGGGATCCAGGGTTAAACTACGCTATGATCATGCTTACATTGATAATGTACGCTACACGTGGGACACTGTTACAGACTCCCTAAAGCGCGTTTCCAACCATGTTACTAATAAAACTGCTGCTTCAACGACTGGAACAAGTTCTCGTTGACTGCCATCATGTAGTAGCCGTATAAGTTTTTTGTGTTTGAATGCAAGAAGCATTGTGAACAAGTTTGTACCTTTACTCGCTCTTGTATCGTCATATTCGCCCCATGTAATAGCTATAACAGAGACCTGGTTACACAGCGACGTATTCGATTCCGAATTTACACCACCGGGCTATGTAGCAATACGGAATGACCGATCTTGTGGTAAAGGTGGTGGTGTCGCTCTTCTTCTTCGTTCGGACATAAAATTTTCTGTGCTCCCTACCACGTCTGATGTTGAAGTTACTTGGTGTAAACTATGTTTACAAGGGCTATCTATGATTGTTGGCGTTTGCTATCGAGCTCCTGGTTCTCCAATAGAAATTTTAGAAAAGCTTAGCTTGTTCATGCACGAGCATGACTTCGGCACCTCGGAGATTGTGTTCATGGGGGATTTTAACGCCCCGGGCATTGATTGGCGAACTCTGTGCTGCACTGGTCATGATCTAGCCATTTGTAGGGAACTTTTATCTCTTTCATTATCCCTTGGTCTTACTCAGATCGTGCAAACACCTACCCGAAACACATCTGTCCTTGATCTGGTCTTCTTAAGTTCTCATCTAGTTCAAACTGGCTTTCAGTGCGATGTAATCGATGGCATTTCGGACCACAAAGCTGTCTTCGTTTCAATTCCCTCTTCATTGACGAAAGTGCAGCCTCATATCACTCGTTTCTTTGATTTTTCTCATGCTGATGACACGTCAATAACGGACACTCTTGCATTTAATTTTGATTCCTTTCAAGCACTTGGTCTTCGCGAAAACGTTGATAAACTGGTTGAAGAATTCCAGCGCATCGTTAAACTATGCATCAATAACTTTGTTCCCCCTCAAGACTAAAAAAAGAAATCCTAAGGTCCCTTGGATGAATCGCACTATACTGCATACATCACGTCGTGTTCGTCGTTTGCGCCGCCAAAAAAAGCAGCAAGATCCTGACAGTATCATTCGCTTTAATAGTACCTTGTTGCAACTACGTACCGAAATGCAAAGCGCTAAAGATTTTTATTTTCAAGTCGAACTTCCAGGATTGCTTCAAACTAACCCGCGCAAATTTTGGACTTCTATATCGCCAACTAAAACTGATACCATTTCGTTTATACTAGATGGTAAGGCTATTTCAGACCCACTTGAAATAGCTAATGCTTTCAATGTCTACTTCCAGTCAGTATTCACGCATGATAACAGTTTTCTCCCAGTATTCAGAAGCCCTAATCCTGAACTTGCTATTGACGATGTGTTAATAAACGAGAACGGCATCCTGAACTTGATACTCAAGTTAGACACAAAAAAGTGCACGGGTCCCGACAACATTTCAAACAGCTTTCTGGTACGGTACTCTCTCTGGTGTGCACGTTATTTGTCGATCATTTTTCAAAAATCCATGTCTTCAAGCACTGTCCCCCAGTCCTGGAAGCTAGCCAAAGTCTTGCCTTTGCATAAGTCTGGTAACAAGCAACTCCTATCCAACTACAGACCGATATCACTTACCTCAAACTCCGGTAAACTGCTTGAGCATATCATTCACAAGCATATAATGGAATACCTTGAGTCGAATAACCTTCTCTCGAACATTCAACATGGTTTTCGTCGTGGTTTCAGCACACTAACACAACTGGTCGAATTTGCGCATGACATTTCCAGCAACCTTGACATTGGCAATCAGATTGATGCGTTATTCATCGACTTCTCCAAGGCTTTTGATACCGTTATACACAATAAGCTGCTAAGTAAAATTGACGCTATTTTAAACAATCCTCAACTCACCAACTGGATAGCTAGCTTCCTTAAATCTCGATCTCAATACGTGTCATTTAACTCTACTTCGTCTTCAACCGTCCATGTGACTTCTGGCGTTCCACAGGGATCCGTTCTAGCACCTTTATTATTTTTAGTATTTATAAATGACCTTCCTAGCAACATGAAGTCAAAGGTCCGTCTTTATGCCGATGACTGCGTCCTATATCAAATAATTTCCTCTCCTAGTGACCATACCTTACTTCAGGATTCCTTCACCAGTTTTTGTACATGGTGCAGACATTGGCAGATGCGCATTAACTTTCAAAAAACTGTAGTAGTATCATTCACAAACAGCCACTTTCCGTTGCAGCATGTGTACACTTCCGACAACACTATAATCCCCCGGGCACAAGAGTACAAATACCTTGGGGTTATCTTATCACATAACTTGCAGTGGTCGCAGCATATTGACCACATTACATCTAAAGCACTGAAAAAATTAGGTTACCTGCGTCGCACGTCATCGAAATCCCCGAAGTGCACTAAGTTACTGTTGTATAAAACGCTTATACGTCCTATACTAGAGTATGCTTCATGTGTCTGGAACCCGCATAAAACATGTGACGTCACCAAAATTGAATCTGTACAAAGGAGGGCAGTTCGTTTCATTTGCCATCGCTATGATCGTAATTTTTCACCTTCATCAGCAATGAATTCCTTGCAACTCCCTCTTTTATGCACCAGACGGGATACCGATTCCTTGAAGCTATTACACTCATTTGTTCACTCATCTTGTCGGCTTTCTTCAGACGATTACATTTCCTATGCTAATACTCTTTCAACTAGACATTACCATAGCCTCAACTTAAAGCCTTTCTTTGCGCACACGAACATTTTTTAAAAATAGTTATTTTCCTAGAGTTATTGAAAGGTGGAATGAATTACCGGGTAGTATTCGTGAATTGTCGTTGTCTGATTTTGTAGATGCACTGTTATGATAAATCGTTTGTTTTTGTTTTTTGCTGTGATGTCAACCTTGTTAACAATGTATTTGTGTATGAAAATGTACTCCACTCCTGCAATAGCCCCTGCATAGGGCTGCAGTATTTGAAAAAAAAAAAAATAAATAAATAAACATTTTTCAAATTATCACTAAATAAGATAAACGCCTTTCTCTACATACAGATACCGCATAAGTTGGAGTACGTCATGCTGGTGCTATAATTTATGGGTAAACATATTTGGACAGAAATCTGTCTGGCTTCATAAAACTATAGGAATAAAAATACTCTCCAGCCACGTTTAGCCTGTAGTTTCGTCCGGAACAAATGGAGACGACAGCGCATGACAAGAGCGGCGGTGAGAGCGACGGTGGAGAGGGAGACAACCACTAAAAAGCGATAGAGTCAGAGCCGGCCGGAAGACCCCTTGAAGAATAGACCGAACGTGTCTCGAAACGTAGGGCCAGTTTTCAAAATTAGAAACTAAAAAGCAAACTTCGATGGAGAGCCTTTTAATTCTTATTGCTGCAATTCTGTTTCATCACAGGTGCCTAACATAAGCTTGTTCGAACGATATTTATGTTGTTTTCATTTTATCTCCTAAAAATTCTATTCGGTTTAAAGCTAATTTTCGTTGTCATTTTACGGAAATGGTGATCTCCTCAAGAACGCATCGATTGCTTCTTCTTCGCGATTCCACGATGCCTTCGGGCAAAAGACACGTTCGAATTGCGTCTTCCTCACTTGATAATGTGTGATATGGTATTCGAGCATGACATTTCTTTTGCTGCGGTTCAACGAGCATTCATGTATCTCGGCCTAAGTGACCTTTAAGTGCGCGCACAAGCGTGAGGCCCAGCAAATCCAAACGCAAAGTGAGGCATATACATTTTATCGCATGATGGATCATGAAGTTTGGTGCACCTTAACATTTTATCTGCTTAGTGTTTTCGCGAGTGTACTTCTCCGAAATGTCATTGAATAAAGTAGAAAAAAAGATAAAACGCGAATAGTCCTTAGTGCCTTGCGATAAAGCTTTTACGTTCCAATATCTCTGGCAATTGATTTTTTTATCTCATTCTATCGTCATGGATAGCACCTGCGCTGAAATTACACAAGCGTATTGCCCGCGCACTGACACGCAAACAGAGGTCCTTTAAGCGCATCTTGTCGCATTTGCACTTTGCACGGAAACTTGCGCCGACGGCGAATTTTCTCCGGAATGTCTCCACAAATGATGTCAGGACAAACAATTCAGAAACCAATATTACGACAGCAGATATAAGTACATCCATGTACACTCGCAAGATAAACCCTTTC
The DNA here is from genome assembly GCA_030522465.1 of Rhipicephalus appendiculatus. NCBI lineage: Eukaryota > Metazoa > Arthropoda > Arachnida > Ixodida > Ixodidae > Rhipicephalus > Rhipicephalus appendiculatus. The sequence continues at coordinate 141,188 of JALIZH010018506.1, forward strand.
AGATTTGCCCAAAGGAGCAATTGATTATACCTGTGAAGAACTAGTTCTTATTTGAAAGAATTCATACCCCCCAGCCTTAATACTTCCTATATGCATAAATGAGGAAAACATTCGCAGTGTTGGATACTTACCTAAATTGGCTGAGCTTGGAGCATACTCTGTCGCTACGCAGTTCGTAACAATATTTAATTAATTAGTTAATTATTAATAACTAATTAATGTTCATTCTCAAAATACATGGCACATGGTATGGTAAGCGTCGTAAAGGGACCTTACCAAATGTGTGTGATCTTGATGTCTGACAGTATCTAGAGATAAATTTTTCGGTGCGTCGCCACCGCGAAAATTGAACTACCTTGCTGCACCAGCATCAGTCAGGTTTCTCGAAAAACTGAGGAAGTTGGCTCAATTTTGAAACGTGGACCTACTAAGAACATATTTCTAGTCACAATAAGTTTTTCTTTTTTTTTTTTTAAGCCATTGCGTATGTACATCCGCGAACTTTGTTCGAATGATCAGGTTTCCCCGGTATGCACATTCGCCAAAGTTTTCCCTAGGAACGCTTCCCCATGAGTGGACATCACAAGATTTGTACATTGTATACAACTCGGAAACATTTGCAATTCAGTTTATTATTAGGCAATTCAGCGACTGTAAGTTAGGATGAGCAGCTTGAAAAACAGCAGTAAACTAATCCCGATTTTGCGAATACGAGCTTTGCCAACTACACGTAACTTCTTTCGTTCGTGTTCACAAAGTTAGGGGACACAACCTCATCAAGTAATTGCCGAAACTCTACGCTGAGAAAAAGGAGATGCCTATTTAACGGATGAGTGTGAGCCCATTACACAGGCATGAAGACGAGTTCTGTCCTTCGTGCAGTGAAGAAAAAGAAATAAACTGCCGCCAACGCCTAAATGGACTCGCGTTAAGAGGATAACCAGGGTTTTCTAGCAGTTATTCGCTTTCAACTTATCTAATGTCTTTCGCTTACTATTATTTCTAGTAAAATCGTTGTCGGGATGCGAGAACTTAACATTGAAGACATCAGGAAAAGCAGCCTTGAAGAAAAGCCCCCTGCCATCCACACGAAGGCAAAGTGGTGTGATCTGTTCCCATTTGCGCACGCGCCATCGTAATGGAAATTCTGGCTCTTACTGCTTTATAAGCAGCTCACGCGATTTCTTAACGGCCTACGAATGAAGTTCCTTCTTTTTTTTCTGCACTAATACTCATGGCAAGACGTGACGACCTGAACGTAGGTGTGAATGTTCTCGGGCTCAATATGTCATCTCGATTTGCAGGCTCTTAAGAGACTATTACGCGCAAATGCTATTCGCGTGTCGACCGCTGTACAGGGAGTTTTAACTTCAGACTTCATAGCAATTATTTATTATGTTGATATTGAATAAAGCCTGAAAAAAGCTAGTGTGTTCATTTCTTGCGTTAAGTTTTATTTTTCTTTCTTTTTGAAACCTCTAAGGTCGAACGAATGTTAAATAGAAAGAAGAACAATTTCAAGACCCTTTTCACTTGTGAATTGTCACGAAAAGTGTACTGGTAGAAAGAAAACTACAGTTTAAAAGTTTGTTAAGGAAATTATCTTGACTCTTTTCACGTGCCACTACCGCTATATGATTATAATGCGGGACGCAGTAAGGGACATTAGCTTTGACCAACAGCGGTTCCTAATGTGCTCATTTAAGTGCATCAGTGTTGCTTTGTACACCTGTAAGGTGCAGTGTCGCTTTGTACAACTCTACCTTGCACTGCTCTCCGCCGGTAGGCGAGAGCCGCGCTCATCGAGGCCTCAACTGGAGTGGCCTACCTCAACTCCCGTCATGTGATGGCCGCGCCAGCAATACGAAGTGAAATGCGGACAGCGTGCCGCTGAATGCTGCGCGGGGCACCAACGTGAGGTACACCACTATGACGTGCTCTCCGCGGTAGCTGCTGTTATCGCTGGGAAGGCTTGGTTCAACGGTGCTCAACCGAGGTGTTGTTGAACTTATCAAGAACTTAAAAAGAACATTTGCGCGTTATATAGAAAAAGAAAAAAAACGATACTGTATACAGTTCGTTGAGGTTTCCATGGCTAAATCAAAACTTCCATGCGCCGAAGTGATCTTACCGCATATGACACCTTGGGCATTATCTACGTGAACGACGCTGTTCTAATCATGGTGGTGGCGAAGTTACTGTTGAAGTACTGTCGCTAATACTGGAACACTCTAATGCAGAAAAGCCTCTGCAAATTTTCTCACTTCCCGTGAGAACAATTGTGCACGTGTCTGTAGGCTGGCCGACAACTGGGCTTCAATCAAAATGGGCTTAAATCTAAAAACTTGTACTTTAAGCGGCGAATGTACGTTAAGTCATCAGAATTGATATTTAGCGTGTAATATGAATCAGTCATGAATAAAAAAAAATCAAATGTATCTAAGCGGTGACTCACTTGGGGAGAAGGTTACTTAATCATGAATAAAGTGTGGACTAGCGGGGAAGAAAATGTCAAAGGGAACTAATGTTGGCGCTGTGTCCTGTCTTGTAGTGTCGCTTTGAGCTAAAAAGCACTATGGAATTAATCTTAATCACCCTTTTGAAAACTTGCCCAGCCTCAATTACCACAATCCACCGCATTCATAAAATGTTCTTTAGTCATAATGGTGGATATCGTTGTTGGGTGACGTGGTTTCTTTCTCTGAGCATGTGAGAAACCCTTCCCTCGACATCCACCCGACGAACGTCAACCAGGACTGAAAGAGGGCAGTAAATCACATCAACAGATGCACACCGCTGAAGTCTGCTGCGATCCAGAGAAGACACTTACCATGTGACGCGGTCGCTGTCAACTGCTGCTCTCTTGAGATCCCCATTCAGGGTAGGCAAGTGCACGCAGTCGCATATGTTTCTTATTTGCTCAGGTATTGTGGGAGGACATCAGAAGTCGGATTATTAAGGCATTCAGTGAAGCCCACAACAACACGCTCCTTGTCTCCACCACGCCCAATACAATAGCGAGTTTTAGTGCTGCCTATGTAGCGTCCGCAAAAGGGATGCGTACACAAGAACACCGCCTTTTAGCGTAACGCACATGATGAGAAGTTCTGCGCACACGCGCTTCGCAAACCGTAGTGTTCCTACGTACGCAACACCGTCAAGCACGCTGTGTACGTAGCACTAAAACTCACTAACGTCCCGATGAAACACATTCCAACGTGTGGGTGGATTATGGTAATGAATGAAGGAGACATCTTCAATAACGTAAACGTAAATTAAAGTGAATCTATCAAAATTAATGGTAAAGTGGTGGTTCGGCGACCAAATCATAGCATGTAGAACCAGTGGTGATGTTTCGGCAACCGAAAGAGAACATGTATTAGGATATAACCATGCAGTAGACTCAGTACGTCAAAGTAATTTAATTGTTGCCTCGTGAAAGCATAGGCTGTCGTCTTTGCTGTTCATAGCATTAATTAAAAGGAATCTAAGGTTTTTTTAAGCATCTCATGAGGCGCTAATGGTACCTTCTCAAAAAAAAAAAGCCGGCAGATCCCACGCACTGTGGGAATCGATGTAATGCGAAGCAGCCAGGAAGGAGCAAATCATGCTTTACATAATTTGCATGTCAATGTTTTACATGTTAGGACCTGTCATTTATGTTCGTCTCACAGTCAAGTCGCGCAATACCAATTTTGGTGTATATCAAGCTAGCGAACTGGACGGAAGCGCACCATGAGCGTGGCATGTAACTGGCGTTGTAGATGACATGCATGCCAAGATTTTCATGTTACCAACTGCCACTTAAGTTCGTATACAGTCATGTCACTCAATACCAAATTTGGTGTATATCAAGCTAACGAAACGGCCGCGAGCGTGCCATGAGCGTGGGATGCAAGTCATGTCGCACATCACAAGTCATGATTTCCATGTTACCACTTGTCATTTATGTTCGTCATACAATCACGTCACTCAATGCCACGTTTGGTGTATATCAAGCTAACGAAATGGCCGCGAACGCACCATGAGCGTGGAATGCAAGTCATGTCGCTCATGACATGTCATGATTTCCATATTAGCACTTGTCATTTGTGTTCGTCGTACGGTCATGTCACTCAATACCAAATTTGGTGTATCTCATGCTAACGAGACAGCCGCGAGCGCGCCTAGAGCGTGGCATGTAAATTATGTTGTTCATGACAAGTTAGTCATGATTTTCATGATATGACCAGCCATTTATGTTCGTCATACATTCATGTTAAGCCATACCAAATATGGTATAAATCCCATTTACGGTACGGCCAGGAGAGCACAAAGTCGTAGGCGGCTAGATAGATAGATAGCTAGATATGCTCAAAGTCACGGAAGTTCGCTAAGAAATGCTTCGCATTAAAAAAAATACAGTGAAGAAGGGAAAAGAGCGACGATCGAGGACTTTAAATGGTCATGAAAGACATTCTTATCGGCTTCGAAACTGAAATTCGTCTAGTTAACGCTCCGGTTTTTTTTTCGTGGTAATAATGCATGAGAACAAATGCGCCTCTACTGCCCATATCATTCCTATCGCTATAAAACAATTTCGTTCAGTTGGTCTCACTGGCCTTCGCATATTGATTGCTTCACCAGAAATAGCTAGCAAGTCGGCCGTACAAAGAAAATTAACGAAATGCCCAGTTTCTTTTATAGCAGAACGTCCGAGAGTTTCTTAAAGTGACGAGCAGCTCTTCCGAAAAGTTATCCAAGTTGAAAAGGCAAGACAGCACCGAAAGCACATCCAAAATGAAGGGAGGCTTGCGCAGAGCTCCGTCTGTACGACTTTGTTACTATGGTAACCAATATCTCGGAGTGAGCCAAGCAGAAGGGCTCAGAAACCCTATACTGTCAAGCGTGATACGCAGCATTTCTTTTTTTTTTTTTTATCCCGACTTCCATATTTCCTGATGAGGATATTTTTCAATCATGCTTCTTTACAAATTCTTTGCGAAATACCAGTGAGCGGTTAGAATCAGGATTGTATTTCTTTCTTTATACAGTTTCTGTGACATTTATTTCAAGATGAGGACATTGTATCCGCTCAGTAACTTTCACTGCGGAATTCCCCCGGCGAAGGTGGTCCCTTAGAAGAATCACTTGATCTGGCACTGAATTTGCTTTAGAATCTTTAATACAGCGTTTTCTATAACTTTGTAATTTTAGCCTTGTTGGTTGGTATATGAAACAGTGCTGGTTCTTCAGATCAGCTTTCGGGATGGCATTGCTGTTAACTTCTCAATTCTGTAATAGAAGCGACTTCGTCCACCATCGTGTGCGAAGCAATTTTTGTTTAGTACTTTTCTTTTCTACTGTCATTATAGAGGGCGGCACTTCGAAGACTCCAGATTGAACAAACTTAGTATCTGTGTAGGCGTTTTTTGTGTATGTGTATGTATTGAAAAATTATTTTAGTGTAGCAGAAAACGAATTAACAATTAGTTAATTATAATTATTAATTAAATAATAGTTAATTGGAAAATAAATAATTAGAGTAACATCGAGTATGGTCTAGGCTCCGGAAAAAAATCTGCTCTATCGGATTATTCTTATTAAAACGTTGTTTAACTTGAGGAGACCAAAAAACTCCGCTCTTGAATCAATCAGCTTCAATCAATCAGTTTATTATTCATAACAAATAGATTACAGTGCGTAATATTGATACAGTTCCGGACCCCAGAAGTTGACGTGAGTTGTGGAAGGAACACATCCGTTTGCTTTGATTATGAAATATTTGCGCCCCATTCTTTGATGAAACACCCTAGAAGTCGCAGCGGAGCTGACATAGGTCCTGGATGTTGTGAACTGTCGAATACGAAGGTATCATGCTGTCAATGGCGCTGATTACAGAGTGTGTTTTTATCGGTGCCCGCCCCCAACCTCCCCCCACCCCTCCAAAAAAAATAAATAAATAAAATAACAACAACAAAGTACTAGTGTGACAGAATGTATGCACTTACAACCATACTAATAATGATTTTTGTCTTTTTCACGGGCCTAAACCACGGCGTGATTATGAGGCACGCCGTAGTGTAAGGCTCCAGAAACCCTGGTAGCAAGCAATGTCGCGACAACGTTGAAGCAACTTTCTCAATGTGGCGGCAACGTTGTGTCAACATTTGGTGCTACTAGGGAAATTGTGACTATCTGGGGAAATTCGCCTCCATCGAAAAGCGAATGCCACAGCCACGATCGAATACGCGACTATCAGGGTCATCAGCAAAGTACTACAACCACTGTACCACCGCGACAAACAGTCTTGCAGAACGCCGCCAGGCCCTGCCATAATCAGTACACACAATTACCCGGTTAAACATCATTGCACCCAATCTTCTCTCCGCTCCCGCGCGATGAACCCGCATGGCCTGATTGATTTGCAGCGATTTCGCTACAAGGCCCCCCAAGGCGCTAATTACGATGCTAATTAGCAGATTACCGCGGTATAAACAGCTTGTTCTGACGGTGCGACTGGTGTACAGAACAGCTCTCCTGAGGTTCAGCGGCCGTGCTATACTCTCAAAGACATATATTTGCTCCATGATTGGAAACACGAAACGCCGATGGTCAGGTGCGGAGGAGAAGCGTGAGTGAGGCAAGCACAGCGCCTTAATAGCCGGGCACTCAGAAGGTTTCGAAATAATTTTGCAAGTCTCGTACGCAGGCAGCGTAAAGGTGCGTCGACCTTTCGTCTTGAAGGCGAAGCATAACGCGTACAGAGTAGCGTGTATAGGGCAATTTGCGGCTATACAGTTTTATTGCACCAGCGTCTCGTCCCTTTCTACCGCGTAAATCTCGCGCCGAACGAGAGGCTTGCGAGAGGGAGGGGTGCGGCAGGCAATCCGCCGCCTCAGCAAATTAGGGCCGGTGCGTGTGAAACTCAGCAGATGGCGCTGTATAAGGCTTTCACGCGCGGACGCCGTCTTTTCTCGTTCTTTTATATATTTTTTTTCTGTCACGTCGCCAGCCTGTCGTTAAATAGCTGCTTATACAGCAGGGCCTGCCAAAAAAAAAAATGCGTGCAAGGTTGTCCTCCTGTGAACCTGGCCACAATTTTCGCTCCTAGATGTGTGATAAGCAGCCGATGTCAGCGAAAAAACGCGCCCTTCGCGTTTTGGGAGATGCAATAAACGCATCAGCTTTGCTTATATATTACCTTATTGTGTGCTTTTGGAATCTTACTGTTGCGTGTTTTTTTTTGTTTTTGTTTTTCAATGGAGGTCGCTTTGGTTAGCCACCGATGCTAAGGAATTTCGAAATCTGCTTCTTACAACGAGATAATTGAAGAAAGCACCACTTTCCTAAGTATAAACAGCCTTGCGGCGACCTATATAGTTAAGCTTACGTGCCTTTCGGGACCGAGATGAACTTAGAATCACAGGTTCTTTTCAAAAGTTTTTGGAAGCGCTTTGTCTAGCCCACACATGAAACCTGTTAAGTACATTCCGAATAAGGAGCATGTAAAGGGAGAGTAAAGAGCAAGGGTACTTTGACTCGTTTTTTTGGAGTCCTCCTGACTTGCCACGTATATGACTCTCCCTTAAAGGGACACGGAAGCTCTCGTTGGAGAGCGCTATAGTCTATTTCGAGGGTTAAAGAATTAACATGAGCTGTGTAAAACATCCACGTCAACAAAGTAAGCATTAAAACGACTTTCTGCCCTGTGGACGGCTAAGGAAGGAAGCAAACAAAAGGGAGAAGGCAGGGAAGTGAACCATACACTAGTCCGATTGGCTACGCTTCGCTGGGGGGAACGGGAAAGGGAAGTAGAAACATTAGAGATGGGGATGAGGGATAGGGGAGGGGAGGGAAGGAATACTGTAGAGTACCACCGCCCCATATACGCGTCAGAGCAATTATTGCGGACGGTTAAGTGTTGGCAGTGGTAGACAAGTATATGAGACAGTCATGTACTCTCTGGGCGTCTATACCTTAGGCGGAATAAAAAAAAATTAATGCAGATAATCAGTTAGGGCAGGCTATGATACTGTGAACAAGCGTCAAAACAAATTAATAATAATAATAATAATAAATAATAATAATAATAATAATAATAATAATAATAATAATAGATGTAGAAGACCGTGTGTTTAAGTCTTAGCATAATCCGCTTTTATTCCCGTTGCGCCGCGGCATTCCAGAATGCGTAAGCTTTCGTCGTGGCAGTCCTCAGCGAATTAACAGATGCTGCATTGTTTACCTGCCCGAATGTATCGCGCTTCATTACGCTGCCCGGCATAAATCCCCAGCTGTCGGCGCAATCCCACGGCCTCCCTGAATGCAAGGTCGTACTTCGGCATAAGCAACGCAACAGGTGCGCTTGCAGCAATCTGAAAGGCTATAGTGAGATTACTGCACCCAGAAAGTTATCATACGAGCGTGCACTTGATTGGACCAGGCTCGGATATGCGTTGATTTCTGCATCTCGCTCGATGCTAGCTTCCTCGACGCCCAAGAACACCCAACATCAAGAGCTTGCTTTTACCATTAGTCGCGCTGCTGACATAAGCATTAGCGCCGGCAGGACCGAAAGGGGCGTCGATATAAGGCGGACTGGTATTTCGCAATGCGTAAGCCCCCTGGGAGAGGGCGTGGAGAGGGGGTGGAGATGGCGTGCTGTTAGCTTATGGCAGTGCACAAAGTTTTTCCGTACACTCATGGCTTTTTTGTGCGCGCGTTGTTACCATGGCGCGGTGCTTGCAAGCCTGCCGGCATGTAGTCTTAATTTTGTCACAATGGCGCAAACACTTCCTGCAATCGGCCACGGTTCCCCTTCTATCTATCTATCTATCTATCTATCTATCTATCTATCTATCTATCTATCTATCTATCTATCTATCTATCTATCTATCTATCTATCTATCTATCTATCTATCTATCTATCTATCTATCTATCTATCTATCTATCTATCTATCTATCTATCTATCTATCTATCTATCTATCTATCTATCTATCTATCTATCTATCTATCTATCTATCTATCTATCTATCTATCTATCTATCTATCTATCTATCTATCTGTAATAAAACCTTCAACAGTTGCTGGTTTCCGAGACGATCTCCTTCCAGACGGTCATGCTTGGCCCCTGATGTAGAACCCTGAGCACGCCTATGGTTGAAGATGATGATGATGGCCTTCCGCTTTTATGATGATGCAAAGTTTGTGATTTTGCCTAGTTGGTAATCCATCGTCAACAACCAGCGCAGAGCTGACAAAGGGCCAGAAAGGGAACAGAGACCCGCGCTGACCCTGTTCCCTTTCTTGCCCTTTGTCCGCTCTGTGCTGGTTGTTCGTCGTCTATGATGATGATGATGATGATGATGATGCTGATAAGGACAATGATAACGAGTAACATTTTGGAGCCGTTAGTGTTGATGACAATGACGACTACGTCGGCGGTATCTTTTTCCATGTGATGATGCATATTGGGCTTTCCGCCTTGAAGTAAACTGCAGTCCCACATGCAATTGGCGTTTCGTGCACTACCTTAATGGGTGTTTGCCTTTCTTGTGTTCTTTTTCATCTATACTGGGCCGGAGAGTATTGTTGGCGTTTGTCCCATTCCGTGTGGACACATTCGTTTTTTGTAGGCGCAGACGAATAATAAACGGTATCCTAGCCATATATAGTTCGCTGTGAAAAAAAACTCCAGGGCTGGGCGAAACACGCAACACAGTCTAAGCGTAATCTGCAGAAAGCGGACTTCCAAGAATTTGTTGTAACCACTCTACAAGAAAACTCTGCGAGGATGCGACAAATAAAACATTGAGCCATCTTCCGCCTAGCATTCTGGGAGCATCCAGCTGTCCGCTTGGCCTTCAGACGATTCATGAGTGAAGCTCCTCCGTTGTCAGTGTAAATTAAAGGGCTCGTTTGCTTTTTTTAAACACGGACGCGTTATTCGAAGGTCGCAGGTTCGGTCCCGGCCGGTGTCAAGTTATCTTTCCGTCCACTTTTCTTTCTTCACATTTACATTTACTGTTACTTCTAATAACATCCCCCCATACGTTCCTTGGCATCATTGTCTGTCAGTTCTCATTAATATTCCTTTGTCAGTAGGCCGACGTCCGAGTTCAACAGTGGTGGTCCATGAAGTGTCCTTCGATCCGTCAATCATCGGCACCTTCTTCTCGATGTGGACGAGCAGAAGAGCTAGCCCTTGAGTCCTGCGGATAAAGGAGAACTCTCCGCACGGGGTTTGCGGCACCATAAATATACACGATCTTTTTTTTTGATTCATGGGCGCCGCCATCTTGGACTGATAAGTGAGTGTTTTGCTGGTTTTCTATGCCGTAATATGGAGTGATCATGGTGATGAAACATTGAATGTACCGGCCCAAGTGTTTTTGTGCGTGCCAGTTCACTGTAGCACTGTTTGTTTATTTGATACGGATGCAAAACTGCAACGTCATCAGTCCAAGATGGCGGCGCTTGAGTACGTCCGGAAAACGGTGTATAACACAGCTACGAGCGAAGGCGAGAAACCGGACGCGTTCCTTCTTTCACTACTTCCTCTTCTCGCAGTCCTAGGCTGCGCCCGTTTATTCTTTTTTCTACGCTCTCTGAGGGCACCTACTGCGAAATAGGCGCCATCAAGTACCGTTGTCCTGCACATTTATACAACGCAGTTGCGAAGTACCAACGACGTGTGAGGCGATATTTGCTGCTGCGTCGCTGCCCACTTTGTTGACGCTCTCTATGCTGATGTTGATGAATTGTGGCTCAGTTCTTTGTGATGGGTGGGCAGCTCTAAATCCCCACAATTTAAGCAATAGCATGGTGCGATTTCTAGTCCGACTTTACGCTTCTGCGCAGCAATATTATACGTGTTTAAGGGGCCCTGCTACACTTTTCCAAGTAAGCATCGAATGGCTTCAGTGAATGGGTTTACTGCGTCACGAATCGACCGCAACAAAAAATTTTACAATCCATCAAGTACAAGTGAAGTTACAGGGATTTGTACCCCGCTGTAATTGCTTTCTCTCTTCTCTCGTCCCAACGACTGGGCAGGAAGCTAAGCAGGGAGGGATCGCACGGGGGACAGAAGTTACGTCACGCGCGTCGTGACCTTGAGCACTTTTTCTTTTTTTTTTGTTCTTTTTTGCTTAGACCGCGCAGCTTACTTTCAGTGTGATAGCGAGCGTGCACGTGGGCTCGTGGTGTCCTCCTGCGGCGACCACGGTAACTATGCAGCTCAACATGCTCAAATCACCCAACTGCCGTGAATTAGGTATATGGCGCGGTCATTTCAACATGTGGCATCATTTGTAGAGAGAAGGGGAAGAATTGTCTAGCTGACTTCGAGAATTAATGACAAATTCCAGGCCGCGTGCTGCCGTATAATGTTTGACTCGCGTGTTCTCAGGAGCCTGCTGAAACATGCTGGAAACATGCTGAACTGAAAATATGCTGAACTGGAAACATGCTGAAGAAGTGTTGCAGCGCCTTTTGAACGTGACTCCTCGCCCTTATATGACGATCGTATAGGGTCTTTTTTCGAAGCCGATTCAAGCACGGGGGTGTCTCAGGTAGAACACTGCAGTGTCACGCAGAATGATTGTGTTTGACTCCGGCCCGGACTCTGGTCTTGTGGTTTTTACTCATTTTATGTGAGAGCTGCGATGGAGATTGACGCAGGTCACCAAAATCGGGTCCTGTGCACCGTCATAATGACGTCACAAATAACCAGAATTTGCCACGTCATCACGAGTTCACTCGGACGTCACGCAAAGGTGATGCACAACAGGAATTCCACACAACGCGATGTTATATTACTTAGACGCCACATGGATGTCATCACAAGGCGTAGTCGCCTAGTGAAAAGTGGGCCAATGCCGGAGGCTTTGCAAAACCTCATTTAATAATAATAAGATCTGGGGTTTTACGTCCCAAAACCACGATATGATTATGAGAGACGCCGTAGTGGAGGGCTCCGGAAATTTTGACCATCTGGTGTTCTTTAACGTCCACTGACGTCGCACAGTACACGGGCCTCTACCATTTCGCCTCTATCCAAATGTGACCGCCGTGGCCGGGATCGAACCCGCGACCTTCGGGTCAGCAGCCGAGCACCATAACCGTTGCTCCACCTTGACGGACCCAAAACCTCATTTGGTTTCAAAGATCATCAGGGAGGAAGTGGTGGTGATCAATACAATCGGGTGAAGAAGAAAAAAACGTACAAGATGGCATTCACCTTCGAGTCGTCTTTGACGATTGCTTAAGCAACCATGTGACATTTTTCTTCGAGAAATGGGCCAATCGCACCCGCAGGCTGCAACCCACGTGAATGGACGCGGAATTCGGTCACGCGTGCATTCGCTGGAATTCAACCACTTTCTTTCGCAGCGTTGGAAGAGACGTGATGAAATCGGAGCGGGTTCGGCTTAATGTCACTGCTTTAAGCAAGATTGATTCGAACCTACTCTTTTTAATAGAGGCTGCATTTGTGAGTTCTGCCATGTAGCTTTAAGGCCAATTTCCGTGAGTGAGCTTATCAAGTAACATTTTTTTTTCTTCTCCGTGCATTGCATAGCGGGGCAACGGTAACATATACACATAGTTGAAAATACTGCTGCCAGGGGCCTGCAGTATTTGTAAATAAATAGATAAAAATCTGAGTGGACGTAAGCAATGCGCTTAGGTTCAAGTTCGTGTTAGCATAATTGATGTTTGCAATTTAAATTCTTGGGTATAAGCTGCCCTGCGACACCGAGTACACAATATAACACGTTATATATATATATATAATTAAAAAATATATAATTATAGAATTTTTTCTCGCATTCACACAGCTCAGATGGCTGAATGGCAGAATAGTGTTCGAATGCCACAGTTGGAAATAAATACATCGTTTAGTACATCGGCTGGTGCGAGTTTATTGGAAGACACGCTAATAACATAATAAGAATAAAATAGAGCTAGTAGAAACAATTGCATAATTCTATATTTGTAATAATTCGCCGGATTGTTGTTGCTTATAAGCTGCACATTCGTGGACGGAAGATCACAAAGCGAAATAATGCGGGGACAGCAGTTGCCCCTTCAGTATCGCATCTGAGCCATGATGCCAGAGATGTTGTTTCTTCAGATATAAAAATATATTTGGAGCATACGTTGCAAACAAAATCTGGAAACTTTTTGCCGCATGCAGTGGCCACTCGTTTAGAGTTGGCGAACATTTCTTATTTAGTACTCAGTAAACTACGGCAAGTGTAACCGGAAAAAGAAATCGGCGATTACAAGGAAAAGGCAATGAAGAAGAACAACAAGCACACAGGACAAGCACTGTGCTGGCCAGTCGTAGTTTATTCAAGAAGCTTACAGCCCCACGCGCATGCTCTGGTTTCCTCCTCCGTCTATAATAAACCAACTCTGCCAGCACGCAAAGTTACATAATCCCAAGGGTGACGTTACAAGACGCTCAATCTGACCTCAAGTGACATCACCGTAAGGACGCTTAGTTGTGGCGTTGTATGAACTGTATTAATTGTACGTTTCTGATAAATATAACGATTGAGTTTCCCTCAAGCATTCTGGGGGTTAATGGCTGATGTGCGGTTGTTATATCAAGAGAACTCAAGTATATATGACCTTCTCCGTACTTATCTACTCAGGAAGCTCCTTGAGAGATACGAATCCGTTTGGAGCATTCTCAGACTGCGGAGAGGCTAGCTCATTGAAACACACTCTGGCGATGTCCTGCGTTGCAGGACTACATTCAGGAAGCTCTTTGAACCGCTGCTATCAACGACCCCAGCTACGACGTCCAGCCTGTGGCTGTCCGGAAGGCCCGTGAGAGGGCGGACAGGCTCGGCCTCCAGGTCCCGACATGTGACTATACCCGGGAGTTGGATGTATAAACATCTCATAATATTCGCTCTGAACGAAATTAATGTCTTCTTTCTCTCTCTCTCTCTCAAGTATATGGGATGTTCCTATGACTTTTAGTTGTACTATGACTAACTTTACTTGCAAATGTGGTTCCTTAATGTCCATAAGTGTTGTGTCGTTCTCTGGCGGCATCACCATTTGAAGTGACCATACCACCGGACCACACCTTTTCCATCCAAACGGAACTAAGATAAAGAACGTAAACCTATGATCCACATAGCATGAAGTAAGATAATTAATGACGTCAATGAGTTGGTGCAGTGTGCAGAAGTCCATCTGTAATAAGCACTTACGCGCGACCACAGCAACCGGATAAGGCCTTCCGGAACTGGCGACCCTTCCTGTTTTGTTGCATACTTCCGTACTGCATTTACCGTTGTCTCATCCACTTTTGCCAGCGCACGCTATAGTGCGCAAGATGCCTTCTCGGGCCGGAAATCCGGACGGGCGGCGGAAGTGGCTGTGCCGAGTGAGTGCCCTGCGATGCAGAGGTCCACAGAGAATGACTTCTGTTGTCGATTACGGCTCCGACAACTGTCGGCTCCGTACGTGAGTCGACATCGTCGGTGGCAATAGAAAATCCAAGGTCGATGTGCGACGGTGGTGTTGTTCTTCTGCTTCTTTGCCTTATGGTCTTTGCCTGGAACCATTTCCGCCCTTATAAGCAAGCACGGAGTGACGATGGTCCTTGACAAATGCTTACGACAGCATTAACACACGAATACAGCAGACCTCACGTTATTCTCAGAAACAGCCAGAAGAAGTCCAGAAAAGAAGCAAGTCCGTTTATTTACAAACACAGGGGAGACATTGTAGTGTTTCGTTTTTTTTTTCTGAAACGAAAAGTCGGTAAGGGAACCCTGTGAATTGGCTAGTAAATCGAGTAACGCTGTCATGTTTTCTTTGTTACGCGGGTATAATGTGAAAATGAAATCACTGACACGCCCATAGCCTGGCCTTCGGAGGCGTGCCCGCAATTCCACAACCAATTCCTGCCTACCCCGGTCGCAAGAAACTCAAGAGTCCCTTACGCATTCACCTAATGCGATTGGATGAAAGAAAACTTATTTTTAGTCTTAGTCGATGTGCTTTACATTGAGAAGAGAATGTTATTGTCAAAGGCAGGGAGGTTGACCAGAAGAAAATTTACCGGTTCGCTACCCTGCACTGAGGTAGGGGTAAGGGTGACAAAAGGGTACGGAAGGAAAAAGAGAAGAGAAAGGGTTAGAAATGTCAAGAAAAAAAACGCACACACAATCAAGCGCGGAAGCTTCATAGTCGTTTAGTGAGGCTGGTTCGCCGCAGAAACTTCAGCAGCGCCTTCGTCGCTGTCTGGTTGGAAGCTCGAACTTTCCGGCACTCCAAAATTGATTGCTTGGAACGCGGCTAGTCATCGAGGCGTGCTAACGTTGCTAAGGGCTGTTGTCCTGGGAGCAGTAGTTAGGACAATGACAATAGACGTGTGCAATGCTTTCCTCGATTGCAGAGTGATCACAGGCACTATCTGTCATTCCGATTCGGCAAGCAAAGCTGTTTGTGAGTGACAGTCCAAGTCACAGGCGGCAGAGGGCTGTTCCAGATCGGGATAGTCCGGATGGAAGTGGAAGTGGAAGGACGGAAGTGGTAGTGAGTGGAAGTGACCATGACGGTGAAGGTGGGTTTACAGAAAACCGGACGTATTGCTCATTGAATGTGTTACACACGCGCGAGCTAGTGAATCTTTAACGCTGCATCAGAATAGCGGAATGGCTTTCTGCATGTCCCTTGAATGAGCTTTCCTTGTGGCAATTATCGGCATTTTCGTTGCTGTAGATGCCTCAGTGTCCTGGAAGCCATTGAAAAGTTATGCGATGCCCTTTGCCTTTTAATTACTGAGAAATTTGTCTTATTTCCAGTGCTAGTTGGTCTTATGCACCACGAGGGAAAGCTGATTGCACTGTAAGGCTGCCTTCGAGTCTTAAAATATGCCCCATTTTAGTTGTGACTGTAGTTGAATCCTTCGGAGGCATGCCGCAAGAGCCACAGAAGTCGATGTAGTGCTGTGAGACGTTCTAAAACGATAGGTTTCCTCTTCTTTTGGCAAGGTAAAAGCTCCTGCAGATCCTTTAACTGTTTTACAGCCGTCCGTGTATGTTTAACATGATCTTTGTATTCCTGGTGCAGCATCAGCAGAGAGGGCTGCTTTAAAGCTGGTGACAAGAGATTCGCCTTTTTATTAATCCCTATCAGGCACTATCAGGTAAAGTTTAGGCTGGTACAGGCACCAAGGGAGTGTCAGTATTCCTTCAGGAGGCCTGTAGTGTGTTGGAAAGCACTCATAGTAAGCCGAAATCCCCTTTTACCTTTAGGAAAAGTCGCAAGGTGGGTTTTTTGGTAGTCATTAGAACCAACTAGTTGCAGTGCGGGACTGGACACCCAAACAAATAGCGCTGAGTTTGTGCCTTCCTCTTGTATTTCTTTTTTGTGCTTCTGTGGGGTTCTCACTGCGACCAGTTGCTTCTAACTGTCCTTTATAGCATCTTGGGCCGCCTCTCTTCACCCGCTAGCAGGTCTAACATAATCATACTCGCAGCCCCTGTTGTGTCCTCGCTGACAGTTGATTGCTGTGGCTAATAGTATGCTTGCTATGAACGCTGGCTGATCAAAAATTCTCGTCTCTGCAGACCTAATTGAGTTCTCGGTTTAAGTAAAGCAACTTCATAGGCTGATGGAGGATTGAACGACACGTATTTGCGCAGGATTGAGCGATTAAACGACCAGGCTGGAGTATTCCGAAGCGCTAGGCGGTCTAATCTCCTCAATCAATCTTCAAGCTTGCGCCGAGCCCGCAGACTGATCTATCCCGTTGGAAACGAATCTTTATGGCTGGCCCGCTGCCAGGACACTAAGCGTGACAGTGTAAGTGCTCTCTCGACACGCCTCCGTTAAGCGATACGACGAAGCGTGACAGCGGGTCCTTCCTTCTCGCTCAACCGCCATTCTACCTCCTCTCCCTCTATTGCCCGAATCTTGTCACGAGAGTGGTAGCGACTCGGAGATCGAATTCTCGCGGGGGCGCACCGGAGGTACAGAACGAAAATGATGGCGTACGAGACGGCCCGCAGGGCCATGGGGGACCCCGAGGTATTGAGCGGGACTTGGTGGCGGTATAGTGTCGACCGTATCGCTTCCTCCCGTATATCAGATTGGCAAGGTCAGTGCCTCCACGTGTGGTCGCCTTTCATTCGTTGCCGTGCCCGCAGGGGCTTGATCGGTTGTTGGCTGGCGGGAGGTACTGAGTGGTCGTAGGGCATTGATTCGTCGCCGGCCGGCGCTTTGTTGATGTCTGCGGCTGAGGCCGCGGGGAGAGTTGTATACGATGCGACGACAGCGACGTGTCTGGGGGTTCGCTCTGTTTTTCCGAGAGACCGGAGGACCCTTTGAGTTCCAGGAAACATCCGCCAACGTGACAACATCGCTCCAGAGTCCTTTCGGTCAGGCTTTGTTGTAAACATGCTACTCAGTCAACCAGCTCCTTAAGCAGCCCCTTAGATGAGGCAGCAATGGTATAAGGTTAGGCTAGTCGGTGATTCATCTTCAAGAAGCAGTGCCACAGTGGACAAGGAACAAAGGAGAAAACGGCGCTTGTCTTTGTTTCTTTCTATACCCGTTTTCAGATCCTGCACGGTTTGTTGATGAACACCTTGGCAAAGCTTTGTAACCCGCCACGGTAGCTTAAGCTAGTGACGCAGAACTATCGGTAAACGGACTATCAATAGTATCGATATTATTTTCTTTTAATTATCGATAGTGTAAAGAAACTATCCATAGTACTACTATCAATAAACAATGTATAATGTCGACAGTGCAATCAATAGTACCACCAGGAGTATTAAGGTCGATAGTATAATGAATGGTGCTGTGAATTATTATGCGGTTGATGGGCGGCGATAACGCCAAATCATTTGCGATGGCCTACAGTGAGCAGTACTCAGTTCATTTATTTGATGATAAATTTTTTGGTGAAACAAATAAATTATTGCCGCATTTAAAAATCCGGAATATGTACATAAACAAATTCATATTCAAAACTCACCACTTACACCTCACAATTAAAACTTAACTTTTGATATTTTTATTTTGAAATCACAAAATGCAATATAAGTTTCAAGCCACGCAGTTCCGCCAGATGTAATGGCTTCCTTTCTGCTGAAGCTGGAAAGTTAAGCTTATCATGTGTCAGCCAGTCATTCTGCTGAACGAACGCAAGCATGTCAACTCCTGCCCGTCAGCCTGCTTCTCCTGCTTCACCATATAGTACCACACACTCGGGGAATGAAGTTAATGCTGCAATGAGTTCGCGTGGTTGATTTTATACTGCTTGATAGTTCTATGAAACCTACTATCGCTAGCGCGATCGATAGTTTCTTCTGCCATCGATAGTTCGACAGTGACTCAACTATCAATAGAATCGATAGTACCATCGATAGTTCTGCATCACTATAAGGGCTAAGGTGCCGCTTACCTGAGCTCCTGGACGCGGTTTCGACTCGCGGTCGCGGTGGTCATCTTTATACTGAACAAGGGGGCTCATTGCAAAAGCACTCGAGGACAATGGTACAAGGTGTACGTTAAAAAAAAAACAAAAAAAAACGATGGTCAAAATTAATGCGAAGTCTCCCATTAAGGCGTGCTCTCAAGGCCAGCATGGACATTACAGGGAGGAGTGGAATCGTATGACACAATTGTGTCACGCTTTCTTGAAGTTAGCAATGTCGTTGATAGCAGCGATAAAGGCACGAACGTAGTTCTATGCAGTACTGCAGAGCAGGATGTTAGAATTTGTGAAGGAAGTGAGCAGCAAATCACCACTTGAATCTTGAACCATTATATGCGCGGCGAAGTATACCACGGACGAAGTACAAGTGGGAGCTGTTAATCTAAAAGTATTTCCTACAGCGCTCGCCATAAAGCACTGTTCACTTTTCTGAAACCAAGCCCCATATTTAATTTTTAAGTGCGAATCACGTTAGGGGCCAGGGCTGTCGTATTCTGTCATCGCTTGGCGTAACGCTGGCAAAACAACGTTTAGCGTAGCCGTATGTAGAACACTGAAAGCACTCTCGCGCCTAGAAGAAGTCTTCCTCCTCTTGACCTTGATGATCACATTAAGTGCGGAGCACTTCAGGGACCCGGGCTGTCGTATGATGTCGTATGCTGTCGTCGCTTGGCGTGGCGCAGGCAAAACCACGCATAGAGATAGAAAAAAAGAGGAAGCAAGTGAGAAATAGAAAGAGAGAGAAACAAAGAGAAAATAATATAGGAAGAAAAATAAAAATGAATAGAAATAGAGAGAGAAATAAATAAAAAAAAGGCTGGAAAAGTGAAAAACAAAGAAAGAAAACACTAAAGAGAAACAAAGAAAGGCTGCCCAGCTCCACACTTCCTTCAGGACTTGGCACCTGCTAGCGCGAGGCTGCCTTAATTTTTCTTATAAAACGTGTGCACGTCGTTTAAAGTGACCGCCGTATTGCCGCCACAAAATCAATTCAATGTTGAATGAATTCAGGGACGTCTCATGCCACTCCGTGTCAACATCTGAACGTCGATGACTTCGATCGGATTTTCTGTAGTTACTTTTGTTGGTCGACTTGAGGTAATTGCACTGTGTCCCCTTACTGTAAATAACACGCACCACCCTGGAGACGTGTACTCAAACGCGTACTCGAACAACGGTAACGCATCTTTCTCGCACAAAGCCATACGCTCCACGTATTCACGCCTTCTTGGAAAAAAGTGTCCGCATTGCAGAGTTAGCGTATTTTTAATTACCTGCAACACGAACAATGTGAAATTCTTGTAAGAAACGAACGCAGAAAGAGGGCTGATTAGGAAAAAGTTGAAGGAAAGATTGGGGTACCCTTAAGCTTCGCCTTTAAGAGTTGAACGCGATATCGATATCCTGTCCCTAGTGCGCACTTCAACCACTTTAGTGCGTACTTGCTATGCACCCACTACGTAGGGTTGAGGGAATACGCGCAGTAGCGTATGTGCCTTTTGTAATGGGTGGCCGGCTTTAAACCACGGAATTCATTATGAAATGTCACATGTTCTGACGCCCGATGGCAATGTACGCTTGTACCACGCAATATAACTGCGATATAACATCTATTGTGAAGCTTGTGTACAGGATGCGCGTGTTTGTAAAGTATGAAAGTTATTTTCACTGCAATTTCCAACCAGAGAAAGTTATTTTCACTCTATTTCCCAATCAGTGGCGTGGCTGTGTGTAGAGTAGCTGCTTGCCATGTAGAGAGCCTGGGTTCGATCCTCACTCGGACCCGGAATTTTTTTTATATTTATTTTCATTTGTATCTTTCTCGATTTTTCGGTCACGGACAAGATGATGATTTTTCGCTCACAACCAACGATGCCGACGCCGACACCGACACCGACTCCGACACCGGAATTTCTGCGAAACGAGGTCTTTAACGCTGTCGTGTTAGAAAGAAATCCAGGAGCTCTTACATCTGACAAGACGATGGGGGTAAACGAAGCATGGCGTGTGCGTCCCTGGTCTGCTGTCCTTTCTTTCTTTCTTTCTTTCTTTCTTTCTTTCTTTCTTTCTTTCTTTCTTTCTTTCTTTCTTTCTTTCTTTCTTTCTTTCTTTCTTTCTTTCTTTCTTTCTTTCTTTCTTTCTTTCTTTCTTTCTTTCTTTCTTTCTTTAATAGCAATGGAGTTTAAATGGTCTGGTTGGTACGTTGAAAAACAGGATGAAAGCAAGTGGGAGCAAGAAGGCATAGAAGAAAACACCAACTTCCATGGTTCTCTTCTTCTAGTCTTTAATGTTTTCGGCTGTTTTCCTGTCATTTCTTTCCGTGCTACCACTGTCAGTTCTGATATTGTCTCCGGAATGCGTTGAAAGCGTCACCCACGTGCTGAAAAGCGTCACCGTCAAACGAGAAAAAAAAAAGGGGGGGGGGGGGGGTGTAGAACCCGAGAGCCCGCGAAGTAGAAAAGATACAAACAAATGCACTGGTGTCAGCTACAGCTTCTAAGTTACATGCATTGCGTTCCTTCTTTCTTGTTTGTGTTTTCATTTAAATTCCCCTTCCTTCTATGCCCTTCTGTCCACTTTAGGAACGTATTCTTTGTTGCTTTCTTTATACACATGGCCTTGGCACGGGGAACACTGTAGGTGCACGCAAGGTCAGTACACCTGCGATTGCCTGTCTCGCCGGCGTTGCTGTTCTCACCATTCCGTTACCTTGCATCGATCGATGCCCTGTTGACGACGTGGAAAGTCAGGCGTGAAGCAGCTGGAAGCCGAGGCCTGGATCTTGAATCGTTTTTTCTCATCGTCCGCTTAGAGTGACTGTATCGCTCGAGACAAAGTTTTCTTCGTACTTCGAGCGTTTCTTTTTGTTTCTTTACTCATTACACGGCTTCTTCATCGTCTCGAGTCTGACGGCGCGTGCGAAATTTCGCACACGCCTCACAGCTGCTCTAGAGGGAGTGTAAACTTGAGTAACAAGTCCAAAGTGAAGGGACAATTTTTGGCTGCGAAGCTGTTTTTAGTCGACCCTTCGTCGGTGCCGCCTATGTAAAGCTAATCGCGTGACCTGCTACAGCAGCGCAACGAAACACAATTTTTAACCCAAGGAATAATTACAACATGCAGGGCACGCGAAAGCCGACGTGCAAGTGCCTCTACGAGACGCCTAAATCAAGGCTTATGGTCGATTTCACACTTTTATCTGCCGTTTCCTTTCGACAAGCAGCCAATCACAACACACGTCATTTTATGCGAACTATAGTGTTATGTGCCGGGACTGTATTTTTGTGTTTTTCTTCGTGTTGTGGGAACGGACTGATATGAACTCTTCCTTGCCGTTTTTCATGAAATTTTTTTTCCCTGCTGTACTTTTCACTTATCCTAACATCCATTAAAAGGAGCAGCTGGTGCTATACAAAAGCGCCAACATCTCCTAACATATCATAAAATAAAACAAAACAATAAAGAAACGTCAGCTTAGCCTAAGATAACCTACCGGTCTCTCACATTTATATTTTTGTCTATCTAGGATTGCGTCATACCGAGCGCGTGCGGCTAGTAACTAGCAAGAAGCAAGATCTCTCCGAAACTCTCCTATTAAACATACAAGGGTTCCATATTTTACAGTACATCTCACGCTAGAATAAGATGTAAAAGATTCTAGGCAATCCTGATGTCGGACTTATCATTTATCCCTCCTTCAGGACTTCGTGCAAATTTTAGTGTTCCTGTCTGAGTGGGCTTGATGTGTAGCGATGTTTGTTCGTACATTCAGAGCCCATGCGTCTGCCTTTCATATGAACGTTAGTGTTATGTGAGTGGGCTGTTTTTTGTTGGTGGGGTGGAGGGGAAAAAGAGGAGGGGCTTTAAACGAAGGTGCGAGTGTTGTTATTTGCGAGGGTGTGAAACTTGAAGCAAGTGATACTGCCGCGATACCACACAGCATCGCTGGTCGCCCACATTCACAGAGTAGAACGACTCTGAGTACAACGGCTCTGATCCTATAAATGATTAAGTTACACATTGCGAGCTGAAAGAGCAGAATAGTCAGCGTGCAAACGACTCTGGTTAGCATAAACCCAACGCACATCCTGCGTGTTATAGCCGCTATATTTATGGGCGATGAATGTGAGACGACAGGCTGCAGCCGCTGAGGCCGGTCGCCAAGAAAGCTTGGCGAGTTTCGCAAGAGGTATTTAGCCGCACCGCATACGGTGGCATTCCAGCGAGAGACACGGAAAAGAAATTTGGTGAGCATAAGGTACAACTGCTCGCGCGCAAAAAATAAACTAATTGCGGCTGTGCCTGTAATGAGATTTTAACGAGGGCGAGTAAAGAGTCTGTTGCTACGTTGCCAAGAAGAATCAGTGCAACCGTGTCGCAAGTATTCCGGATAGGGAAAACAAACGACGGCGGCGGCGGGTCTTTTTGGAGTCTTCACGTATTCAGCAGGCACTGGGCATCATCAATCGTCCGTCGAAAGCAGTTCCCGCCGTTTATTTACAAGGTGTGCGAAAAGCGTCTGCGAGCCTGTCTGCCAGGCTGTCTGCGCGCCTGCCGAAGTTTCAAATGAGGATATGAACACTAATACGACTCACGCCTTCGCAACACCGAAAAAGGTGTTGGCCAATCAAGAATGCTTTCATACTGCATCAAAAAGGCCAATCAAGAATGCTTTCATACTGCATCAAACGTAAATTGATCCCTCCGGACGTTCGACGGCTGTTTGGTTCCATCGACCCATCCTGGGGACACTGCAGGCGGGTATGTAAAGTCAGCGCTAGTCTATGTCATTTATGTGTCTTCTGTTGTCTTCGTTTCCTTGCGCTGCACATACTCAGTATATATCAAGACATCTACCAACTAGCCCACCAACGGATCCTTCTAGAAAAAGGAGCTGGTTGGGCTCCGAAAAACGGGGATATTTTAAAGTAAGGTTTGCCGTTCTTTTTTAGCTTCGATTCTGTTAGTGCATCCATTAATATCAACTACATCTTAAAGACTAGTCTTCGAGCTCGCAAGAGTTCCGCATCGCGCCATTTCTATTATTGCGCGGCTCCAAAGTAAACTTGGTTTATGCACTAGCACGGCGATAACGTCTCTAATGGTCGAGAAGCTGGCACATGGAATTTTCTAAGGAGACGAAAGCTATGGATGGATGCATAGTTACTTTGAGGCTTTCTGTTTGCACTTTTAAGTGCGTTAAAACTTCTTCAGATACCACATCGCCCCATATTGACCAACAAGCGGCGCAATAACAAGACAGGATGCATATCTAGCGCAGCGCTTATTCTCACATCAACAACATAAGGAAATTTAAAGCAGCTTCGCACTAGTGGTGCCAAACCTGAAGGAAGCACAGCTCACTTTCTGTCTCTTTCTCTCTGTTTTTCTATCTCTTTTTTTTTCTCTTTGTTTATTTCTGTTTCTTTCTTTCTTGGTCTGTCTATCTTTCTCTTTCTTCTTTTTCTTTCTCTCTTGATCTGCCTATTTCTTGCTTCTTATGGCTCTCCCTCTCTCTCTCTCTCTCTATTTCATTCTTTCTCTTTCTTTGTTTCTCTTTATTTCTCTCGTTCCTTCTCTTTTTCTCTTGCTCTCTGTGTTTGCTATGTCTTTGTGTCTTTCTATCTTTCTAACCTCCGGTCTATTCCTTCCTCTGTCTTTCTATCCTTTTCTGTTTCCCGTCGCTTTTTTTTTCTTTTCATATCTATCTTTCTCTTCCTTTCTCTCTCTCTCTCTGCACTTGGTCTCTTGCTCAGCAGAGTCATTGCATCCAGGGAATGGAATGAGCTCCCAGCCGATGTCGTGGAACGCACGACCACAGCAGATTTCATTGTTACACGTAAGGCTCATTTGTCGACTGTATAAATATACCAATCTACTGATTTCTTTTGTCAATGTTCACTTGTATGCTTATATCAGTATGTTTTTTTTCCCTCGTTGTTTCCTTTGACGATACATATTTTCAGTACCGGTCCCCTTACATGTGACAAAATCCATATATTCTTTCATGCCATGTGCACTACGTATTAGTAGTATTTTGAATATAATGGTTACAGTGCACTTATGTAGTATTGCGATTATCGATGTAGGTGTTGATATTATTGCTGTTCAAAAGTACCCAGTATGTAGCATGCCATTATCGCTTTTTTGCGTAGTATGTACGAATTCTTTAATCTTTGTATCCCCACTCCTGCTTACAGCCTTCTTAGGCGAGCAGTATTTTACATATAAATAAATAAATAAATAAATAAATAATCCTACGCGGAACAAATCGGCGCGTATGTTCTGAGATCGAAGCAGAAGACGAGGAGAACGAAGAGAGTGCGTACAGGTTCATGATCGTGACAATTTTTGTTTCCGACTAACGGAGTTTCTTCGAGCTAAAACCTCGATTAAACCAACCTTGTTGAGCGATAGCAGCAACTACTGCGGAAAGCACGCCACGGTAGCTTCCAGCGCCTCGGCGTCCCTACGCGGCTAGCAGTGGTACGCTGTCCACATTTACCTCCGTATTACTGCCACGAGAGTCAGGTGACAAGAGTTCAGGACTCGAAGTGAGCGGCACCGCCGGCGGCTCGCGGCTCTCACCGACTGAGAGAGAGAGGTGTGCACTGGAGAAGTGAGCTAATCAAGACCGCACATGTCCGTTGCCATGACGACGCTTGTTCCAGCAGAAAGAGGATGATATTAGGTGTTAGCTGACATTCAACGTCAGACGCATTCGCATAGTCGTTTTTCTTGGATTTGCACTGGTAGGAATAGCGGTATTGCTCTAAAAAAGTTCTATGCGGGCGTACAATAGGGGACGTAAAGAGAAGTGGTTGGAAGGTAAGAACATAAACAAATTGAGAGCGACAGAAAGATAATTATTAATAAAGAAGGAACAAAAGTGGGCCATTGCGGTTGATCAGTGTTTCTGTCACGGTAGTCAGAATCCATGGTACCAGAACTGCCATCCGTAATGGTATAGTGTTCGCACTGTGCCTCCTTTTGATCGGAAAATGCAAATTCGGTAAGCAGATCGTGTTGTTAGCTCTGAGTGCGTAGTGCACTTCGGAGTGGTTGCATACGTTCTATTTCTAGTAACGATGCTGCGATCATTGCTATAATCATACTTAGGGACATGCTATAGTCCAAAGCGGCCTCATTTTTCCCCATAAGCACAAAGGTCGTCAGTGCTTCTTTCTCACAACGGCGAAAATCAAGCACACTACATCAGTCCAAACAGCCGCATGTTAGCATATACTGCTCATCTAGCGGAGGTACTGCGCCGGGGGGCAATATCGAACATACTGGACAGGGCGTGTTCCCAGAAGAGTCGTACATGCGTTCGGACAATCAGGACCGGGATGTTGTTTTGGGTTTATAGATCAGAATCGATCTGCCTGCACGCAGCGATGTGGTGGCAGTGGATATGTTGCTGCAGGTGGCGTTGGCCTGGTAGACCTGGACGGCGATTGCTCCACCTGAGCGACTCTTTCCATGCAGTTATTCTCACCATGTGCCTCTTTGACCAGTATCTCGCATAGAGCGTTCAAGTATAGACTATTTTCCGTAAGACATCTGGGCGCCGCCATCTTGGGCTGTTACGCCGATGTTTTCTTGTTTTTGTATATCGCGACGTGAATTAATAAGGTCATGAAACCTTGTAAGCACCAACGCAATCGTTTTCATGCGTATACGTCTACCGTAACACTGCCCGTTTAGTTGTTAAAGATGCAAAACACAGAGGTTAACAGCCCAACATGGCGGCACTCAAACCCATCCGTAAAATAGTCTATACCAGACACCTCCCCGTGAAACTTCCGCGAAACGTTCCGGATACACAATGTCTTTACGGCAAGCGTGGGGAAACCCTCTTCAAGTTGTCCATGAGAGTTCGCCCTTTCAGGCTCTATGTGTTTCAAGCTATACTCAGTAGACAATGGGGAAAGGAGCGCCCGGCGCTTTGAACAATCATACAGGAGTGCGGGTAAATCCTATTCTTACTATATACAAGTATTGTTGGCTCGGACGACTAAGTCCTCCTTGTGACAAAGAGCTGATGGGGCGAATTTCATAAAGAGCAAAAGTCTCTTCCGTGGAGGATCTGATAGCTTACACCCCCTTATGCACGGCTCTCACCGGCACCAAAAAAGTTAGAGTAATGACCTCAATAATTGAAGACTAAGCGTATAAAAACAAAGTTGCTGTAAGAATTTAACAACGCCGATAGGTGGATTTTTACTGAATGATGTGGTCATCGGCATCATTCAATAGATTCGATAGAAAATGCGCCGTTGCTTTGCGCACGTCCTCCCCGTAAGTACCACTGTATGGTGTAAAAATGAAACGTACTTAAGTACTTAAGTCGTCTGGACCTTTGCTGACCACTGATATAAACCTGGCGCTTACTCTCAAACGACTCGTTCCCTAACACTTAGCTCTACCGTAGTATATACCACGATATTTACTCCCTATTCTAGACTCATTGGAACCATCCTGCCGATTAAAGTGGCGAGTTGGGCGTGTTTGTACCAACGCCTTCTTTATAAAGGAGGCGTTGGTTTGTACATAAGTTCAAAATACTGCCGCGTATTGAGCAGAGAGCGACGAAACAAGGGGACGAGGACGGGCGCTTAACTTCCAACCTGCCAACATATAGCGTTTTCTTGGCCTGCCCTGGCCCAGAAAAAGAACAGGGCGCCCACGCTCTCTCCGTTACCACTGATGACCCATGGGAGGCTGCGCTGCTCAGCAGTGACCCGCAGGACCAGCTCTGGGTCACCCGGATGGCGGCAGACTCCGCTAGACTACAAAGACTGGTGGCCGTTTAAGCGATGGGCTGAGAGGGGCCGTCTTCCGCCCATCTGTCCGCCTTTGACCTCATTAAGGACAACGTAAATGTTGTTTCTTTCTCTCGCTGGTCATACGCTCAAAGGTTCATTGCTTTTCTGTGCGCAGTAGGAAATGGACCAGTTCTTCGTAAACAGAATACCTCAGCGCAGAAACAAAAAGTAAAGAAAATAATCATATAAATGTTCAAGGGAGACTACGGAGGTCATAAGTCATCTGAAGAGTTAGCCTTCTCTCTCTAGCAATGTTGTTAAGGTGGTGACATTAAAGGGAAACCAAAGGAGAGCACCGGCATCGACCGAGCTTTTATAACGTTCGTTGTCCGTAGGGCATCGCCACATCGCTATTGAAGCCACTATACTTACCTTTTCAATTAGCCTCCATAATCAAACCCTTCTTTAATGAACTCTCCCTATGCCGGAACTGATTACATGGTAGCCAGGGATGCTCTAATGAGACCTTGTATACGTGTATCGTTTACGCCAACTTATCAGGTCTCAGTAGTCCCGTATCTCTCGAAGAGCTGTTTCGTCCGTTGCACTAACTCTATACCGAAGGCAGGCGTGCCCACGCAACATCACGCACTTTGGCATTTCTCAGGGTTTCGGTGTCTTTTACCCGCCGTTCTAGGCGTGTAAAAGACACCGGAACCTGAGAAACATGAAAGGGAAACTGAGAAATGCCATCATAACAGCGTCTCAACCAGTTGCCTTAAGCTAACCAGCTGGCTAAAGCGCAGCGCTGGTGAGATAAAGGGTGCGGGTTCGGTTACCGTACATAGCAGCCGCATTTTTATGGACGCAAAGTGCAAACAAGATAGAGAACTAAAGTTTAGTGTAAAGATTGAGTTGGCAGTTTTGGTTTTGGTGGTCCCAGGCTGTGGCTTGGAATCCGTTGACTCAGGCGGCATCCTCCGCCTGCAGGATGGCCCAAAGTCGGGAAGAAACGGGATACTTAGATGAAAGGTGCACGTTTAATTAACCCCGGGTGATCAAAATTATTTTCGCAACCCCTCCTCACGGCGTGCCTGATAATCGTATCTCGCTTTTGGCACTTATAATTGAATACCGGTGCTTCTTGAACAACATATTTCAAAACAGCAGTGTATCTTCGCATTTATTTTCTCAATGTCTGCGGTTATTTGTCGCCCTGACTATTCTCCAGCGAGATCCTCTTGAGAGCGAATTGTCATGAGGGCATTGATTTTTTTTCCAATGAGATATTGTGCTACTGTTAAATTTTCGGAGAATTAGCCCTTGTTATTTTGCCGCCCACAACTAATGATCAACATCTGCGGGGAACTACGATGTGCGTTTCACCAACGAGATTGCTGAATATGCATGCCCCAGGCTCTGATGGCTACAGACCGCCGTATCGGCCGGCACGTGTTCTATCATATCCGCATTGCGCTGCCGCGTCACAAAACGAATAGTTACCGCGCCTCCTACGAATGCTGCGGTCCGACTGCATATTCACAACGGCTCATTGAACCGCGCCGTGCTTCATTCTACGTCTGCAAATAGCGCGTCGCTTCTCTGTACCATTGGACTATAATGGAATTGATGATTTTCCCATAAAGATATGGCAAGTTTGAAGTTTGAAGTTTTGAAGATAGATAGATAGATAGATAGATAGATAGATAGATAGATAGATAGATAGATAGATAGATAGATAGAGATAGATAGATAGATAGATAGATAGATAGATAGATAGATAGATAGATAGATAGATAGATAGATAGATAGATAGATAGATAGATAGATAGATAGATAGATAGGAAAAAGAAAGAAAGAAGGAAAGAAAGAAAGAAAGAAAGAAAGAAAGAAAGAAAGAAAGAAAGAAAGAAAGAAAGAAAGAAAGAAAGAAAGAAAGAAAGAAAGAAAGAAAGAAAGAAAGAAAGAAAGAAAGAGAAACTAGTACGTCAGGCACGCACATGCTAAAAATCGTTTGCCCCCATATTTCCGATAGGGGAAGGGCTCCTAGATTTTTGTTCCTGAATCCACCTTACGACTTATATTCCGAATACGCCGCTTAATCGCCCGCAGGCGCAAATCGCACCGCTGACATCGTTTCGTTTTCAAACGATTGCAAGTACAACGTGACGAATGCATTCAAACGTTCCTTATGACTTTGTTGCAGGAGAAGACCCTGCAGCGCCTTGCATTCCTCTATAGCTGTCCCAGGGATTCGCATGCATTTCAAAGGCGCCGGCATGCTTTGTCGGCGCTCCCTCGAACGCACGGAAACCTCGAAGGAGTTTCCGCGCGTTCTAAGGAATACTGAAGAGTTGACGCAAAAGAATCCCGCAGAAAGCGATGGCCTTGGCAGTCACTGCGATTCTTCACTGTTTACTCTCACATCAAACAGAAACGCCGTGGAGTTCCGAGAATCTAGAAGTGAAAGAGACTGGGCCTTCTTAAAAACCGCTATCCCAAACGTCGACGCGACTTCTATCAAACGTTAAACATGTAGGAAAGCGCAAAGTTATCGCCTTCAGCTTGGCCGTGGAATCCTGGCTCCCCATTTCAAACGCAGCTTAGCACAATCAGGCCGTTAAAATGCCGCAAAAACAAACGTAATGTTCTTCGCTTTGCATACATCCCTTTTATCTTCACACTCGCGCAACGCGTCTTGAACTTTCCGCGTATTATTTTTCTCGCTTTCCTTTTTTCGAGAGAAACAGCCGGTGCTGAGCGAGAAACTTACTAGGTCGCATGAGCGCGACAAACGGTCGCCTATTTGCTTTCATTGAAAAGGGCTTGGTGCATTTCTTTCATTTTTTTTTTCAGTCATGTAGTGAATGACTCTAAATGAAGAGTCGTTTTATGCACGGACGCACAAAGTTAAATGCCCGGCGCGATGTCTTTTTTTTTCTACTCTACTATATGCCCGTAAAATATTTTTTCGGTTGTTGAGAAATCTGTAGAAGGAACCGTGAATGCTCGTTGACTGCGTAGCAGCACATCGTTAGGGAGGTTGCGCCTGGCCGTTTGTTGGAAAACAGAACCACCTGGTGCTTTTCCGTCGCATTAGTCTTCTGTACAGAAGTGTTCTTTCATGTCAAGATGTAGGGATGTTCATATTCAGGCGAATTCTTACTGTATGTGCATTTTTTTTTTTTACTTTTGAAACACACCAGTAAGAAAAAAAATATTCAGTACTACTACGGCGGCGGATTGCGACAGCCACGCCCACCAGTGCAATCAAAGGTCGTTGTCCATGGATGTCGATGACCTCAATGCAGGCCGAGATTACGACGTTTTTCGTTTGTATATGCTGCATTTCATTCATCTTCCTCTAATGCTACCTCGGGTAAAGCAGAGGAATATATCTTGACGTGATTGATTCGATGATTATGGAAAGCGTCGGTAACATTTTGCCTGTCGAATTTGGCGTAACATTTCAATGCGCGAAAGCAAATACCGAAATTCGCATTGAGAAACACATAAATACCTCGTAATGAGATCAGCTCGCATGGATCTACGAGCCATGTGGCGGCCTCGAGATGGCATTTGGTATACAGATGTGTGGTTGCGTTCACCCGCAAGGAACACGATCTGGAGCAAACAAGCGCTAACAGACGAGGTCTATACCAATCAATCATAGCCGCAGCCAGCTATTTTCGCGTCACCTTTTACCGGAGAAAAACAAGCGTGCCGCCGCAGTCTGTGCAATAAACATCGAATACATTGTTTTCGCCTGGAAGCCTTTGTTTATTGCACCTTTCAGAATTGGCACCACCAAATAATATTGTACACGGCGACTATGGTGCTCTGAATGATAAAAGACAAAGTTGAACAAGAAAGTTTGTCTTTATTCGGAGCTAAAGAATATAAGTGTTGTTTTCTTCTAAGTCGAACTACGTAAAGTGACTTTTAGTTGGCCTTCTTTTTTGTTTGTCAACATGTTCTTTAATGTGATTCTTAGAGCAGAAAAGGAAGTTACGCGGAAAAGAGGCAAACATGTCGACGTAGTTCGCTTTCTTGCTTTATATAAACTTCATTCAAATGAATAGTTGTTTTCACTTCTCATGAGAAAGCCGAACTTTATGGCTAATATTATTCGCACTGTGAAGAAAGCCGTAAATACGGAAGATAACGATATGTTACAAAAATGATTTGGGCACCAGCTTCTCATTCAAGAGGAAACGGCTCCTCTCCTCTTCTTAACCTCCATGTACCTTCCCTGTTGACCTGTCTCTACCTGTCAATCTCTCTCTTTTACAGCCATTAAACTGTTAGCAGTAATTTTCAGCTCTCTGTCCTCTTTCCGACCACTATTTCTTGACGCATGGCCGGTGGCCAAGAGTGGTATGGCCAAGATGCAATGTAAAGTGGTATGGCCAAGATGTAATAGCACCTTGACCGGTGGCCAAGGTGCTATTGCATCTTGGCCATACCACTCTAATAACCTGGTACCACTCTAGTAACCTGGTTCTAGCAAACCGGTTACTAGAACCAGGTTGACCTCCCTACATTTCCTTTTCATCATTCTTTCTCTCTCTCCCTGTGCACTGTGATGTTTGCTTTTTCTCACTTGTCCTTACCTTTATGAGACCATGTCACAGATATTCGGGAAGGGGGGGAGAGGGATAAATTGTGTTAATCAAAGAAGCAATCTTGTCCTAACTGCGTTTTTAGATTCAACAGCGCGTTGTAGTAAAGGAAGACGAAGCTTAACGAAGAATTCATCCAGCTCCGCTCCTAGCACACCGATCAAACAGCGAAGCCGGTGGCGTTCCCTTCGTGAGGCGAACGCATTTCTGTTTTGCAAGCCTTTCAGATATGTTTTATCACTGCTCTTTATTAAACACTCTTTGCTAAGCTTTAAGGTGTATTGCATCTTGGCCATACCACTCTAATAACCTGGTACCACTCTAGTAACCTGGTTCTAGCAAACCGGTTACTAGAACCAGGTTGACCTCCCTACATTTCCTTTTCATCATTCTTTCTCTCTCCCTGTGCACTGTGATGTTTGCTTTTTCTCACTTGTCCTTACCTTTATGAGATCATGTCACAGATATTCGGGAAGGGGGGAGAGGGATAAATTGTGTTAATCAAAGAAGCGATCTTGTCCTAACTGCGTTTTTAGATTCAACAGCGCGTTGTAGTAAAGGAAGACGAAGCTTAACGAAGAATTCATCCAGCTCCGCTCCTAGCACACCGATCAAACAGCGAAGCCGGTGGCGTTCCCTTCGTGAGGCGAACGCATTTCTGTTTTGCAAGCCTTTCAGATATGTTTTCTCACTGCTCTTTATTAAGCACTCTTTGTTAAGGTTTAAGGTGCTAATGCATCTTGGCCATACCAGTCTAATAACCTGGTACCACTCTAGTAACCTGGTTCTAGCAAACCGGTTACTAGAACCAGGTTGACCTCCCTACATTTCCTTTTCATCATTCTTTCTCTCTCCCTGTGCACTGTGATGTTTGCTTTTTCTCACTTGTCCTTACCTTTATGAGACCATGTCACAGATAATCGGGAAGGGGGGAGAGGGATAAATTGTGTTAGTCAAAAAAGCAATCTTGTCCTAACTGCGTTTTGAGACTCAACAGCGCGTTGTAGTAAAGGCAGACGAAACATAACGAAGAATTCATCCAGCTCCGCTCCGCGTACACCGATGAAACAGTAAAGCTCATGGCGTTCCCTTCGTGAGGCGAAAGCATTTCTATGTTTTGCAAGTCTTTCAGATATGTTTTATCACTGCTCTTTATTAAGCACTCTTTGTTAAGGTTTAAGGTGCTATTGCATCTTGGCCATACCACTCTAATAACCTGGTACCACTCTAGTAACCTGGTTCTAGCAAACCGGTTACTAGAACCAGGTTGACCTCCCTACATTTCCTTTTCATCATTCTTTCTCTCTCCCTGTGCACTGTGATGTTTGCTTTTTTCTCACTTGTCCTTACCTTTATGAGACCATGTCACAGATATTCGGGAAGGGGGAGAGGGATAAATTGTGTTAATCAAAGAAGCGATCTTGTCCTAACTGCGTTTTTAGATTCAACAGCGCGTTGTAGTAAAGGAAGACGAAACATAACGAAGAATTCATCCAGCTCCGCTCCTAGCACACCGATCAAACAGCGAAGCCGGTGGCGTTCCCTTCGTGAGGCGAACGCATTTCTGTTTTGCAAGCCTTTCAGATATGTTTTCTCACTGCTCTTTATTAAGCACTCTTTGTTAAGGTTTAAGGTGCTATTGCATCTTGGCCATACCACTCTAATAACCTGGTACCACTCTAGTAACCTGGTTCTAGCAAACCGGTTACTAGAACCAGGTTGACCTCCCTACATTTCCTTTTCATCATTCTTTCTCTCTCCCTGTGCACTGTGATGTTTGCTTTTTTCTCACTTGTCCTTACCTTTATGAGATCATGTCACAGATATTCGGGAAGGGGGGAGAGGGATAAATTGTGTTAATCAAAGAAGCGATCTTGTCCTAACTGCGTTTTTAGATTCAACAGCGCGTTGTAGTAAAGGAAGACGAAACATAACGAAGAATTCATCCAGCTCCGCTCCGCGTACACCGATGAAACAGTAAAGCTCATGGCGTTCCCTTCGTGAGGCGAAAGCATTTCTATGTTTTGCAAGTCTTTCAGATATGTTTTATCACTGCTCTTTATTAAGCACTCTTTGTTAAGGTTTAAGGTGCTATTGCATCTTGGCCATACCACTCTAATAACCTGGTACCACTCTAGTAACCTGGTTCTAGCAAACCGGTTACTAGAACCAGGTTGACCTCCCTACATTTCCTTTTCATCATTCTTTCTCTCTCCCTGTGCACTGTGATGTTTGCTTTTTCTCACTTGTCCTTACCTTTATGAGACCATGTCACAGATAATCGGGAAGGGGGGGAGAGGGATAAATTGTGTTAGTCAAAAAAGCAATCTTGTCCTAACTGCGTTTTGAGACTCAACAGCGCGTTGTAGTAAAGGCAGACGAAACATAACGAAGAATTCATCCAGCTCCGCTCCGCGTACACCGATGAAACAGTAAAGCTCATGGCGTTCCCTTCGTGAGGCGAAAGCATTTCTATGTTTTGCAAGTCTTTCAGATATGTTTTATCACTGCTCTTTATTAAGCACTCTTTGTTAAGGTTTAAGGTGCTATTGCATCTTGGCCATACCACTCTAATAACCTGGTACCACTCTAGTAACCTGGTTCTAGCAAACCGGTTACTAGAACCAGGTTGACCTCCCTACATTTCCTTTTCATCATTCTTTCTCTCTCCCTGTGCACTGTGATGTTTGCTTTTTCTCACTTGTCCTTACCTTTATGAGACCATGTCACAGATATTCGGGAAGGGGGGGAGAGGGATAAATTGTGTTAATCAAAGAAGCGATCTTGTCCTAACTGCGTTTTTAGATTCAACAGCGCGTTGTAGTAAAGGAAGACGAAACATAACGAAGAATTCATCCAGCTCCGCTCCGCGTACACCGATGAAACAGTAAAGCTCATGGCGTTCCCTTCGTGAGGCGAAAGCATTTCTATGTTTTGCAAGTCTTTCAGATATGTTTTATCACTGCTCTTTATTAAGCACTCTTTGTTAAGGTTTAAGGTGCTATTGCATCTTGGCCATACCACTCTAATAACCTGGTACCACTCTAGTAACCTGGTTCTAGCAAACCGGTTACTAGAACCAGGTTGACCTCCCTACATTTCCTTTTCATCATTCTTTCTCTCTCCCTGTGCACTGTGATGTTTGCTTTTTCTCACTTGTCCTTACCTTTATGAGATCATGTCACAGATATTCGGGAAGGGGGGGAGAGGGATAAATTGTGTTAATCAAAGAAGCGATCTTGTCCTAACTGCGTTTTTAGATTCAACAGCGCGTTGTAGTAAAGGAAGACGAAGCTTAACGAAGAATTCATCCAGCTCCGCTCCTAGCACACCGATCAAACAGCGAAGCCGGTGGCGTTCCCTTCGTGAGGCGAACGCATTTCTGTTTTTGCAAGCCTTTCAGATATGTTTTCTCACTGCTCTTTATTAAGCACTCTTTGTTAAGGTTTAAGGTGCTAATGCATCTTGGCCATACCAGTCTAATAACCTGGTACCACTCTAGTAACCTGGTTCTAGCAAACCGGTTACTAGAACCAGGTTGACCTCCCTACATTTCCTTTTCATCATTCTTTCTCTCTCCCTGTGCACTGTGATGTTTGCTTTTTTCTCACTTGTCCTTACCCTTTATGAGACCATGTCACAGATAATCGGGAAGGGGGGAGAGGGATAAATTGTGTTAGTCAAAAAAAGCAATCTTGTCCTAACTGCGTTTTGAGACTCAACAGCGCGTTGTAGTAAAGGCAGACGAAACATAACGAAGAATTCATCCAGCTCTGCCCGCGTACACCGATGAAACAGTAAAGCTCATGGCGTTCCCTTCGTGAGGCGAAAGCATTTCTATGTTTTGCAAGTCTTTCAGATATGTTTTATCACTGCTCTTTATTAAGCACTCTTTGTTAAGGTTTAAGGTGCTATTGCATCTTGGCCATACCACTCTAATAACCTGGTACCACTCTAGTAACCTGGTTCTAGCAAACCGGTTACTAGAACCAGGTTGACCTCCCTACATTTCCTTTTCATCATTCTTTCTCTCTCCCTGTGCACTGTGATGTTTGCTTTTTCTCACTTGTCCTTACCTTTATGAGACCATGTCACAGATAATCGGGAAGGGGGGAGAGGGATAAATTGTGTTAGTCAAAAAAGCAATCTTGTCCTAACTGCGTTTTGAGACTCAACAGCGCGTTGTAGTAAAGGCAGACGAAACATAACGAAGAATTCATCCAGCTCCGCTCCGCGTACACCGATGAAACAGTAAAGCTCATGGCGTTCCCTTCGTGAGGCGAAAGCATTTCTATGTTTTGCAAGTCTTTCAGATATGTTTTATCACTGCTCTTTATTAAGCACTCTTTGTTAAGGTTTAAGGTGCTATTGCATCTTGGCCATACCACTCTAATAACCTGGTACCACTCTAGTAACCTGGTTCTAGCAAACCGGTTACTAGAACCAGGTTGACCTCCCTACATTTCCTTTTCATCATTCTTTCTCTCTCCCTGTGCACTGTGATGTTTGCTTTTTCTCACTTGTCCTTACCTTTATGAGACCATGTCACAGATAATCGGGAAGGGGGGAGAGGGATAAATTGTGTTAGTCAAAAAAGCAATCTTGTCCTAACTGCGTTTTGAGACTCAACAGCGCGTTGTAGTAAAGGCAGACGAAACATAACGAAGAATTCATCCAGCTCCGCTCCGCGTACACCGATGAAACAGTAAAGCTCATGGCGTTCCCTTCGTGAGGCGAAAGCATTTCTATGTTTTGCAAGTCTTTCAGATATGTTTTATCACTGCTCTTTATTAAGCACTCTTTGTTAAGGTTTAAGGTGCTATTGCATCTTGGCCATACCACTCTAATAACCTGGTACCACTCTAGTAACCTGGTTCTAGCAAACCGGTTACTAGAACCAGGTTGACCTCCCCTACATTTCCTTTTCATCATTCTTTCTCTCTCCCTGTGCACTGTGATGTTTGCTTTTTCTCACTTGTCCTTACCTTTATGAGACCATGTCACAGATAATCGGGAAGGGGGGAGAGGGATAAATTGTGTTAGTCAAAAAAAGCAATCTTGTCCTAACTGCGTTTTGAGACTCAACAGCGCGTTGTAGTAAAGGCAGACGAAACATAACGAAGAATTCATCCAGCTCCGCTCCCGCGTACACCGATGAAACAGTAAAGCTCATGGCGTTCCCTTCGTGAGGCGAAAGCATTTCTATGTTTTGCAAGTCTTTCAGATATGTTTTATCACTGCTCTTTATTAAGCACTCTTTGTTAAGGTTTAAGGTGCTATTGCATCTTGGCCATACCACTCTAATAACCTGGTACCACTCTAGTAACCTGGTTCTAGCAAACCGGTTACTAGAACCAGGTTGACCTCCCTACATTTCCTTTTCATCATTCTTTCTCTCTCCCTGTGCACTGTGATGTTTGCTTTTTCTCACTTGTCCTTACCTTTATGAGACCATGTCACAGATAATCGGGAAGGGGGAGAGGGATAAATTGTGTTAGTCAAAAAAGCAATCTTGTCCTAACTGCGTTTTGAGACTCAACAGCGCGTTGTAGTAAAGGCAGACGAAACATAACGAAGAATTCATCCAGCTCCGCTCCGCGTACACCGATGAAACAGTAAAGCTCATGGCGTTCCCTTCGTGAGGCGAAAGCATTTCTATGTTTTGCAAGTCTTTCAGATATGTTTTATCACTGCTCTTTATTAAGCACTCTTTGTTAAGGTTTAAGGTGCTATTGCATCTTGGCCATACCACTCTAATAACCTGGTACCACTCTAGTAACCTGGTTCTAGCAAACCGGTTACTAGAACCAGGTTGACCTCCCTACATTTCCTTTTCATCATTCTTTCTCTCCCTGTGCACTGTGATGTTTGCTTTTTCTCACTTGTCCTTACCTTTATGAGACCATGTCACAGATAATCGGGAAGGGGGGAGAGGGATAAATTGTGTTAGTCAAAAAAGCAATCTTGTCCTAACTGCGTTTTGAGACTCAACAGCGCGTTGTAGTAAAGGCAGACGAAACATAACGAAGAATTCATCCAGCTCCGCTCCGCGTACACCGATGAAACAGTAAAGCTCATGGCGTTCCCTTCGTGAGGCGAAAGCATTTCTATGTTTTGCAAGTCTTTCAGATATGTTTTATCACTGCTCTTTATTAAGCACTCTTTGTTAAGGTTTAAGGTGCTATTGAATCTTGGCCATACCACTCTAATAACCTGGTACCACTCTAGTAACCTGGTTCTAGCAAACCGGTTACTAGAACCAGGTTGACCTCCCTACATTTCCTTTTCATCATTCTTTCTCTCTCCCTGTGCACTGTGATGTTTGCTTTTTCTCACTTGTCCTTACCTTTATGAGACCATGTCACAGATAATCGGGAAGGGGGGAGAGGGATAAATTGTGTTAGTCAAAAAAGCAATCTTGTCCTAACTGCGTTTTGAGACTCAACAGCGCGTTGTAGTAAAGGCAGACGAAACATAACGAAGAATTCATCCAGCTCCGCTCCGCGTACACCGATGAAACAGTAAAGCTCATGGCGTTCCCTTCGTGAGGCGAAAGCATTTCTATGTTTTGCAAGTCTTTCAGATATGTTTTATCACTGCTCTTTATTAAGCACTCTTTGTTAAGGTTTAAGGTGCTATTGCATCTTGGCCATACCACTCTAATAACCTGGTACCACTCTAGTAACCTGGTTCTAGCAAACCGGTTACTAGAACCAGGTTGACCTCCCTACATTTCCTTTTTCATCATTCTTTCTCTCTCCCTGTGCACTGTGATGTTTGCTTTTTCTCACTTGTCCTTACCTTTATGAGACCATGTCACAGATAATCGGGAAGGGGGGAGAGGGATAAATTGTGTTAGTCAAAAAAAGCAATCTTGTCCTAACTGCGTTTTGAGACTCAACAGCGCGTTGTAGTAAAGGCAGACGAAACATAACGAAGAATTCATCCAGCTCCGCTCCGCGTACACCGATGAAACAGTAAAGCTCATGGCGTTCCCTTCGTGAGGCGAAAGCATTTCTATGTTTTGCAAGTCTTTCAGATATGTTTTATCACTGCTCTTTATTAAGCACTCTTTGTTAAGGTTTAAGGTGCTATTGCATCTTGGCCATACCACTCTAATAACCTGGTACCACTCTAGTAACCTGGTTCTAGCAAACCGGTTACTAGAACCAGGTTGACCTCCCTACATTTCCTTTTCATCATTCTTTCTCTCTCCCTGTGCACTGTGATGTTTGCTTTTTTCTCACTTGTCCTTACCTTTATGAGACCATGTCACAGATAATCGGGAAGGGGGAGAGGGATAAATTGTGTTAGTCAAAAAAGCAATCTTGTCCTAACTGCGTTTTGAGACTCAACAGCGCGTTGAAGTAAAGGCAGACGAAACATAACAAAGAATTCATCCAGCTCCGCTCCGCGTACACCGATGAAACAGTAAAGCTCATGGCGTTCCCTTCGTGAGGCGAAAGCATTTCTATGTTTTGCAAGCCTTTCAGATATGTTTTATCACTGCTCTTTATTAAGCACTCTTTGTTAAGGTTTAAGGTGCTATTGCATCTTGGCCATACCACTCTTATACACATGTTTACCAAGAATCCTTCCGTTAAGATGCTCCGATATGTTGTGTCACTGCTCTATATCAAACACTGTTTGTTAAGCTTTGGGGTGGTAGTATAGCCCACCACCTTTTATAACCACAAAGTATCACGTGACACTGGTGTTACTATGGCAACGCGCACGCCATTTATTGGGCGAGCTGTTGCCTTCTTCCTTTATACTGGAACTTGTGTTTAGTGGGATTTACCCAATTTCTGAGACACATACGCGTTTATGATGATGATAGTTTTCTTGATAGGCCGCACAGGTTTCTGTGGTGCATATCCGTTTGTTGGGATAACTGTTTCCTTTATTTTTATTGGACCAGGGGTGAATAGTGGGATTTACCCAATGTGTGTGGCGCATACCCGTTTATGACACCCACGAGCGTTACCATGGAAGCCCGTTATGAAAAGCTCTACCGAGAACAGCTGTGCTGTTGATAGTAATGCGTTGTGAACGAGGAAATAACTCTGCGGTGACAGTTTTAATATGCGTTCAAATATTTGCCTTTCATGTGTGTCTTATGTTTACGCCGTTGTCGCATCGAGAGGCACGTGTTCGTCCTCGCTCTCTGATTACTCCCTGCAGTGGAGCCCTCGCAGCGACATCGAAGAGTCTTCGTCGTTCGCCGTTCGTTTAACTTGAGGAAACATTACGTTTCTTACATTAAGTATGCATCACGAACGGAAGGTCACGGTCGGGAATTTAGTTTTGCAGTTCCGTGTTGGTGTTACGCGCTGGGCAGGAAGGGAGTCGCTGGTATCGAGGATTTTTTTATGGTTCCGGTAATAAGGCTCGGCTTTTCTTGGGAAGGCGAGACTTTACGAGTTCCATCCGGGGGAAATGGGCCCCGCATAACGTTCCAATATATTCCGGGCATGGCGGTTTTGATTATAATAGGCCCTTCCACGAAGAGGCGATGTTCACTCTCCGAAACCCCGGTTCGAATTCCGGCTCATTTATAAGGAAATATGGTATTGCTGCGTTATACGACGCCATGCGCGTCACTAAACAAAGTTAGTGGCCGCGCCCTGCTTACGTGCCCGCTGTCGGTCTTATTTTTTTATTGATTTGATAACAGGAGTTCTTGGCTCACAAATGAGGTGCCGCTAACTCCTTTAGCTCTTGAATCAGTCGAGTATACGACATACGCTGTTCAAAATAACATCACGAACAACGCTCTCACGGTACCGACGGAACATAAAAATGCCCGGAACATACAAAATGCTGTTTATGTAGCGCTACTGCACAACAGATAAAAGCCTCGCAAGCTGAAGTAATACTGACACCTAACTAAGGTTCCGTAGTCTTCGGGTGGCCCATACGCTACGTAGATAAATTGTATATGGATAGACGTACAGCCGATAGCGCAACATAATAAACAATTACATACATACAGATGGATGCGGTAAAAACAATAGTAGCATTATATGCGTTAATAATTAGGAATGATCCAACAATACCACTCTTTTCAAGATAGCGTTTTCAATGTCTTTAAAGTATGTACTTCTGTCAGGCTGTAGTTGGCCGTGGGCTCAAAAATTTCGCTGAACTGAATAGGTCTCAATTTTTTAACGTGAAAACTTCGGAGCAGACCAGCAGGCACAACAAAGAAGAGATTAGACAAGCACTGTCGCTAGACGGTTCTAGTACACTCTACTGTCGCTGGTCTCATCTCTTCTTTGTTGTAATTCCTGATTTGAGTCTTGGCTCTTGTTTGAAGTTAAATGTTATGTACCAGCTAGACTCAACCGAAGTTTTATTGAATAGCCTACGACCCAGTGTCATGGAGTGCATTGAATTGGTGTCTTCGTGTGTGGTATGTCGGTCAGCATGAAGGAGGTGGGATATGTATTAATCACCCCTTCATCCCGCCTCCCCCCCCCCTCAAATAAAAAAAAGAAGAAAAGGCCTGCCATGCCAACGCTCGGATAAAAGGCAGACGAGAGAAATACCGTTCCGAGTGGTAACGGTACTAACAGAAACGTTCGCATAGTTTCTTACATTCGCTTTCCGGCCCTGCCAGTTAAACCCTTAAGGGGACCAACTGGTTTGTTTGCGATGTTGGCGTAGTGTGTGCGGTACGGTAGGGTTAACTATTTCGCCAGACAAGATTTCAAGAGCATCAATTTCTGGCAAGCGCTTTTTTCTTCTTTTTTTAAGAGAAAGCCTTAGTTGCCTTAGCTTCGTCAAACGCTAAAAGCGGCCGTCGGCGTCGACGTCAACATGAGTGATGGCAACAATCTTCATACGATGACGTCACCCTCATAAGCGTGCGCACGAGGGGGGGGGGGGGGGCAGGGGGGGGGGGCCTTGGTCGCCTAAGAGGGGGGGGGGTGCAAAGTTGCTCCATACATTGACTTAATAGGGAGGAGGGTCGCAAAGTATGTCCCACACGTTGACGTAGTAATATCGAGGGGGGCGCTAGAACGAACCTTCCCCCCCTCCCCCCTGAACTGGATCCCTGCGCACGCCTATGATCAACCCTATGATTTCACAGGTTGCCAAATTTGCTGACGTCATCATTACGTCATCACATGACGTCGTCGCTTGGTCAGAGGCGGGTCGAATCACGGAGGCACTGCAAAACCATCTGAGGTGCGGAAAGGTTCCGATTCCGCTGATCACTGAGGCTGTTCGAAACCGCGTCGGGTGTATAAAGCTTACGGGAGGGGGCAATCAATACGATCGACCGAGAAGAAAACAAACATGGCTGTCGCCTTCGTGTTGTCTTAAGCGAATGTTAAGGCACCGCGTGAGTTTTAGAGTAAACGCGGGGTTGAAATAAATCAGTATTTGCGATCTCCACTTTTCTTTCCTCATTGTGTTCTTGTTTCCTAACCACGTAAAATCATTATCATGCATTAGCGAAATTCGTTTCCCTAGATTCTCCAAAGTTCCTTGCAACCATTCGTGCATTATTTAGTCGGCGCAAAAGTGCGATAACGAGCCACCTCAATCTCTCAGACTAACCCTGTTTATCCTCCAACACTTCAGCCAAACACTTCTTCCTTCTCATCTCGGCTTCTTGTTCTTGAAGTGTAGGACACGCCCCCCCCGCCCAGACTCTCCCATTCCTCGCACTCAGTGCGCTAATTTGCGCTTGCGACGAAGGAATAAACAATCCTTCCGAAAGCATATGCGTCGAGGGCTCTCGTGATGCGAATGCTGAATGCGCTATAGAGAGAACGTCCGTAATCAAATTTGAGTTTATGAAGGCCCCAGCTACGAGATGTGCCGAGCTCGGCATGCTGGTGGCACGCGGAGTGTTTTGACAAACAGTTCTGGAGAGCCAGATCAGGTTATTAAATATAGTCCTGTCACTATTCGGATGTAAGATAGTTGATTATTCTTATAAGCTTAAGCAGGGACGTGGAACTAACTTTTCTCACGTACTCACCGAACATCCCAGGATGCGAAAGCGCGATGCGATAAAAGCACGATGAGAAAGCGCCGTCAAATAATTTTAAAGAAACGGGGTTTGCGAGACCTGAAGTTCTCAACATAATTGCTTCTGAAGATGTTAAACTTGAATAATGTAAGTGGACAGATGCCCTCTCACATTACAAAAATTGCTCGTTCCGTGGCCTGAAAAGGATCTTTAGCAAAAGGCGAACGCCTTCTTAAGACTTCTTACTAGACAGTGGACTAGATAAGCTCCTGTGATGAACAGCTATGCGTTGCTATGTACAAAATGACCTGTTAGTCTGTATACTGTGGGTAGAACTTGCACAGACATGTATTCTTGTGAACGCCTTGTAGCAAAGTGGGCTCCTGCAAGCGACCTGACCATTGTCATGTTATTTCCTTTGTTTGAGTCAGTTTTCTGCATGGTTTTTTCTTTGATCTTTCATTTTTGCTTTTTGCAGCCATTTCCTTTTTTTCTGTACTACCGTAATTACAGAAATTCAGAAGCCAATGAGATACAAAGCACAACCGCTCCACAGCAATCCAGTTAGACCAGAAAGAAGAGACGCTTGTATTGACTGCATCGAAAACATGAGAGTTAAAAGTAGACTCGCGCATTGTTCGTCAATTACTACAGAATGTAGCCCGTACATAGCACTGCTATTCATCCATTTAAAGTTTCATCAAATGGCTTATATTGTGCTAGTACTTTAACCTTTGCTTACAAAAGAGATGTTATTTTTGGGTATATCTACTACAAAGTTGTCCTCGACAGCAAGTTATATTTCGCGCAGTAGGTGGAGGTTAAATTTTGCGTCACTATATATATATATATACGCTCTTAGTATGCTCTCAGGCGCTCATGTAACTTAGTACTTACAGCAATAAACATAATCGACGTAAGCACTTTCCCCATTGCCGCACCATCACCTTTGACCTTTCGCAGAATTGCAGAAAAAAAAAGACAATGAAGTGACTCATTTACTCTAGCTCAAAAACCGGCGAGGGCCTCCCAAAACTCAGCAAAATAAGAAGAAAACGAGACTAGAGTAATTGTTCGCAATAATAATAATTAGACCGCAGCGGTAATTATCTCGCCCATCGTGTTTTCGTTGCACGTAATACACAACTTCCCGTC
This sequence comes from Rhipicephalus appendiculatus, assembly GCA_030522465.1. Classification (NCBI taxonomy): domain Eukaryota; kingdom Metazoa; phylum Arthropoda; class Arachnida; order Ixodida; family Ixodidae; genus Rhipicephalus; species Rhipicephalus appendiculatus. The sequence continues at coordinate 185,179 of JALIZH010018506.1, forward strand.
ATTCTCGGAAATGTCTGAACTTCTGCCAGATTTTTTTTAACTACCCCTCCAACGCGGAAAACATTTTTACGGTTTTAAGCAAGTTATCTAAATATGCGTGGGAACGAGTTCATAGTCATTTTCATTAACCTGATAATTAGCGCACAATTACTCATTTGTCTTGGCATTACGCCGGGCTCCAGTCTCTCCTCGAATGAAAAACGTGCTGAATGACCTCGCTCCTTCCGGAAAGTACAGACGGACAGCACGTGAGAAACTTGTGTTTACTCTCTTCAATAATTTCAGTTCATCTTAGCGTGCATTGTTCCGCCAGATTCAGTGTGATTAGGTTAATCTTATTTTGAGTTATAACGGCTATGATACTGAATAATGTTATTCGGCAGTTGTGTGCCTCTTCTCTTATTATATGTTCCGCTTTTTCACTTCTATCTTTGTAATCCTCTGCTGTCCCTTACCCACCGCCCTCCCTTTTATGTTAACCTCATCTTTCCTATCTCCCAACTCGTTCTCTTCGAGGGGTGAAGTATCTTTCAGATGTTGTTTTTCTTCATATTTTGTGCCCTAAAGGTCACTCGGGCATTACGGGAAGGAAGGAGGGACGAGACGTTTTAGCTCACGTAGCACTGAAGGTTTGATGCGCGCAAGATACTTCACAGTAGTGCTAATAATAACGTACTTATTTCTTATGTAGTGCGCCTGTAATACATTCAAAAAGCATAAAAAGCACACTTGCGGCAAGCAACAAAGCAATTTGGATGTACAAATACAGAAACATAGGATAATTTCTACAGTGTATCATGGAAAAGTGAAGCAAACCATAAGTAAGAAAATGACATGTCATTCCACAGGTGTCAAAACAATCGCGAACATTCTCATATTCACGCTAATGCAGTTTTGTGAGCGACAGCAATTGATTCAGCGCTTCTGAACATTTATCTGCACTGACTATGCAGCTACTGAACTCGGCAACTGATTCCGCTTGTCGATTATCAGCATTGGCGTAAATCGCTGGTAGGTCAGGGTAGTCCTGAACCCCCTTGTGTTTGGGCTGGGAAGGACCCAACTTGCAAGTGTCCCTCGTGAAATTTATTGTTCAAACACCATATATTTTAATTGCTTGACAGTAGGGTATAGTGCATTGAACTTTTTTAATGTGTGTCTATTTTGTAGTGTGTGCCTGCGCTCAAAACCCTTCAGCCTTGTCAGACCATTCCAATCGCAACTGCCGCTCGGCTGGTTTAGAAAAGACTCGACGTAATAGTGCAAGTGCGCGAGCTGGGGTTTCATGTTCATTTTTTTTTTCGTTTTAGTTGAAAGCAAAATTTTAATTCCTTTATGAAAGAACATTAAAACATACAGACCTACATTTATAAAAATAAGATGGCCGCCATGGTAAGATGTGTGTCCCTCTTTGTGATTTTTGTGGACTTTACGACTCTGATTGCCAGTAAAGTTCTAATAGCTTGTTTTTTTCCCTTCGCAGAACTGGCGGACATGTCACTGCTTCTCCTGCTGCTGGCGGCCATATTTGTGTTCGCCGTCGTGCTCGTGGTGACCTACCTGACGTACCGACGGCTGTACGACAACCTCCAGTTCAAGCCAAAAGTGCTCAACGACAGCCCCGTTCACGTCAAGATTGCACCAAGGTAAAACGGAGACCGTTGGAAAGTTAATTCCACCACTTTTTATCGTTTGGGCAAGCAAGTTGCAAGAACGATATTAGTTCAAGACAACACAAAATGTCGTTACCAATGCTTTGAAACTAAAACTACATATCGGTCAAGTATTTGTTTTAAAAAAAAGACAGAAAAATTATCTCTATGACACGGCGTCCTCGGTTTGTAGACGGCCACTTAAGTTTTCAATTTTTCTGCACCATTGTCAAGGAAGAGACTACAAACACTGAACTAATGGTAAATTAAACATTCTTGCTGCCTAATTTCCTCTGCATCAATGCTGGTTGAACTACGTTGCTACACAGCATCGGTTTGGTCAGACGTTGGACGTGGGGCATTTCGGCAGGGGTTCCAAAATGTTTTTTTATTTTTTTACCAGTTTAGGAATGCTCGGTACTAGTAGATAACAATCACATATAAATTGTCTGGGTCATTGAATTCAGTTTATGAAGAAATATAGCATGACTGAAAGTACAGTAACTAGGTAATAATTTACATGTAATTACAATTATTGCTGTAAAACCATATATTTTATTCTAGCTCTTGCACTAACTTTAAATCTCGTCTCCAGAATCTTGGCATTAATTTACGTAAATTTCCACTCATTTATAGACAGTCGATCATAATGTGTGTTGCAAAGGGTTATCAAAATAAATATGCAGTCTTGTTCACTGTACGATTTATTTCAAATGAATTTTCGGTTAAATACAGTTATAATCCGAAGCAAATAAAAATGTTTGGGCATGAGGGCTGCACCTAGAGAGCTTCACGGAGTCTCAGGCCACAGGCTGGCAACGATGTAAAAACAACACCTATGTGCTTTAATTACCTAACATCAGTTAGATTCATGATGACAGAGAGCAGATTAAAATTACTTTAAAATTAAATTAGTTAACGTAACACGAGAAGTGGGCATACCTGCCTGTCACTTATGTTAGCAGCCGAAATAAAATTGGTAGACTGCGCATTGAAAGACAATCTGCAATGAAGACCTCAAACCGACGTTTCGATACGTGGACCTATCTTCATCAAAGGTGCCTTGACATCTTTGGTGTGTTAGTTTTAAAGGGACCAGCACTCTCAGTGAAACGCAGAAAGAAGCCTAAAGAAAGCTTCCCGCTTATAAATAGCATGGTTCACTTGTGTTCCTTTGTAAACAGCAACAGGTGTCAGTTACATTTGCAGATTTCATGAAGGTACAATGCTTCCGCCAGCTAGTCTGTGGTGCATCAAGAGTGAATTCGCTGCATTGCCTTCAGCAAAGCAGTCCGTCAAGTATCACTTCCTGTTGAACAAGCTGGTGCATCTTTAATTTAAATAGTTAAGTTAGGCTCCAAAAACACGAACATGCAAGAACACCAGTTTATTCTGTGTGTTTTTGCGTGGCCGTGTTCTTGGCTCCTAAGTTTACTATTTATACTGCAGTTCGCCAAGACTGCACTAACATGAACCCAGGGTTGCCGTTGGGTGGACATGAAAAGGCGCCAGAACTCACGCCAAAAGTAGCCAAAGTAGCCATGTCATTTGATATTATCGCCAAATTTCTAGCCAAATAGAGCAGAAGCGGTTTTATCAACAGTCTTTACTATTGATGAATAAATAAAACCATTTTGAATAAGTAAAACCACAAGTTTAAAAAAGAGCCTTGGCACCAACTGGAAATTTTCGTCGCCAACGGGGTCCAAAAGTAGCCAATTTGGCGCAAAGTAGCCACCAACGGCAACCCTGCATGAACCCTTGTTTTTTTTGTGTGTGTGTTTCCAGGTCTCCCAGCTCTGGGAACGTACCGTCGATCACGATCAGCCATAGCCTTCCAGAGATGAAGGAAGTGATCGCAGATGGCGCTCAAGATGTCGCCGCCAAGAAGGTGGCCCCCCTTGCGGCAGATTACCCTTCCGGCAGTGCCTACCCGTCATCTGACCTTTCAGAGGCAGCTGTCGCACCGTCTCGACCTATCTACAACGGTTCCCTTTGAAGGTAATTAAGCGAGGGCAGAAACGTTGGGTTTCACAGCACTATACAGTCAGGAGGCATACACTCAGCTACACAAGGCTGACTTCCTCAATAACCCTGTCTTCAAAGCAGTTAAACTGTCTTAAGTTTTTGTACGCGATATTTTTGGTTGATGCAACTTCTAATAATAATAATAATATCTGAGGTTTTACGTCCCAAAACCACGATATGATTATGAGAGACGCCGTAGTGGAGGACTCCGGAAATTTGGACCATCTGGTGTTCTTTAACGTGCACTGACATCGCACAGTACACGGGCCTCTACCATTTCGCCTCCATCGAAATGCGACCGCCGCGGCCGGGATCAAACCCGCGACCTTTGGGTCAGCAGCCGAGCACCCTAGCCACTGATCCACCGAGGCGGACGGTTGATGCAACTTCTAGGACATGTCATTCGGTACTAGGCAAAGTAAAACAGCGTGAAGATAATATCCTTACTGTAACCGTCGTTGGCTTCGTCATGGCCGTTCTAAAGTCGACGTTGTTTAGATATTATGGGTGAGAGTTAGCGGACAAGTTGAAAAGATTCAGTGGTTTGGCGCTTTTCTTTTTCTGTGAGCAAATTATTTGATGTCAGCAATTTCAAACATTTAACCTCTCTATTGAAAGAGAGAAAAAAAACTTCACTCCAGCGAAAGAAAAATTTCACCTCCTCGGCTTCTTGTTTGTTTGACCCGGAGCTTTGCTTCGAGGCTGAAGTTACGAAGCACACTTTTCCAAGCCTTCGGGAAAAAAATCCGTATGTGCCATATGCCCAATACGTATAGTCAGATGGTACATTGGGCGAGTTGGTACAGTTTCTTTGCGGCTACAGCGTGACATACACACACGAAAGGAAAATAGTTGTTTCCGTTTCTTTACCTTCCCTCCGTTTGTGTCGGGCTGTAGCCACAATTCCCGGTAAGCGTAATCTCGTTACATCATATTGGTTCCCATTGAAAACCACATGTTCTAATGAGTTCTAATGAACCACATGTTCTAATGAATGAGTGACTGTATGGCATTCTTGTAGAAAACCTATGACTCTTTTTCAATCTAATTATTTTCGTTAAAAAAAGGGATTGCATGAGACAGAAAAATACACAAATGTATTTGTCTTACTCATGATCCTCACAGACAAGGACTCGACCCATTTTTCTAGTAGCAAGAATACTTATTTGCTGTGATTATTTTTGTTACACTGCCTTCGCGCTTCATTGCTGCAGTTTGTTTGGTTTAGTGCATTGATGATGACAGAGTTTTTAGCGGCGCAAGGGCCGAGGTTTGGCCAAAGAGCGCCGTGACTGATGGTTGCGTACCTTCAAAGAGAACATGCAAGTACACACGATATACACAAGTTTATAAACGTTATGACGGGCATTCTTTCCATAGATTTTAGGGCTTAAGACGCATTAAATGCTTCCTCCTCTGCCTCTTTCTATGTATTCTGTGGGGCAGTGTGCAACATGCAACAGCGTGAGAGCCACGGCACCGTGGGTGCCATACAGCCCGAGCTGTACGACCAGGAGGGCCTCAATTCAGGGGAGTCAGGACGGGACTCCACCGACATGGCGGCGCAGGCGACGACTTGCGGCAAGCTGCATTTCACACTCAAGTACGACATCGACTTGGAAGGACTCGTCGTCAAGGTGAGTTCGTCTTTTCGCACATCACTAAATTCCGCTCCGATCACTAGGTATCACCAGAGAAATAAAAACTCGTAGGAACTCTTATGCACTTGCCTACGATGAATCGAAGGCGAAAGACATCGTCTTCGTTTTCTTCTCATTAAATGCATTGATTACTCCCACAGTCCCACCCCTTCCGGAAGCTTTCTGCACCTAACGTATCTTAGCACTGCCTTCGGGATTGGAGACATTGCAAGATTTCTGCACCGCATCTACTTTTGCATGGCCTCCGTGATCGCACCACCTGTGACCAAGTGACGATCTCGTATGTGATGACGTCATCATATGGCGTCACGGTATGTAACGGTACGGTGACTTAATAGAAAGTTTTAGAATAGCGTACGCAAAGCTCTGCGTTTGTGTTGCGCATGCGTCGTACGCTAACCTCTTGCGGGCTCCCGTTAAGTGACGAACGCTAACGCTACGCCCGCAACGCCCGTAAGCTTTGCGTATGGTGTTCTAAAGCTCTCTAATGATGGGGTCACAATTTTTTGTCACTTGTGACCTCATGCTGACGTAACATGGTCACATCGTCACGTGGTCACAGTTTGTCTGTGTCGCTCATGTTGGCGCCGACACCTAGGAACGCCGACCGTCAGTGTTTGCATGTGACGGGGCATCTAAGGCTTTCGTCTTAATAAAGAAGACATTGTGATTTGGGGGCCTTCATGCAATTCAATGCGGACAGCATGTCTCCTAGGCGTGAGCAATCCATGTGTAGCGAGGAGCGCAGCGGTAGATGAAAGGACTAATAGCACGTGCACTGTGCGAAGGAAATGAAATGAAATCGAGTACGGGGAAGTAACCTTGCACGCAACGTGGCGTGCTGAAAGCACTCCGGGTCGCAGTGACGCAGCCGTCCCCTGGTTCCCGGGGCCTTGCGACGTTGTAGAGGTGTCACGTGACCACGCCTCCTGGCCTTGAAGCTGTAAGTGGTGCTCCGACCTGTAAAGCATGGTGGAGGTAGTTTCACAAGGAATGGAAGGACCAAAAGTCAACATGAACTCTTTCGCTCTACTGCGCTGAACAAAACAAAGGACTCAGTTCTCATCATTATTACCTAGTACGTGAAAAGCGTGAAGACGTTAAGTTAAACGTGACTAAACGCGATGAAACTTTCCGTACAGCACTCCGATAATTCCATGTATCCGTGAAATCCTTAGGGAATAATATGCCAACTAAATAGAAAACATGTGGACTCCATATGAATTCCTTAAGGAAACATGAAATGACTAGAATGACATTCGGACCGTTTCTATAGGCAAATACTTCAGTTACACTTCTATGAAAACAAAGCAGGCAACTTCGCAAAAGCTAACCACGATATATTACTCTTCGTAGGAGCAGTTGTTTTTGGTTTTCTGAGGTGCTTTGCTTTTATTTAGGTGTGAAAACATGGACAAACAGGCGGCGTCCAAGCCGGATGTCCCGGCATCGTTAATGGGATACGAAGTTAACAAACACGCAAACAAATAAACAAAGGAAGAAACAAAATAAACGCAAGGGACTAATCAAAAGCGCTACGTGATTATGCGATCATCAACGCACAAAATTCGCATCTTTATCACTTGTTAAAGACTAATTGAAGTGAGTGTTAGGAGGTTGAAGACATGACATTCCATACTACAAGAGTATGGAGCATTCCGTACTGCAAGAGTATACTGCAAGAGATATTCAAGGGCATGGGATGCTCTTGAATATTCAAGCATGCGTGAAGCAATGTAGCTGAGCACGCGCGTTCGCCATGCACGTGCCGTCGCTGAACCTCTCATTCGATCAACTGAATACGAGTATTAACGCGAAAATCCGGCGACTTTGCCACGTGCGCGACTACTTGTCCAGTTTTCGAAAACAAGCTTCAGTAGCCTGCCGGGCACTTCGAAAGACCTCTCAATACCCGCTGAATCTCCTCTCATATTGCATTCAATTATTTATTGAGCAGTCGTTCGGGCTGACCGGGCATTTGTCCCAATGCCTGTCTATAGAAGCCTTCGACGTATGGCTTAGTTGGTCTTGCTCGGAGATGCTTGATGATGTCTGGAGGCGGGAGCCACGAGCCGAACAACTTAAATAAAGGAGTGCCACTTGCGATCAGGGAAATGTAGCGAGACAGGCGCCCCTCTAGTTATGAAGTTTATGAAATTGGAGACTATTGATTTGCCAAGAGGCCCGCATACCTGACATCCCACAACTGCAATGGCGCCTCAAAAAAGACGCGGGTGATATAGAAGGCACACCCTTCCCAAGAACTGATCTGGGCGGTGGCATCTTTTAAATTCTAATTGTGTTTATTTTTTAACGTGAGAGCGTTAAACAGCGCGTTTTTCGAAAATTCCGGTGTGAGTGTCGGCGTCGTTGGTTGTGAGCTAAAAATCGACAAAGATGCAAATAAAATAAATAATAAAAATATTCGGTTACAGCGAGAATAGAACCCCGGGCCTTCTGCGTGGCAAGTAGGTGTCCTACCGCAGAATCACGCGAATGCTTTAAATTGTTTCGAAAAAAAAAAAGAACACTATATGAATGTTACGTAGTGGGAGTCTCCTCAATGCATGTAATATTGTGTGGCAGAAGCGTAGAATCGCGCCTGGCACCAAAGCACTTGAATTGCGCAACGAGTTGGTGTTTTAAACGCCCACCCATTACAAAGCGCTCAGACATATTTATGATGATCATCAGCAAAATCATCAAGAAGGTGAGCAGCTGCGTACGTTCGCGTATTGCGTTACGGACTTGCGAGGGATTATTCGTTAGCTGCCCGCTCGAAAAATAAGATCACGTGCTACGTGACGCCTACGGGCAAAAAATAAAAAAAAAGGAGTGTTCCACACTCGTCGTAGTGCCTACTTGCGGCGCTGACTGACACTCCCACGTTTAAATGCGCATATATACCTTATAAAGTGGACGGAGGGATTACCGCCGCCGTAGCTCAGTTAGTAGAGCATTGGACGTGTTATTCGAAGGTCGCAGGTTCGGTCCCTTCCAGCGGCAAGTTAACTTTTCGTCCACTTCTCTTTCTTCACATTTACATTACAATTACTACTAATAACGTCCCATGTACTTCCCCTGGCATCATTGTCTCTTAGTTCTCAATAATGCAGTGAAGGTGTGTTATTCGGTTCGGATTACGTGTGACATGAAATAATAATAATTAATGGCGTTTAACATCCCAGAACAACGATATGATTATGAGAGACGCCATAGTGGAGGGCTCCGGAAATTTCGACTTCCTGGGGTTCTTTAGCGTGCACCTAAATCTAAGTACGCGGGCCTCGAGAATTTTTCCTCCATCGAAAATGCGTCCGTCGCGGCCGGGATTCGATCCCGCGACCTACGGGTCAGCAGTCGAGTGCCTTAACCACTAGACCACCGTGGCGGGTGCACGTGTCATGTGGATATTATCATGTGGATATTATGTCATGTGTCATGTGGATATTTTGTGGATATTATCTAAATTATGCAAGCAAACAAAATATCTCTAAAAACGTTCTCCTATCGAATCGTATATTTTTTATTTCCTTGTTGACAATGGCGCAGAACTTCCATCATATTTACTGAAGCTGAAATAAAATGAACTCTCCAGATTTTTCCGAAAGCCTTGCAAAGTAACGAAGGCCCGACACATTGTTTGGTTGTTTGTTTATTTTCTTGTTTTCACGAGGTCGTTAGCACTTCGTGCGGAAAGTTAACTGCTAGTTAGGGTATCGTGTTGCTTAGGGCCTCGTCTGGGTGTAACTCCTCGCAAAATTAGTTTATACTTTTAATGCAATGAACACTGGCAAAATAAGAAAAAATGCTGGCGTGATGATTCGCAGATACATGTCTTTTTTGCTTGCTTACCTTACGGCTCAAAACGAGTTCCGGCGTTTTGTAAGCCGTTGTTTACAACGGAACTTTCAGATTTCTTGCGCGTTTCTCTGTTGAACAACCATAAGCAAACAGCGAAATTTTTGCAAGGCGGATTATATTTTTACGTTTCAACGGCTTTCCAGCGCTGTTTTGCTTACTTCTGAGAAACAGTCATTAATTTGAGCTCTCGCACAGCTAACACACTCTCATTGGAGGTCCGCCTCTGGTAAACTAGCCCGATTAGCCGCACCACGCTAAGCGTGTAAGACTTTCCAGTGTTTGAAAGTAACTAATGAATCGGGCTTTGTGTTTAACGCGAATGCGCCGAACAACAAAGAAAAATACAAAAAAAAATAAATTTGACGCAATTAGCTTAACGGTGTCCAGAAAACAAAGGCTTATTTTGGAAGTTGTGTCGGCACTCCGTAAAGTTCGCACAACAGAAGCGCTCTGCCACCATTTCTGTTTAAAAGACAGAAGCAAAACAATGGAACATATAAACATGGCTGATCCTTCTGTCATAGGAATCGGTATAACACGAAAGTGTAACGTGCCTTCACAGAAGTAGCTGAGCGTTTATTGTGCATTGTTTCGCCACAAGGGCGAAGGAATGAATGCTATATGAACAAATTGTAATGTCGCTCGAGGAACGGCAAGCAGCTCCAAACATGGAACGCTCTGCTCAATCAGAAAGGACGTACGGAAAGAACACACACAGGTTGAGCGCGAACTAACAACTGTCACAGCTCGACACTTAAAGCGCGCTGCTCAAACACAAAGGAGGACGTTATAAAACACTTTCGTGTTAAAAACTAGCGTATTACGTAATTTTTGGAGGGGCTTTGAACTCAATTAGCGCGACACAGGAATGTGTCCACAGTTAACACCGCTGTCTCTTTATTGCTTCTTCGCTTGAGTGCCGGTTGTTCAGTTTACTGTAATAACGCATTACGAAGGCAAAACCAATTAAAACCTGAGCACTCTAAGAAATAACAGTCATCTGAGCTTTTTCCTGTTTTTTTTTTGTTTTGCCGCGTACATAATTTTCACATATATAACTCTTTTTGAAAATACGCGTTAAATCTACTATGCTTAAAAATTTTTTAGAGTCTAGTGGTAGCTGGGCTTGATAATGTATCGATATAAATTTCGAAAAAATAATAATAAAATGGCGGCCGTAAGCGAAGTATTGAACAAGATTCTGCTGGTCTATGTAGCCCCCCACGTGCTGGTTAGCGCGCACTTCAGGTTGTATTTTGTGAAATTTTTATCATCCAGTCATCACCGTATGTACTAGGTAGTCTTTACCACAACAGCGTTGGAAAATATGGAAAGTGAGCTGGATTCTGGAGATTACCGTCGCACCGGCATGCGGCTCGTGCCGTTCTGGTTTTGTGGTTATTGTCCTTTCGTATGACAACTTAACTTCCTCTCGCCTTTAAACCTTGATTACCGTGCAGGGAAGAAAAACAGAACCTTTGCGATCACGAGTGCTAGCAATGGACGATAATTATTAGATATTTGAGCGGATTACAAAACAAACTTATTCTAGTGAAGGTCCTGGTTTTTACGCGCCAAAACCACCATAGAACTACGGCGCACTCAGCATACAAGGAGACTCCAGATATTGACCAAAGGGAGCTTTGATAACGTACATCTAATAAAACTACAAGGGTGCTTTTGCATTTGGCTTCTTTAGACTACTACCTTCATAATTGTGAAGCTAGCTTTTCCTGCGCAGTTTGCCCGAATAATGGTGGCTAGTAAACCAGGCCCGTGGCCAGGAAGGGTGGGGGGGGGGGGTGGCTAGGGCTTCCCTTCCTTTCCGAAATTCGGGTGGAGGGGAGTTGTTTTACCGGGAATGAATAAATAAATAAAATAGGGGTTTTTCAAGGCCTTCAACAAGAGGCCCCACCCCGAAAAAAATTCCCGGCTACGGGCCTGCTAGTGACTACTGCAAATAGCGTGTTCAAGTGCGCTTTGCTTGCGTTATGATTCGTAAAATGTGGACTCACCTCTCTTGATAAAGCATGCGCACTATACAAGCCCCTGCACGTGCATCTAAGACCTCCACTCTACTTGAAGCACAACATGGTGCCGCGATTAGTAGGGCCAATGTGCAGCGCAGGGAAACGCTTTTGCGAATTATGAAAAGGGTTTAAGGGAAGGCGACAGCCGAAGCAAGGAGTCCAACCCATGTCCTCGAGCTTCGCTGTGCGATACCTTAGCCGCAACATTAGTACGGCGCGTGGACAGATTTTAGTGCAATTAGCATTCTTCGAGAAGTTCGTCCCACTTCGCACTGTCTCTACGTATCTAACCCGATCCATTTCAACATTGGTCAATAAAGACGGGCTCAGACAGATCACTCGAGAATGCGCAACTGGGGTCATTCCGTACGTGCAACTAGGCTTGCGCCACTGAGGAAATGTGACCAAGCATACATCTTAGCTAACGAACGAGAATGTTTGCGAGTTCGACCCCGAGGTATGCGATACCACTTTTTTGCTGCAACCAATCGTCGTTTCACGATTTCGCAAAGTGAGTGTCACACGAGGGCGGACATTTTTTTTTTGCTGTTTAAGCGCATGCCCCAAAGACGAAGTGGACGAAGTTATCGGTTCGCACACATCGTGTCACAGGGCGCGTGGGTAGCTCCAGGCTTTTTCGCTTTGTTTCAGTTTGGGTACCACACGTGTTGTTGCCGCATGCAATGACGGTAGCCTTTATGGCTTCGCGAAGCGTATCAGGCTTTCGCCTTAAATGTTTCACGGAAACATTATATGCTTCGTGCCATTTGGCATATAAGGCACAACTCGCGTAATGATTTCGCCTTAAATGCCTCACGAAAGCATTATATGCGTCTTGCCGTATGGTATGTAAGGCATAACACATATCAGGTTCTCGCCTTACATGCTTCTTTCCGCACAGGGGTTTCGCCTGATATGCATCAAAATGAAGTTACACTAATAAAGTAACCATATATATCGTAAGTTTGCACAATCAAATCCCTTAAAGCGTGGCGGTTTGCACATCGTCGACATGTTATTTACGAAGGAATGTATGAGCGGAAAGAAGCAAAATATTGGCGAAAAAAATGTTGATTGAAAAAACATATACCACTTTTAAATCCGATTATTCCTCCGTCGCCTGTTTTCGTTCCGCGGAAGCGTACTCCAAACAACGCTGCGCATAAACGTTGACCGTATGCACGCGACAGCTCAGATGAAAACCGCATCAACATTCAGCGAGAAATCAATGGTGGGATAAAGCTAACGACATCGCTGCTAACAAAACATGAAAAAAGGCTATGCAGCTATGCTGCAGACAGGAGTAGCCTCAAGTCATGGTGATACGAGAAATATTGCAACATTCGACGGCGTAACGCGATGAAAGTGGCAGTGTTTCGACATGTGCATGCAAATCGTGCTTGCTTTGCGGATCAAAATAGAAATCTGTTTCTTGGACCCAGAATTTAGACTTAGCCAATGTTGAAATTTCTCTTTCTATCTTGCCGGGGTTTGCGACACACACAAACACAGACAGTATGTATATATATATATATATATATATATATATATATATATATATATATATATATATATATATATATATATATATATATATATATATATATATATATATATATATATATATATATATTGTAAAGGAGAATAGAAGCAGACACAACGTCCGTACGTTGGGGGGTAGCACTTGGCAACTCTGGTTCGTAGTTTTCATTTTCAGTGTCGTTTCTAGGAGGAAATTTACAAGGCATAAGTAAAACAGCGGCGACCAGTAATCTTGCGCGACCTCCAATGAGAGAAAAGCAATCTGCGTTGGCTCGTCGACGCACAAATCTACGGGCGCCGTTTCAGATTCCGCGAAACTTGCGTTATGCCTTGTAGCAAGCGTTTTATTCATGCGAGCCATCAAACTGTCGTGACGAAAGGATGGCTAGAGCGCCTGTCGGTGGTCGATCATTTGGACAGCTGTTTTTCTTTTCTTTTTTTTTTTTGCGTGGGCATGTTGCTAAGGGTGTTCGAAAAGCATTACAGTGTTGGCTGATAAGACTAATACGACGATAAAAACAACAACACAATGTTGTGCAGTTCACTTTGGTTTTCTTGTGGTCCTCTTCCTTTTCTGATATATAGTGCGGTGAAAATCTGTGTTTTTTAATTTTTCATTTATTTTCAGCATTTTTGGTATTTACCACGTCATCAGGCGACGGTTGGCGTTTCATAACCAAGCTGGTGTCGAGGCGGCTCTGAAACACCAGCCTCCACATTTCAGCCGTTTTAGTGAATGGACTTCGAGGTATCCTCCTAACTAGACGGGCTGGCAAAATGGAAATTTTTGGCGTGTGTCCCGCGGGTTCATGAATAATTCAGTGGGCAACTGCCCAATACAAAATGCATCTCGCTGTACTCTCCGCAGCATTCAGCTACGACGCTCTTAGCACCATTTTCTGATGCTGCAAACAAAACAAAAAAAAAGCGATTTCTGTGCCTCGGAAAAAGCAACGCGACAAGGTTGGTCACTTATAGTGTAGCAGCTGACAGCAAGGCCTAAAAGCGTTATCTCGCCAAAAGAAAATAAAGAAAGAAAAATGACAACTCCATTAGAGTACTTTTCACGCTTAGAGTACTTTTGCGCCACCGCGACGTCTTATGAATGGATGAGTCTCTTGGTTCACTTATCGTATATACACCACTACCTCTCAGATTTTCACATATACGCTGCTCACAGAGTGAAACACGCCAATTTAGTGCAAAGTGACGTACGTACCTTCACTTTCACCGTCTTCAATTCGTCTCATATCGGCGCAATGTAGGCCAGACCCTTACATCAGAGCTAACATTACCGTTCGCGGCCAGATTCTTAGCTCGACTACGCAGTTATCTTGAGAAATTGCGCATACCAGTCTTTATAGCAATCGTTGTTACGTCGCGTTTCAACTTGTGGGTATGGCACATTGGGTGTACATGTCGTTCAAATAACTGCGTAGGGGTAAAATTGTGCTTATATCACTTTCCCTGCGCAGTGTTCTCACGAGTGAGCTCGACAGACTTTCATAGGGATGAAAAAGGTTGTAATCCCTATACGATGCGAGTGTAACAAATCCGCGAACGTGTTATAGGGCAGCGCAACACTATTTGAGACACAAGGACAAATATGACTAAACGAGTATGATTTTAGGAATATAGGTGATGGTATAACTGTTACGCAGAGACAAGTGAATGAGCAGGAGTAAGAGGAAAAGTAGGAGTGTTAACCAGTCTTGAATAACTAGTACGCAACTTTACACCGGAGAAAGGGGGTGGTTGAAATTGAATGAGCTACGCAGAACGATAGAGAGATAAAATGACTGGGGGAGCGCGCACACACGCATGCACGCGCGCGCGCACGCACACACACACACACACACGCACGCACGCACGCACGCACACACACACACACACACACACACACACACACACACACACACACACACACACACACGCGCGCGCACGCACGCACACACACACACACACACACACACACACACACACACACACACACACACACACACACACACACACGCACACACGCACACACACACACACACACATTCAGTTCTCCCAGTCACGCCATTATTGGTGGTCTCTAACCGCCAGTGCAAGTCTGTTGTCTTCAAGAACTTCAACATCACCTTATTCTCCTTCAGGCGCTATGACTTCTCAGGACATTCTAAAGTGATTACTGCCGTCATCGCTCTGTGGTCGATGTGAGCTAAAGATATACCGCGTGATCGTTTCTGCACATTGTCATTTAGCGAGGGCAGTCGCAGAAGGATGTGTTGCAATGTCTCCTCGCTACCAGAGTTACAAGGAGGGTTGTCAACGGTTCCGATGCAAAAGGAAAAATGGATTCGTGAAAGACAAAGCTTGACAAACATAACAGAAGATAAGTTAAATTAGACGAAGACGGGGAACAATGTACGATATCGAACACGCGCATTTAACGATCTACTCAAGGCCAACAACTTTCGATTATTCTAACCTCTGCTATGGTTGACGATACAAGAAATAGGAGTAGTCATGAAGGTTGTACCAACTGAACGCTCATAAAGTACATTGTTCGTTATCCTAAGTGCTGTATATTACCTCAACTTACTAAAAGGCATCCTTGACCCGAAACTCTCCCGATGGTCATGATTATTATTTTTTTTTTGCCTGTGGTGTTTGTGTAGGCTGTCCGGTTGCGTATAGCGTCGCTGAGACAAGCCTTCGCAAGGCAAATCGATGCTACTGAGACCGACCGAGAAAAACTGACAAAAAATTGCGTCTAGAAAGTTTACCTTCGCACAGGTGATTGCGGCATCCGACATACACGTTAGGAGAAACTATCGAGACGAGACGCTTGCAACACATTCGAGTTGCTCAATTACCATTCGTCTTCCCATAGCCGCCGTTGCATTTAGATTTTTGTACCGAAATCCACTTGTAGCTAACAGTTCCTACGTTGCCGAGGCAGACAGATGGCAGCGCAATATCGAATAGAGGCTGTCAAACAGTCCAACACGAGGTACTGCCGATGTATAGGTCAGTCAAACAGCAATGTTTCTTCCGAAGTGCTCCATCTCCGCTGCAGCACACACTTGCTGCGCAACATGAGCATCCTTTTCGCAAATATTCTGTTACACAAAAGCAGAGGTTGCGAACTGCTTACGAGCGTTCAGGTATCGGGTTGGCTTCTTAGGAAATCTTGCGCCAGGTTTGATCGATGGAAATACTTTGTACCACTTGCAGTCTGATTCTTCTTTCAGTATCGATATTTGTTTGTTTGTTTGTTGCCTGTATTTTATGGCACATACCCACTCTGGGGGATTGGCCAAGAAAGCGTAGTGTGACCTTTGGATTAGAACTAGACTGGTGCTTATTAATATATTGATGAAAGAAAAATAACAAAGAGAGAGCGAAAGGGAAATAACAGCAAATAATAAACTTCAGAAATTCCTCCCCTGCTTCCTTTTTTTTTTTTACCATGATTGCTCGTCCCCGCTGCTGCTTCTTGGTGCGAGATAACTGCAGTGTTTCTAGAATTAGAATGACAGACCGTATTCACAGAAACAACTCACAGGGTACCATATACTTCTGCCTGAGACGACGCGAAGGCGAGAGCCGTCCGCTGTGACTATTTTACTGCGCACTTCATAATGACCTGCAACGTTCACTAATAACTGTCACTAGTGAACTACCGCTAATGTCCCTTTCACGAATTCACTTTGACGAATTAACTTAATCCGCCGCGGTGGTCTAGCGGTTACGCTTCTCGGCTGCTGACCCGAAGGTCGCGGGTTGGATCTCGGCCACGGCGGTCGCATTTCGATGGAGGCAAAATAGTAGAGGCCCCTGTACTGTGCGATCTCAGTACGCGTTCAAGAACACCAGATGGTCAAAATTTCCGCAGCCCTCCACACGGCGTCCCTCCTAATCATGTCGTGGTTTCGGGACGTTACACCCCAGATATTATTATTATTATTATTATTATTATTATTATTATTATTATTATTATTATTATTATTATTACGAATTCGCATAGTACTCATTTATTTTACTTTGAATATCATTATGTATATGCACAATCATGCTTCCACTCACGTTTGCATGGCTTTCGCTACCGTTGACGTGAATAAGCGGCATAGTCGGCAAATAGGTCGGCCCACTGCAGGGCAAAGGTAGCTCCCGTAGTTCATCGACTAACTCATACATGCTACAGAAGAATTACTACCCTTTCACACTCTTTACTAAATGTTATCACCACTGGGTATCTCATCTTTATTCTTTTTTGAAGATCATTTCCAGAACGACTGCATGAAAAAGTTCACCATCAGCATTACTACGCCCACTGCAGGGCAAAGGCTGCTCCCATAGTTCTTCGACTAACTCAGTCCTGTACCAGCTGCGGTTACGTTATGTTCGCAAACTTCTTAATTTCACCTGCTCACCTCACTATCTGCCTCTCACCGCCACTGTCCGCTGTCTGTTGCGACTCGCACAAGGCACTCTCTGGGCAACGTTTATATATGTTATTACCCCCCAGCTTCTAGACTCGCAATTCCTTTTATAAAAGAAAAAAGAAACTTCGCGATTATCGCATGTCCTTCTTTAGTCAGCTTGAACGAAAATGAATCTGAGAAACCATTGCGTAATGACATGCATGAAGAGATTTCGCTTAATGTTCAAACTTATCGCGAATCCGTTAAAGAGTATTCCGTTACAGATGTTGCGACATATGTGGCGGTCCCTGCTTCATCAAATTTGGCTGCCGCTGTGTTTTTTTTTTTCGGCGGCTCGAACCGTCGCATCAGCCCCAAAAGGTGGCTGTAAGAGAACACGTGTTGCATCGCTCTCAGGGTGATGTGTAATCTCAGCTGTCATGGTAACTATAGCGCTAGTCATATTAGAAGATTTTGTAATATCCCTTAATGCAGATAAGTCGCTACATGTTTTAGGTAACCTTAACTGAAGAAGTGCGATATACTGTGAAGAATAGAAGAATATAGTACGCAGTAAGAAAAAAAGAGTGCTTTAACTGTTGTCTTGGCTTGTCACGTATACAACTCTCTTTAAATGGAATTCTCTTTGAAGTTAATTATATTCTCTTCAGAGAGTTGTAGGACCCAAAGGAGAGTCATCTTGTTCCAGACACTGTCTCTGTCACTTCAGTTGAAGCGTATAAAAATATCACAGAGCAATAACTGCTCTTGGTTACAAAAATATTAGACAGCCCCCAGCGGATGGCTGTCATTCCCACACTTAATTTAGAAAATTCACTTCGGATTTTCGTTTACTCTGTTGTGTCGATTTCACTTTACTTCGGTAAGTCTGGGCTCTTAGTTGAAACCGAACACTTAAAGTAAACTTTAACAAAGCAGAAAACTCGTTTAAGCAGCTAGTCCGCGCCTCTTTACAGTCCGGTTATATAAAACCTCCGGTCAACACCCGCGGTGCGTTGTTCGGCGAAGGCTGCAATTGGCTGAGAAAAAAAATGAGCTTGAAAAAACGAAGTATACGCGTGTGATGAAACGCTTTTTTGTAGTTTATGTTTTACCGTATTAACGAGTTACTCAACAGAATGCCTTACGGTATGCACGAAAACATGAACAAACTTAGTCTGCGCTCATATTTTTTATGCAGTAAAACAACCCAAGGACAGAGCTTATTGGCTGTGAAATAACACAGCGTGTCAAGGAACGGGGGGGCATTGACACAGAAAGCGAAAGAAATGACGCTAGAGCGCACATCTAATAAGTTTTATGAAGCCAGTGGGAAAATGTGCTGCTGCTCGGTTCATAAGTGATTATCTGGTTTCAAACCGTAACCTTCACACGACAGTAACGGAAAATAAACTTGTGCAATGAATTAAAGTGGCAGTACTGCATTTTGCTTGTCAGTACAAGCTTCACCACCAGAATGCGCATATTTTCATCTCTTCTTTTTCGCATACCATGGTTCTATAAATTTTACATGGGGTAAGTAAGCTGGCTCCGCAACAGTTGTCAGAAGTCTCTGACACAAGCAACGAGAGTGGACAGTGCATCTCGAGCTATTACTCACCGAGAGACCGTTCCTGTCGAGACGCTAGCCTGCCACCCAAGACGCCCCACACTTCTCGGGATATCTTAGCACACCAGCGTCGCCAATGACAGAGATACTCTCCACCACCCACTCAGCTAGATGTATGGGAAACGTATGAGTGGCACCTCCTATAGATAATACATATGCGCACCTGCGTTTAAAACGTGCCATCCAACCAACCGCACACGCCCGTACTTGCCCGTGGCCTAGAGGACAGCCAACCCTCGCCCATATTACGAGGGAATACGAATTCAGGCCATCCCGAGTTCGCATTCCTGTGCAAAAAAAAAAAAATCAGTACAGAGCAAAGGAAGGCGTGGCTCACCAGCGAGGAGAAGAAGGCAGAAGCGGGGCTCCTTCAGCAGGCACGGCTGGCTCCTGGGGCCAGTGGACCCCTGGATTAGGGACGCCACCCACCTGTTTCTGCAACCCTTTTTGCTTTCAATAAGCGATGTTCAATTTAATTAAATTCTGACACGGGCACACGGGCTTGCAAGGCTATTTGGATATCTTCAGATGCGGCAACAAAATTGAAGCGTATATTATGTTATCACCCTTTGAATGATAACCATGTGTTAAAAAAAAGACAGGAGCTTCTTAGAATAAGGTATACCGTGTGAATTATTTCGCTAGCCGTTTCGACATTTTCTAACAAAGTTTACTTGTAGAAAACAAGCTTGTTTAAATTCCTGGAGTAGAGTGTGCCATTTGCGCATGGTTTTATGCGAGGACACTTTACATACTGATGGCTCTCTCCACTTTTTTTTATTTCATTCGCAGATACTGCAGGCCAAGGACCTTCCGTCCAAGGACTTCCTCGGTTCATCTGATCCTTACATCAAGCTGTACCTCCTTCCGGAACGCCGCAAGAAGTTTCAGACTCGAGTAAGTCAGCACTCTATTTTTTTAATTGACACTTCATACATTTGATCAGCTTGTTTTCTAACTACCTAACCTTACTGATCTAATCATTGATTTTTAACACATTGGTCGTGTGATATAGTTTTTTAGTGATCATGAACTACTGGATGCGCTAGCAAAATTGGTAATTTCAATTCGCCAGCTTCCGATGAGTGTGTGTATTCCCAGAAAACAGTTGTCTATTCGAAAATAGCTGTTTAATTATCTAGCTTTCTTTTCAACACCGATATTTCCTCGCAACATGAGGTTGTCAGCCCCAATTAGATTTATGGTGTCTTTCATCGGGATACGTTAGTATATCGTTTGAGGCATGAAACTATCCTACCTGATCTTTTTTTTGTTCTGTGTGACACATGTTGACTAGTTCATTATTAATCGCCTAGGCAAACATTTGAAGGTTTTCTCATTTTTATTGCGCTATACAGAGTAGTAGTATAACATTTTCTTCGTTCTTCAGTGATGATCACTGCTCAACGAAGCAGAGAATCCCTGACGCAACCACCTTTAAGAAAACACACACACAAACACTAACGTGACCCGTTTGGCCCTCACCCAGGTTCATCGCAAGAACCTGAACCCCGTGTTCAACGAGTCTTTCGTGTTCGCCATGACACTGGAGGAACTCCGTCAGAGGACGCTGCAGTTCTCGGTGTACGACTTTGACCGGTTTCTCGAGAAACGACCTCATAGGTCACGTGATCGTCAAGCACCTGCACGAGTTGTGCAATCCCACCCACGAGATGGAGTACACCATGGACATTGTCGGGTGTGCCCCAGGTAAGCGAGTACATATTCATTTCTTATTGTGTGTTTTAACAGCAACTTCGCAGCTGATAGCGCAGTACATAAGTTTACTTCTGGCTAAGCCATTGCGAACACTGCAAAGTGGAGCGCTCCGGAACGACTTTCGTGAGCTGGTCTTTTTGAAAGACAACCCGAATATGCTTGAACAGATTGCTCCATCCGCGACCGATACAACTGAATATATTGGGAAAGTGAAGCAATAGTCGACTATAACTCAAGAATAAATGTATGCTCCCGTATCTTTCCCCGTAAAATAAATCAATAATAAATAGGCTGACGGAAGTTCCGGCGCTTTGCTTGCCGCAAAAGCGTATCAACGCCGCAAGGAGTTCAACCAGAACCCCATGCTTAGCAGAGACACTATAGGCATCGCTTAATGTCAGTCAATCACGGTAATTTTCTCAGTCAAGTAAACTCTCAAAGCTGATAGTATTCCTGAGGACCACGCTGTTGGAATCTGTTCATTTTGAAACTGTTCGCAAAAAATGTTTAACAGAAAGTGCACTGTTTCTTTTATATGTCTAAGGTAAGTCAACATAAAAAAAATCTATATACTGACAAAAACACTTTGTACAAATTACGCTCTTTTGGCGTTGTTTTTAATGGTTGCAAAAATTTTGCATCTCAATCCGGTATACCATTTTCTATCTTTTTCAGAGTAGGTAAACGAAAAAAATTTACAAATTTAACCACTGCCATGGTGCGCGGCGGTTGAAAACAATGAAGGGAGACACGGGAGTACGGTGTAATAATTTGGGCCACTGGAATCAACTTCGATAGTAAAGACAACGTGCCATTGCCTGAAGGTGCCTGATGAAAATCTTTGAACTGTTTTATTGCCCTAATAATTAGTTTAGCCGTGAACCTTTATAGAAAGTCAAGATACGGAGTGAACTCATGGTATAATCGAGAACAGTACTGATGGCGACAAGCTTCTGTTGTGCGGACAATAAATGAAATACGAAACAGTCATAGAATTACCACTATAATAGAAATGGGCATTTTCAAACACTGATGATTTATGATTGCGAAAATAAATGACGTGCCCCTTTGGTCAAAGTTGCCTGCAGCCCAATAAATCTTCTAGCTACCCCCTCTCAAAAAAAATCGACCAAAACTTTAGGGTTTGTATTGTTTCGACAAGCTAAAAGAGTTTTAGGAACTATAGAGTGAGAGAGTCTTGCCAAATGCTCTGTGATCTTGAACATGTGAGAAACTCTTGAACACAATGTGTCGCTGGAGTCAACGTTTCGACAATTCGTCTTTTTGTGAAATCAGCAGCAGTTGCTGCCCCAGAAAAAGGCAGTACTGTTTTTCGAACCATTGACTCCAGCGAGATCCCGTGTTCAAGAATTTGTGACATCTTGAACCCTTTACTTTCTCCTGCGCTGCTGCCCTGTTACGTTGGCTGATACAGTTGCAACGTCGAATGAACGACACATAGCATTAACGCTTCAATCTTCCGTTGCATGGTCTCGAAGATGTGCTCAATGATGTAAACCATCGAGTAAGGCAGCCATTTATTCCTTTCTTCATCAATATGAAATACTTCTCTTATGTCTGCCTCCAGTCAATCACATGTGTTACGCCGGGCTTAATTCCGCAGAATAACGGTTTCATTTCACCAGTCTTAGCGAATCGGCTGTGCTAGTGGTATTCATATTTTGTTCCATACAGCTTAGCATGCAGTGCACAAATTACTAATTTTTAACAAGATCCGTAAAGTAATAAGGAAAGAACGTTTTTGCATTACCGTTGCACAACTTCAGTGCCCACGGCTACCAGTGAAAAAGACCAAGATCTAAGATTTTTCTGTTATCCGTAATCTATTTCAGAATAACAGAGTTAGAGACTATCGCAGGCTTTATACATACAGGCGGCACTTATGGCCTCTGAATATTTTTTCTTCCTTTTATTTGGTGCACAGTATCCTTCCAACTATGAATAAAGCTCTCGCTTAAATGGCTGGCGCTGTCAACCACGCGCTCCATCTTAATAACAACCTAGAATTTTTCTTTACTTGTTCCCCCCACCATAGCAACATTATTTTTATTTCGTTTCAGAGTTATGCAAGCCTTATTCACTCATTTATT
This sequence comes from Rhipicephalus appendiculatus, assembly GCA_030522465.1. Lineage (NCBI taxonomy): Eukaryota > Metazoa > Arthropoda > Arachnida > Ixodida > Ixodidae > Rhipicephalus > Rhipicephalus appendiculatus. The sequence continues at coordinate 207,828 of JALIZH010018506.1, forward strand.
AACAAAGAAAGAGAAACAGATGAATGCAAAAGAGGAACGTGGGCACGCATTTGCGAAGTGACGGCATATCGTCGTTCCGACCTTGTCGTAATTAACGCTAATTTTTTTATGTCAGACACACCCGGCACGTGCTTGACGGTGCCTGCGTGTTGGTTCGTCACAGTTCCGCCAGGAGGCAAGCACATGAAAAGAAAGGCATTAAAAAAGAAACCTTTTGGCTGTTTTCTTGCCTGTCACGTCTGTGTCACGCGGCCCGCGAAGAGATCCCATAGATTACGAGTGCAAGGTGACCTTGCTCTGCATGACGGGCCACGTGTCTCGCGTTACTTCTTTCGAAAGCTGGCGTGCCATTTCTGCGTTCCGCTTGCATAACGCGTAAGTAATTATCTTCTCTGATGACACTGTGAAACAAAGGAAGAACTCTCCCTATACAGTAAAGGCTTCAACTGCACTCAAATCACGTTCTTATGTTCCAAACTGGCGCTTCTTCACACTGCTGCATCTGAGTGTCTCATTTCACTGTTTGTCTGAGATAGCAGCCGTCACAACCATCAGTGGTGGACCTAGCGGGCTCATCTTTATATATATTTATATATTATTGGTCCAGGTAACCTTTATGGTTTATGGTTAAGTGTATCGGAATTATCTCACATGGTCCATCCCGTGCCTCCTATAGCACAAATTTTGAGAAAAGGATACAGAATAATTTCGGAACACCCATATATAATTGAAGGGGCAAGCTTAGCGACATACTACCTTTATTCCGACAACGCTTGCGCCACACAAACAACATTCAGCAAGTTATACGTGCAATTTTTTCGGAAGAGTGCCCCAACAGTTCCTTACCACATACTTGCCGGCAGAACTTGTTATGTGTGCATGATTATCTGAGCTGTGCGTAGTGCACACACGCACACACAGGCGAATTAAATGATAATAAGTGTTGGTGGTTCACATCCCATAACCACGATATGGTTATAAGAAACACTGTAGTGGAAGGGCTTGGGAGATCTTGACCGCCTGGGGTTCTTTAACGTGGACCTTAATCTATGTACACCGGCATCAACCATTTTCGCCTCCATCGAAAATGTGGCCACCGCGGCGGGGATTCGATCTCGCGACCTGCGGGGTCAGCAGTCGTGCACCATAATCCATTAGACCTTCGTGGAGAGTCACATTGCATTACAAACACGTTACAAGCATTCAAATGTTCTTGTGGTAAACTACTGATTGACTGCTGCGTATAAATCCCATTAGGATCGCCAATAGAGCTCATGCAAGTGCCACCGTAGGGTTCATACAATAAGTCGCTGCCTGTCGGCTTCTCCCACGTTACCCTGTGCAGGACAAAATGGACAAGCTGGGAGAGGTCATGCTTTCACTGTGCTATCTCCCAACTGCCGGGCGACTGACAGTCACTGTCATCAAGGCCAGAAACCTGAAGCCCATGGACATCAGCGGGTCCTCCGGTACGTGTGCTTGGCAAGAAATAAAACTAACAATAATATCTCATGTACCGTGTCAGATAGTAGAGCTATTGTAGCTCTACCAATAGCTACAGTGTCCAATGTGTAGCGAATCTTGCGGACAACACCTATCGAGACTGTTGGATAACACGCCGTTATTTTCACGTCTCAGGGGATTTTAACCTGCCTCGAAATAGCAGAAAGTTCAATGGAAAGAAAGAAGTGGAAAATTTATGGGCTCATGTTTCTTTGTAAGACACAATAATAATGAGAACTAGCCATGGTTATTTCCGGCGCTGACTAACACTCCCAGGTTTAAATGCACATATATATCTCGTTGAGTGGACGGGGAGATAACTGCCCCAGTAGTTCAATGGGTAGAGCATCGGACGCGTTATTCGAAGATCGCAGGTTCGGTGCTTGCCAGCGGCAAGTTATCTTTTCGTCAACGTTCCTTTCTTCACACTTACATTACAATCCCTAGTAACATCCCCTATACTTTCCTTGGCATCATTGTCTGTTAGTTCTTGTTCAATAAGATCAATATGATTCACACTAGAAGGAGAGTGAGAGAGAGAGAGAGAAATGTTTTAATGAATAGCTGGAGAGGTTTGTCTGGCTTTTCGCCTGACATGCTACTCCAGGGGCTGGGTGATGATTATGATATATACACTGATAGACACATAACACATACAGCCACACAGACGTAGACTACACTATTTACAAAGTTTCATTCAGGCTCGTGGCCCGCAGGAAAGTCAGCAGCGCTTTCGTGGCGCGTAACGCACTGGAGCTGGTTTGCCATGGGCCCAGAATGTGTTTTAACTCCAAGTGATATTGTATGCAAACGATAGCTCAAGGGCGAAATGGGAAAAGCGATGTGGATCTAGCTAATTATGGAACCAGTTAAGAGGCTTCATATTCAAGGCTGAATGAGGTTGTATAAATGTAGCTCCACATGAAGGCTTCGTATGCGAGGCTCCCTAAAAGAAGTGTTGACTTAAAGTGCAATTTTTCGAAATTACACATTACTTCCACCTCCATTATTGACAGTAACTCGGACGTTTCAAATTGTGTGTGTGGACGCTTTGCAACCTCATGAGTTTTCGCAAAAAAGCTTTCGTCCAAGCGCCTGAAGCTGCGTAACACCATTAGGCACTATTTTGTCTAATGTCAAATGACGATTGGGTTGTGGCGATGTTCCAGTACATTCGCTGTGTCTGTGTTTTGCTCTTCTTGTGTTACCTTCATTTATTGTCAGGTGACCTCTCCAGTTACAGTACAACATTGCCTTTCCCCTCTCTAAGCGTTAATTTTGTCAACATCTCCGATCCCAGACAAAATTTTACATTCTTCATCACAGATAAACGGAACCAAGGGGAATTATGAGGGACCTAATTTTGTTAAACCAAAACACGACTTATAAAATTTCATTGCGCAGATGGTACCTTAACAAAATATTAAAGTCAGTTCCACGCCTGTTAAATTTATGTAAACATGGAGCTAGCAAGCAAGCGCCACCACCTGGCGAACGCAACCTCCGGTCTTTCTTTCTTTCTTTCTTTCTTTCTTTCTTTCTTTCTTTCTTTCTTTCTTTCTTTCTTTCTTTCTTTCTTTCTTTCTTTCTTTCTTTCTTTCTTTCTTTCTTTCTTTCTTTCTTTCTTTCTTTCTTCCTTTCTTTCTGTCTTTCTTTCTTCCTTTCTTTCTGTCTTTCTTTCTTCCTTTCTTTGTTTCTACGTCTTTGAATTTTCCTGTCTTTTTTTTCCGCTTTCTTTATCTCTTTTAATATTGGCCTCTCTCCTGCTTTGCATTCTCCTAACCCGCACATCACACCTCCTCATCCTCACTTCTCTTTTCGACCATTGCTATGCTATACTGTACATGACTATTCTACAGTGTACCTCCTCTCCTGCTCCTTTTCTACCTCCTTTCTCGCCTCCACAGTCATCCTCCCCTTTCCCATATACGTGCTAAACTGTTAGAAACAAACTATGCCATGCTTTCACCTCTGCCCTCCTTTTTTAATTCATGCTCGCCTTCACTTCCCTTTCCCACCCCCTTGCTATATCATATATCCATGGCTATGCCATGCTAGGAGCTTCTCGGCATATGCCCTGCTTTCTGTGGCGCAAACTCTCCGAGTCTTCTGTAACGTCGGCCCTACTCTTGTTTCAATAAAGTTGTTCTCTCTCTCTCTCCCCTTCTCCGAGCTTAAACAGCTCCGCCGTTAAAACACTATTTCGCTTTCCTGCCCAATTTCATGCAGACCCCTACATCAAAGTGATTCCTCGTCTGCGAAGGCAAGAGAATCAAGAAAAAAGAAGACGAGCGTCAAGAAGTCGACGCTGAACCCGGTGTTCAACGAGGCCCTCGTGTTTGACGTGCCGCCGGAGAATGTCGACGACGTTAACCTTGCCATCAAAGTGGTAGACTATGACCGGTAAGGGTGATGTCTATTTTGCATGGAAACACTCAATAATTCAATAGTACTCACGTGCTCTTTGCTGGCTTCACATTTTGAAAACTAAACATTTACAACACTCTAGATACCTGAAGTTGGGTTGGCTGGCGTAAATAGGCCGACAGGGACGAAGAACATAGGGCGCGGACAAGCACAGGGGTGTCGTCTACTGGCAGTCCTGAATGCGAAAAGGAACACACGAAGAAAACGCGTTTCGTGATATGTTCAACCAGTGTTCGTCTGCAAGTTTTCGCTGAGCTGCAGCGAGATATGCGCAGCCGGCGCACTAATTCAGTTCAGAAGAGCAGGCATTTTTCTATAAGGAATGGGACAGGATCCCATTTCCCGTTTACTGCAAGGAATTCACGTGTTAGCCATTGCAGGACAACGCATGCATTTTGCAGAAATGTAATGACAAGGTGGTTCGGGAACAGGCTGAGGCTATGTACACACAGATATTTGGTGATCGATGTATCAGCCTTTCTTCCCTGACCATTTATCAGAATCAGCATAGCTTTCTGGTTGATAGGATTTGACTAAGTGGCGTTCCCACAAATAGTGTCATTTTATTTGATTTCCTCTTGTGCGCATGCTAGAGGGTTCTGAACCAGAGCTCTCGGAAGAATAAAATTTAGTTGCGAGTGTGCGATTGTCCGTGTCCTGGGCTTTTTGTCCCTCTTGAAGTATTTTCGCCCCGCAGTTCGACTTCAGGTGTGCACGAACTCGCCCGACAGTACATACTACCAAGTCCAGATAGCGTAGAAGGAGCAGGAGGGTCATCATCATCATCATCATCAGCCTGTCTACGCCCACTGCGGGCAAATGCCTCTCCCATGTTTCGCCAATCAACCCGGTCCTGTGCTTTCTGCTGCCGTTATACCTGCAAACTTCTTAATCCCATCGACCCATCTAATTTTCTGTCTCCCCCTCAGGCGTTTGCCATCTCTTGGAATCCAGTCAGTTACCCTTAATGACCAGCGGTTATCCTGCCGACGTGCTACGTGCCCGGCCCATATCCATTTCTTCTTCTTGATTTCAACTATGATATCCTTAACCCCCGTTGCAGGAGGGTGACAAACTTTTATTCTGAGCAGTCGCAGTGTGCGCCCTACGTGGGCGACTTTCGTAACTCAGTTAACCAGCGCCATGGCTGGTTCTCGACCTCGTTCTATCAGGCTGCAGTGATTCTTAACGGCCGGATCTGATAAGTTGCCCTCCCACTGCTCTTCGGATGTTCGTTTATCACCTTAAGTGCAAAGTTTTGCATGCATATCTGTAACATGTAGCGAATGGTGTACAGGCAGATGTATGCGTGCTCGGCCGGACAAATTCGGAGCATTAGGATGCCGAGAATGTAACCATTATTTAGTTGTTGCTGCCCCTTCCCTAGTTATGCTGAGGTAATATGGTGAATAAATTGTTCTATGGCAAAATGAAGGCTTTTCTACCGAATAGTCTTCATTGAAGGAAAAGATCGTGCGACATGATTACACTGAAACAATCTGATTGCACAAATTGCTGCTTGCTGTAGATCTGTTTGATTTTTCCGGAAATCATAAAGCTGCTACATGCCGAGAATTGTTTTCACAACAGCTTGAGATCGACATTCCTTTTTCACAAAGGGAAAAATGTTTCTAGCTTTTGTTTTGTGAGTGAAGCAGGTCAACGAACACTGGAATAGGAAATCGCACAGCACATCGTAACACGCCATCTTGATTTTTTTTCTCAAGTTCTCAGAATACATTAAGCAAGAAAACGCTCTTAAATATTCAAGGCAATGAGGGCACACAACAATGACTGGCCTGAAAAAAACTTCTTTGCTCTTTCAGGGTCGGACCAAACGAACTAATGGGGTGCTGCGCCGTTGGCCAGTTGGCCACTGGCGTCGGACGTGACCACTGGCTCGCCGTCATGGACAACCCACGCAAACCGACTGCCCAGTGGTACCCTCTTGTGGACAGCCTTCCAGCCGAGCTAGACCCACCACGAACACCGTCGGTGACCTGTCTAAAGTGAAGAGTTTGCGAGATGGCCAGTTGGAGTTCACAGAGGAACGCATGCCTCGACATTGTTGCTTCAAGAATACAGCACAAAGTGGCATTCCGTGGGAGACAGCAAGATTCAGTCACTCGGAAAAAGTGCTGGTATTTTCTCCATAGATGGCATCTGTCAAAAAATGACCCTGTGAGCTTGTTCTGTGTTGAACACCCATGAACTGCCTACTGTATACAGGACATTTTGGCCGCAGCTGTTAAGACAGATTGTCAAATACGCTGTAATATCGTTTGACAAAATGTGGAAGTAGAAGCTTGTAAAAATTCAGAACGTCGCTTAAAGAACAGTCCAGCTCAGCGAGTTTGTGTGGTACGGTGACCGGTACGAATTAGAATTCGCCGTAAGAGTTTCGTTTGGCCTAAGGCTTGAAATCACTTGTACAGATTTTCAGTGTGTTTCTCTTCATCCTGAAAAAAGACATCGCGCGACGAAGGTTACACAGTGCCGCTTTCGGGACGTTATGATGCGAGTAGAAGTGCTTATCAAAAGGCGTTTGACCAAAGTGTTCTATGGCTTTATTCTTCTACCAATCAAGACAGATTTTACCGAGGGGTAAAGTGTGATTTAAGTGCACGTTCTAGTTCCTGCTGCTTAACTGGTGGTTCTGAGTTCTCTCGTGGGAATTTTGATGAGGCCATCGCTTAAAGCACACTCCTGGAAAGCCTTTGGCAGACAGTGCGAAGGCTGTTCACATGCCAGTGTTTTCGTCAGTACGTGATAACATTGAATGTTTTCAGCCATTCTGGTCTAGAGACTTCCCAAGCATTTTTCCTCCCGCCTGTGAAGGATGGGAACCGTAAATTGTAGTGACTAACATCCTCATCAAGAAATTAGCCAGAGTGACACTTTGAAAGGGTACGTAGCTGTGCATGTCAGGAAAACTCCTATCACAAACACAAGTTCCTCACAGGTATGTTCGACTCGCGGCACATACAATCGCTTTCGCGATGTGCTTCACACAGGCATTCGACGTTTGTTTTCAGTCAGTGCTTTCCATCGCCTTCTCTCTTACCCTCTGGTATGACGTCTTTGAGGTACGAGCCGTACCGCTTATGCGCGCTGAATATACCTAAGGCCTGCCTACCTATTAACAGCAACTGTACAACTTGTGATACGTAGGCCCCGAAAGAGATTTGGTGTTGTAGTTTCTGAGAAGAGTCCTAGACCTTCTTCGGTGTGCATCGCGCTAACATGTAAGATAAAAGCGGGTGTGGAGCGTCATGCGAAGTGACCGCAAGTTGTGTTCCAGATCACCTGTCACCTTCACCTAATATCGTCATGACCTGATTTGAGATGAAAACAAGCATATTGTATGCCTTCTACAGTTATCTCTTTCTGAATTTGTAACCAGCACTGTTTGATAATGCACCCAATTTAGTGTCATCGTAAAGTGTTCTGCCTTATTGAGTGTCTGTAAAAAGCAGCCAAGACAGTTACAGTGAGTGATCTACGGTAGTTTGCAGGTAATGCTCGTTCATGTATAATGTGTCTGCTCATGCCCACTATTCCTAATGTAGTGAGGATCCGTAGTGAGTAATCTCTTTGGCTGTGTTCTCTGTTAATTGTGCTTGCAACAAAAAAGCGGAAGCATTGGTTAACTATTTTCTGCTGCAGAGGTCACTATTTGAACATGGCGTCGCTGTTGCCGGTCAACGCCAAGTATGATAACGTGCACTAATTAGACGATACCTTAGGCTTCTTGGTTGACTGCCAAACATTACGGTTTAAAATTTCGTCATTACCGGGCTCCGCTTAATGCGGCAGCAGGACTGTCATAATTCATGCAGATTAGTTATATTTATGACGTTAATTGGTTAGATAACAATACAAAATATGTACATAACGTCATCGCTTTTCATGTCTGTTAACTAGCTGTGCGTTCGTCTTAAATCAGTGTTAAATGTTTTCCTTCCCCACGAAAAGTGCGGAGTTGATGACAGATCCTGAACTACCGCCTTCTTAATTGCTGTTCAAAATAACGAATGAAAGCAGCGTGGTCCGCTGAAGAAAGGTCTTCCGGCGGTCAAGCCACGTGACATTTTCGCAAATATGCGAGGGGTTATGTCACGGCGCCTGTACCATTTTCCACTTGTGCTAGAACTTGAAGCATGAATGCTTCATACTTTGTAGACGAAGCCAACATATGACGTTTTGCTTTCAAATATGTGTTATACGAATGAAACGGATAGGTATAATTGGTTTACGTTCAGACGCAGGCACCCAACATTCATGAAGAGTCCAAGTGGAAAAGCTGGCCATACTTGAAGACGTCTTGAAAAGACGAGGCAGGTATTTTCAAAAGAAAGCCGACATGATTGCGCAATGTTAGCACATGTTGTAGAGTGTGACTTCACTGAAGTAGCCTGGTAAAAAACAGCGTCTCATGATATATTTCTGAAGTCATGTGATACGTGACACGAGTGGACCTATCATGATATCGTACGTTCCTCATCCGCGTGTCTTGCTGAATTCTGCTCCATGTACCACATGGGCCAGTGACGTGTACGCTCTCCTAAATGCGACATAGTTGTCTTTTGCGTATGTGAAAGCATTGTATATATTTTTATGAGAGTGAAAGTGTCGCTGCAGTTCTATTGAAGCTAAACTGCGACATATGTAAATAAGCGCAACTGTAGCAATTATTGTTTTTGTGTTGTTTCCACCTCGCCCGGCAATACTGCAACACCATTTAGACGTTTCATATAGCATATATAGACCACACACCGTATGGTTCTCTTATCCGGTATGTTTCATTTCCACTCTTTCGATGTCAAAGTGTTCAGGTGACTTATTCGCAATCTCCTTTGGATGTCGTACGCTGTGGTTCATGAGGCTGCAATAATCCAAAACGTCCCACTTTATTTGTGGCGTAATGCGAATCAAGGTGGCTCCGGAATCATAGCAAATGACTATGTGCTGCACACGTAGACGCTCCTTGCATTACTTGCCTCTTTTTATTTCTTTAACATTCAAGTTATCATTCTCAATAACTTTCCGAATTAGTTATCAGTCAAAATATAGAAATATGTGAAATCTGCAATTGGAATAAAGAAAAGATGTCAGGCCAGACATGCGATTTGAGGTCACATTGCTTATGGTGTGTATTGCGCAAACGTTAATTACAGCATAATACTTTAGCGTAACTACCGTAATTTCTAAATACTGCTCAGGCATATTGTACTTCCTGAAGCTTAAAAGTGCAATTCATGCACATTTCCAGTCGGTGAGTTAGTCGCAATGTACAATATGAGCGCTGATTTATTAACATTGTTTATTATTTCGCTTAGTCTGCAGGTTTGAGGAGTATTTTATGTTAGCCACTTTGTGAATGAATCAATACATTTCATTTCCACGCGTATGTAACTTGGTATAAAAAGTTTCGTACAAGATTCTTTTATATGAGAAACTAAAATTTATTCTCACCTAAAGGATACGTTTCCTAACACAGTCCTGCTTTTTTGAACATTGTAAGAATGTTTATTCCAACATTAGAATGATCACGAAAACTTCTTAATTCATGAAGTACATAAGTGTTGTTATGATCATTGAAGAACCGTGGATTTTATCGCTTGATCGCTTGACACCGTGCACTAGTGGTGTAATACCCAGCTTTTTGTTTAATAAGGAAAGATGGAACATGCTGTGTTTAGAATTTCATGAAAATATCTTACAAATATCTCTTCGGCAACAAACACTGACAGAGGAGTTCTGAATTTTTGGCACAGGAGACATCCAATAGCAAACCAGAAATAAACACAGTCGTGTATTAATTGAAAACGCCTGTGTTCACTAGAAAGACATGAGTCTTTTCTATTACGAGATCAGCTAATAGTTCATTTTGTTAATTCGCTTGTTGTCCTACTGAAGTATTAATTTTAATAGAATTCAACTACCGTGGGTGCTTCAAGACATTTCAGTAAAACCCCGTGGATTGAGGATTTTACGTTTTATAGTGGCAGATAAATTCCTACGGTAATTTTGTATTTTCGCGGGAAGGAAGGAACAGTTTCTGGCTTGGCCTTTGCAGTGATTGTATTGCTTATTGTTACATGGTTTATTGTGTATTGGTAGAAAACGTTGCTAGCCTGCACTGCACAAATGAACGGTTTTGCAAGAAATTTTATGTTTGGTTTTTGGTTGTTTGAAGCCTATGTCTCTATGGTAGTATTGAGTAGCCATCTAAGGAACGTCCTGGTAAACATGCTTTTGTAGTCTTATGTTTATTTTTTGTAATATTAAATGCAATGTCGCGAAGAAAAAAAAACATACTGTCCAGATGAGAGAAAGTGCACCATGATTGAAGTTTGAAAATGTAGTCAATAACTCTTCGCACCATCACTGGAAAAGCTGTGAATACAGTAGACTTTTATTTTGGTTTTAGAGTTGAAATATTAGAAAGATGAAACACCTAAAAATGGCAGCTGAATATCTCCGACAGATTGAACCATGAAAGACGGTCGGGTTCATCTGTTGAAACATTGCATTGTTTTAGCGCTGAATTCCTTGCTGATTTTTTTATTGTTCTAATCATTCAGTACTCCACTGATCAGAAACTTCTGTGGCATCTAGAACCGTGACAGCTGTGGAATATTTTTTTTTCGGTTGATAAGCTAACTGGCAGAAAACATGTATAAATACGTGGATGGCATATGCTACAGAAATGTACAGCATTACACGTTCCCTCTGCTGATTGCTGCTGAAAGCGCTATAGGACAAAAATTTCTTTCTGAACCTTTGTTTTATTATTTAAACATGCTATAAGTCACTTTCAGTGTTTCTCTTCGTTTTTGATCTATTCTCTCAATAGCGGTGGCATAGAGAAAAGTCCAATGTTGGATCCAATGCTTCTACACCCAGACAATATCACCAAAAAAAGCTGACTTGACAAAAAATTGCAACATCTCGGTCTAATCGGAGGACAGTCGTTGTTCTACCACTGTTGACTTGGAGTGTCGGCCTTCCCTTGAACTGCTAACGTTCGGCTTTTGGTGTGCGTGTCGTGAATTGTCCTGGCAAACATGGTGTTTTTCGGTGCCCTACTTGTTGCAAGCGCTCATGACACGCGTCTATAGCAGATCCTGCGAACCCAAAGGCCACATTCTCATGTACAGACCTGAACGACTGCGTGTAGCAAAATACCAACCAGCCCTGTTCGCCGTCTGCTGTAATTTTCTGTACCTCGTTACCTTCGAGTACGTGTCATTTTCCTTTGCGTGAGCTGTTGTGCTATTTCCAGATATTGTAACTCATTGGTGCACACTTCAGGTGATGTTGCCGTTCGTATGCATCCTCAGTAATACTTATATTCGCGCATGTCTATTTCAGTTATGTTACTGCACTGCTAATTACGGTGTTTGATGGTACAGCTTTGTGTGTGATTGCATTTGTTGTGAGAATATTTTGGGTGTTCAGTGAGAAAACAGGCCTAGCTGGACAGGCCGGTTTCACGTTGTTTGCATTTTGCCGACCAAACCGTGGGAACCTGTCCTCACGCATATTAAGTCTGAGGGTGACAGTATACCACTGTGTTTTGAGAGCAACTCTTGTTTATGCGTGATAGATTACCAGACACATTTACGGACGGGACGTAAGCATCCATTGTACAGCCTTATTGTGAAACAGTCGTTTCGAGAGTGAACCAGTGAGATGTACATCCGCCGAAAACGGGCATGCGTGGCCGTACATACAAGAGTGGTGTATATTTTTAAATCCAGATTCCCTATGAAGTGATTGCGGGAGAGGTTATATTGCAAAGAATTCTAGCATGGTGATTGCGTATCCGCTCTTGAGACAACTTTGAAACCCGACGGTGTGAAAGTTGACGTACGTGAAAAAAATAAATATGCCCTTTATTTTTGGCGTTAAGAAACAAATGTGCACGCGTCGTTCCTCTCTCACTTCAAGTGTCACACAGTGTCAGAAGAAATTTACGGATCATCGATTCACCCTCAAACATTTCGTCGAACACATATACTCACGCACCAAACACAAACATATTTATGCATGACAGACAAGTGAAGACACTGCAACTCTAGAGCCACCTTCGGAGCATATCCTATGGAAATGTTAAGGCATAATACGCAATTACAGTGGTGCAGCCTCAAACAGTGTTAACCTCCGCGTGCGTCTAGATTCTGTGTTGCTCAGCTCGGATCCGGAGCACCAACTCTGAGCCATTTAGCGATCCGGGGAAGCCGCCAAGGGCTGGCGACCCTTGCCGACGCCTAGGTGGAGCCCAGGCTAATTCCACCATGTCGCAGGGTTACTTAATAAAGTCATTTGACCTTGATCTGACAACTGAAAGAAATCAACCCAGGTTAACCTTGTTCACATCTAATTTTCCTTCTGCGATGCCGTTGCGCTCAGGATACGCCCTTTTTAACTTGAGAAACCTTGCATGGCCATGTTGATTCCATCTGTAGTATATTTCTCTTCTGCTCTACATCACGAGCACGAAACGACACCATGTGACCTAATGCCACCGACTAACCCTCTCAAGACTAAGCCGCCAAGGATAATTAGGCGCCTTTGACGAAAATAGGTATGCCTATCTGAAAAGTCATCCCGTCTGTCTGAGGTACTTAGTGCTGTTAAAATAGCATGTTATGATATTCTTGGGACACGTTAAACACTTTTGTTCAGCTTTTTATGCTTTTTTAAAGCACTACTACTTTTGCAATTAAAAATCAGAACTTTTTTTATCCTAACTGTTTGGCTTTCATACGAAGCCATATGTCCTAAGTGGGGTATACCAGCTGGAGATATAGAAATAATTGCTATGCTGATTGCTTGCACAACGTTTAAACTTTAGTTATTTCAACGTATAACGATGTGGCAAAGAGAAAGGTGTCCACTGATGTGTATTGTGATCCTTAATAATTGCAAATCTGAATACCAAAACTCACCATTAGGGTCGATCATCTTTTGTTAAACTGAATAGTTGTGACATGAAAAAAAGAGAGGTACAATCACAAAGAGAAAAAATTGGGGGGACCCTTAATCTTCGCCTTTAAGAGTTGAACGCTATAGCGATATCCTGTCCCGAGTGCCTACTTCAACCACTTAGTGCATACTTGCTATGCACCCACTACGTGGTGTTAAGGGAATACGCGCAGTAAGGTGTGTGCCGTTTGTTATGATAGTGACATATTCTGACGCCCGATGGCAATGAACGCTTGTACCACGCAATATTTCTGGGATATAACATGTTATATTGCGACGCCTATATAAAGGACGCTTGCGTTTGCGAAGCATGAAAGTTATTTTCACTGCATTTCCAAGCAGAGGAAGTTATTTTCACGGTATTTCCAAGCAGTGGCGTGGCTGTGTGGTAGAACACCTGCTTCGATCCTGACTCGGACCCGGAAATTTTTATTATTAATTTTATTTGCATCTTTCTCGATTTTTCGGTCACGGACAAGATGATGATTTTTCGCTCACAACCAACGACGCCGACGCCGGAATTTCTGCGAAACGAGCGCTTTAACGCTATCGCGTTAATACATGGGAACATATGAGAATGCAAATACCCTACGTTGAATTTCCCGCCTTGAGCGTGCGAGAAGATGGCGACGAGCTTTACGCCAGCATGTGAGCGATCTCGTGAGCTCGTTCAAGGGTGAAAACTAGAAGCGACCTTGGACGTTCTGGGCTCATGCGGACACCAATAAACGTCACTCTGAGATTCTAAGATCGTGTCGGCTGTTCTCTCTGCCACATATTTTACACCATATATGGTTAGCGGTATGATTGGAAAATGGGAAAGGGGGGATGAAAAACATTTTGAAGTAATAAACTGATTATTTACAAGTGCGAAGCTGTGCAAAGAGTGCCACACCAAAAGCCCTGACGTGCTGATCATCTCGCCTGGCCACTACCTCGAACTTTGTCCAGCGCATGCGCACATAGCGCGTTTCCGAAGCCGAATTAAGGGGGGCGTTTTGCCTCTCTGCGATCACTTGATAGCGGCGGCAGCTTGTGGAAACATCGGCTAATTGTGGAAACCTGCTTTTAAAGTTGCAGTGCTCTGCTGATGCAAGCCACCGTACGTGCCTTATAACTTCGCCCTGTACAAGTGCGAAGCTGTGCAAAGAGTCACACTGAAAGCCCTGACGTGCTCATCATCTTGCCTGGCCAGTACCTCGAACTTTGTCCAGCGCATGCGCACATAGCGCGTTTCCGAAGCCGAGTTAAGGGGGCGTTGTGCCTCTGTGCGGTCGCTTGGTAGCGGCGGCAGCTTGTGGAAACATCGACTAATTGTGGAATTCAGCTTTTACAGGTTGGTGTTCAAAGCACTTCTTTTTATCGTATTAAGAATCAACCTACAATGCAGCTGCTGCTGCTGCTGCCATAGTTTTGTCTCGCAGTACTGATTGTTCCTTGTCATTTTCCAAAGGCCGCCTTGTTTGTGCTCTTTTCCTAGTGGTAGCTGTGGCCCATACGTCCATTTCATGTCAGTTACCCGTTCGTAAGGAAGGCGGGTTGGTGCAGTGCTCAGAGTGTTCTTGCGATACCACATTGGCAAGTGCGCTTGCATAGCGGAGAAATCATTTAAAACAAAATCAGAAAGTACCAAACGAACTGGGGATGTCCAGCTAGTCCAACAGTCTAGCAGTTAGTCCAACATTTACGACAGAAAAGAATGTTATTAGTTATTACTCATTAGTTATTGCTGCAACTAGCAAGGTAGTTCGTCAAAGAACCAGTTTGCAAATCAACATTTTACGGTATGGCAGTACTTTACATTGAAGGTTTCGGCTGACAAATAAGGTTTGGCTAGGGCAAATCAGTGTGTAGAAACGGTACGCGTACTCTGAATAGGCTGTGTGGCATCACACTATGACATCAGAAGGTTTTGTTGCTTCCGTCTGTTGCTGACATCCATTACTGGAACACCTGATAACGACACGAAAGTACATCAATGGCTATGGTGCTTTGTAGTGGTGAATTGTAGCTCTAAACCTTCTCAATGGAACGGGCGATGCGAAACTGAACCTCACAGGCATCGCTTCAGATTATAAATTCTACCAATTGTAGTGGCCGTAATTCGAAGCACTCTTACAAAAAAAAATCGCGCCATATCCACGAAGTGAATGATGATGAGTGGACGAAGCTCGATCGTTTTCATCCATGGCAGAAAGAGAATCTGTGGTCTGGAACGCGCTTATACTTCATGGTCATCAGCGTCATCGTCATCGTTATCACGTGTAGTGGGTACATTCCACTATACTGGAACGCGCTTATACTTCATCGTTATCACGTGTAGTGGGTACATTCCACTATATGTGGCTACCTACCTACTACAACTACTACTACTACTACTACTACTACTACTACAGAGGAACGCGCTTACACTTCATCGCCATCAGCGTCATCGTCATCGTTATCACGAGTAGTGGGTGCATTCCACTATACTATAACGCGCTTATACTTCATCGTTATCACGTGTAGTGGGTACATTCCACTATACTGCGTCATCGTCATCTTTATCACGTGGAGTGGGTACATTCCACTACACGTGGCTACTACCTACCGTACCTACCTACTACTACAACTACTACTACAACAACTACAGGGGAGGGACAGACCCACACCCTAAGGAAGCTTCGCTCCTAAAATACACGCATCTCCACGAAGCGAATCATGACGAGTGGGCGAAGCACTGGGGTAGCTGTTACCGTAAATCACCCTTAAGATTGCCCCTGCTTCCCGAGCTCTCGCCTCCGGGGTGGCTTGCTGTCTGCGTAGACGTTGAGCAGCCGCATGCCGCGCTCTCACCTCCGGAGCAGCACCTTGTTGCCGGCGTTGCCGCTGCTTCGCGAGCTCTCGCCGCCGGGGTAGCTTGTTGTCTGCGTCGGCGTTGTCTTTCGCGGGCGAGAGCGCGTTCACGTTCGTTTTCATTCATGGCGAAATGTAATTTTTGCTCTGGAACGCGCTTATTCTTCATCGTCTTCAGCATCATCGTCATGGCGTACAGTGGGTATCTTGCATGTGCCGTCTGGAACGCGCTTATTCTTCATCGTCATCAGCGTCATCGTCATGGTGTATAATGGGTACCTTGCATCATCAGCGTCATCGTCACTGCGAGCACGGACAACGGACAAGCCCAGACCTTAAGGTGGTTCACCCTAAAAAATCCAAAGGTGATTCTGTAAGATCATGGTTTTCTACGTAAGCACGTGCCCGAGAGTTACGTCAGACATTGTTTGTTTACTGACATGAAATTTCTTTTTAGAGCCCAACACATGACTTTAATTTCCGTCATCTCTGCTTAGACTCGTTTTTTTTTGTCTCCTAATGCAAAGGTACTTACATTCGATTACCCGTTTAAATAATGATTTGCCTGACTTTTTCTAAAGGAGTACTGACACAATTTTGAGGTGCCCCAAAAGGGACATCTTTCGTTTCCATGGTGTGCACTGTCATCGCTCTCCACTCACAGGAGCCAGACATTTCGTACAAAATATTTTACTTTGATTTTAAAGTTCCTCGCCCAGCATCTGCAAGCCAGCCCCATCGCAATGGTCATTATCACGACAAGACGACACAGTTCACTAGGTTTGCGAAATTCGCGTCCTGCATGCAGCCTAAACCGCAGAAATCACTGTCGGAGTATCTGGACGACAATTCACTCATCGTTGTTTACGTGAACCACGTGCTGCCGACAGCAAATAGGCAGCTGTTGCTACTATATCTCGATGTGCAGTCTCTCTATGACGTCAGACCTCCCTTGACACTTTACTGCAAAGCCACCCTCTCGATACCGAAACCGAAATTGCTGTTTTAAAGTAGCGGTATTAAAAAAGCCGGCAGATCCCACGCACTGTGGGAATCGATGTAATGCGAAGCAGCCAGGAAGGAGCAAATCATGCTTTACATAATTTGCATGCCATGTTTTACATGTTACGACGTGTCATTTGTGTTCGTCATACAGTCACGTCGCGATATACACCAGAACACAGCGAGTTCAGTGTGTGCCGCCATAATAGGCAGCACGTAGCGCCACCTGTTGCATGCGCGGCGAAGCAACACCTGGAACTGCCAGGCTAGCAGACGCTCTGCAGTTCAAACGCGAAACCTCCCAGCCCGAGTATGGCTGTAAGCATGTCTCGCGCTTTTCCTCGCCTGGAAATTTGTGCTGTTTTCTTGTGAAACGTTGAGAAGACTTTCCTCGACGGTCCGGAATGTCTACAGCACGTGCATTGCTTACTGCGTAAGCAACTTTATCAGGTACGTACTATCGCGATGCAAAGAAACGTGAACGGCGGAAAGCGTGGCTTTGGACTCGGTCAAACTGCGACATGCGATGACTGTCGCTGAACAAAACTTGTGCGTTCAGCCGGTGTCACCGTAGCGCTAGAATCCCGCTCCGGCTTGCGCTCATGCAGTGCATATGTATATCATTTGCCAGTCATGCCTGGCACTCGGAACCGACACACGCGGTGCACGCCGTGCGAAAGTGCCAGCTAGCGCAAGATGTAGTGCTACGCCGGCTGAAAGCACAGATTCGCCCTAGCGACAGTCAAGGCATGTCGCAGTTCGACTGAGTCGAAAGCCACGCTTTCCGCTGTTCACGTTTATTTACATCGCGACAGTACGCCGTTACATTTGTACTAAACGTGCGCAGTGTGCGTGCACGCGTGAGTCCTAATACCTCCTATTATTGGCATGGGGCCTGCGAAAGAGTACGACAATGATTTGGTGCCGCATACTACAGGCATACTGCACGCAAATTACTGCTGTAAAGCGAAATAGCTGGCGTCACGTTTGAATACACGCAGTAAGTGTACTTACTCGTACACTTTTACTGGGCTTGTAGTTTTTCCTGTTGATAGCAATTATCCACTGGCGGCGGAGCTCGTCGTTTTTCGTTGCGGATGGAAATGTGTGCAATCTGAAAACACCGCACCGGCACGACTCCCATGTTGTGTTGTCATCGTCACAGACTGTGCTGAGTGATATCTTCCTCTTGCGCTGATTGTTTTCGCATCCAAAGACAGCGCAGTGGTGCCCAGACGACTTCTTGTAAGCGGGAGCGGCGTGGATAGGCGCTTTCTCGTATTTTAAGGTCCCGGACACGCCGCTTACCATGTAACAGATACACGCCTTGGCAGTTCTATACAAACATGGCGTCTGGGTGCGAGAGTATGCCGCCGGGAGCCTAGGTGCCTGGGTGCGAGATAGGCGTGCTCTGGTCTATACCAATTTTGGTGTATGTCAAGCTAGCGAACTAAACGCAAGCGCACCACGAGCGTGGCATGTAAATGGCATTGTAGATGACATGCATGCGAAGATTTTCATGTTACCACCTGCCACTTATGTTCGTTATACAGTCATGTCACTCAATACCAAATTTCGTGTATCTCAAGCTAACGAAACGGCCGCGAGCGCGCCATGAGCGTGGCATGTAAATCATACTTTTCATGACAAGTTAGTCATGATTTTCATGATATGACCAGCCATTTATGTTCGTCATACAGTCATGTCACTCAATACCAAATTTGGTGTATATCAAGCTAACGAGACGGCCATGAGCGCGCCATGAGCGTGGCATGCAAGTCATGTCGCACATGACAAGACATGATTTCCATATTACCACTTGTCATTTATGTTCGTCATACAGTCATGTCACTCAATACCAAATTTGGTGTATCTCAAGCTAACGAGACGGCCGCGAGCGCGCCATGAGCGTGGCATGCAAGTCATGTCGCACATGACAAGTCATGATTTCCATATTACCACTTGTCATTTATGTTCGTGATACAATCATTTCACTCAATACCAAATTTGGTGTATATCAAGCTAACCAAACGGCCGCGAGCGCGCCATGAGCGTGGAATGCAAGTCATGTCGCACATGACAAGTCATGATTTCCATATTACGACTTGTGATTTATGTTCGTCATACAGTCATGTCACTGAATACGAAATTTGGTGTATATCAAGCTAACGAAACGGCCGCGAGCGCGCTATGAGCGTGGAATGCAAGTCATGTCGCTCATGAAGTCATGATTTTCATATTACCACTTGTCATTTATGTTCGTCATACAGTAATGTCACTCAATCCCAAATTTGGTGTATATCAAGCTAACGAAACGGCCGCGAACGCTCCATGAACGTGGCATGTAAATCATTATTTTCATGACAAGTTAGTCATGATTTTCATGATATGACCAGCTATTTATGTTCGTCATACAGTCATGTTATGTCATAAAAAATTTGGTATAAATCCCATTAACGATACGGCCAGGAGAGCACAAAGTCGTAGGCGGCTAGATAGATAGATAGATAGATAGATAGATAGATAGATAGATAGATAGATAGATAGATAGATAGATAGATAGATAGATAGATAGATAGATAGATAGATAGATAGATAGATAGATAGATAGATAGATAGATAGATAGATAGATAGATAGATAGATAGATAGATAGATAGATAGATAGATAGATAGATAGATAGATAGATACGCTCAAACTCGCCGAAGTTCGCTGAGAAATGCTTCGCATTTAAAATATATTCAATGCATTCTCAAGCGCCACGACACTCTTTTGGGGGGTTCTCGGCACCCGCCTTTTTATTTAGAGCAACAGCCTGAAAATATTTAAAATTCGTGTCAGTACCTCTTTAATAGTCGCAGTTCGAGTTGAACAAAATGGCTTTTCATCAATATAACTACATTGATCCAAGATTTATGGGTGTTGAGAAAAAAACTCAGCTCAACCGCAAGGGGGAAGCCATGAATGCGGTGGCAACAAATTGCAATGTTGTACGATGTAAGGCTAGCAGCTTCCTCCAATAGGATCCAATCTCCCATAATTCAACAAAAGACCGGCATGAGGGCACACGGACGCTCCAGAGCGCACAAAGTGGTTTTCGTGCTTCATGTCGTCTCAACGTGAAGTAAGCGATGGGAACACAGCAAGTACGAGGGTATACTGATGGCTGTTGAGTTAGCGCGTGCGCAAGCGCTCGCGACCGTGCCCTTATGATCAATGTTCTCAATTGCTGCCGATCGACGCAGCCCCCCCCCCCCCCCCCCTTGCCTTCATGCTCCTTAGCTTGACGAAAGATGAGCAGGACGTTTCCGCTCTGCTTCAGTAGCCGTCAGTGGCAGGTCTCGCAAGCGCTCCGATTTTATCGCATGCGTCTTTCGTGCTACAGAGATGGCCAGCCCGTTTTATGTCTGCCTCAACCGACCTCGCCGGCAGACCTCGCGTGATTTTACTCACACGCAAGACATATAAGGCACGGGTGTCGTTTTCGATTTTGGACTTTAGACGAAACTTGAAGGTGACGACAAAAACCCACTAAAAGTGTCCATATAGTTCCTATCGCAATAACAAAAGAATACGATTAAAGGTACTACCCCGGCCGCACGACACAGACATTTTTTTCTTTTTTTCGAAACCAACTTGGTGCGGCACGTTTGGTGGGTGCACAGCCGCAACAGACACAACTAGGCGACTCCCGCCATTTTCGGGAGCACGCAACAGGCTGCAGCTTTCGAGGACGAAACCCATTCTAAGCCATGTATTGCAAGGTGATTCATCATGTCGCACTGACCTTGAGCTGCTGGAGCACAAGTGATGTCACGTCACGTGATCCGCCGCCAAGAGACGTAGCAGCTGCGCTTGCTAGGAACCTCGCCGCTGTAGTATCTCTTGACTCGACGAAGGTTTGACTGCTGCTTTGAAAACACTTGGTCCAGCCGTGGATGAATCCAATCATCCCAACCATCTGTGCGTGTGCTTCAGGGTGACCGACAGGCTGTATGCAATCATCCAGCTGATATAGCTAAGCGGTGGGCAGCGAAATCTCAAGCAAAGGCAAAGTTGCCCGCTGAAACACTAGAGCAAAGGGAGGCTACTTTATATCCTTATAGACAAGCCAATGTTGCCACCATTGCCAACTACTTCACGGCCCGTAAAACTGTCTTCGTCGTCATGACTGTCTTCGTCAAGGCTCTCACCGTTGATATGCAAGAAGGTCAGAGAGACACAATGAGACTTGCATTAAAGCTCTACTTTAAAGGAGCACTGACACAAAAACTTCGCAACCTTGTTTTTTTTTTTTTGTTGCAATAGGTAACTTATGACCCACTTATCACGGGTAGGAAACCTGGTTTGCGCGAGTGCGCGACGGTTACTTATTTAGAGCCGTTTTTAGAGCGCCCAGTCGCAGTTTCGGTTTCAAAGAGCACCGAGCTAGGCAGGAGCAGTTCCGGTGGCAAGATAAACGCAGCTGGCCACGTGACCACGCAAAACTGTGACATGGCGCCACGCGCGCGAGCGGCTGCCGCACTGACAGCCAGCACAGCCAGCACACTCAAAGCCGCAGGCAAGGAGGAAGTAATCGCAGGCAACGCAAGCGCAAGGCGTGTGCCAGCAACCAGCCAACACAAACTCGTGACGTAGGTTTGTTTACATTGCCACTGCGTTGATGTCGGCGTCGTGGGGGGCCTCCGCATCTCGCTCAGTCACGCGGCATGCACTTTAAAATTGATTTTAAATATTGTCACCAGGCAGTAGTGGGTTTGTGTTACAATGCAGTAGAGGGTCTCGGTCTAAGGGAGAACTACGAAGTGTGAAGAGACTAGGCTTGAGGCCACCATTGTGTCAGCCATTGCCACCGCCTCTAAATATTTGTTAATATACTTTTCTCGTAACATTATTGGTGGAGGTGCTGGGTACGCCTTCCTGCGTTTCCTCGGCAGACCAACACGGAACTTCGGAGCGGTCGCTGCCTTCCTTTTCCTGCAATGGCTCAACAGGGGTCGACCGCCCAGCAACAGCAACAACAGCAGCAGCAGCAGCTGCCCCATGTGGTTCTCCTGCCTCCACGAGACCCCGGAACCTTCTCAGGCACCGACAAAGACAAGGTGAATGTAGAACATTGGATCGCAATGTACGAGCGCGTCAGCGAATATTATAGGTGGGACCCCACGTTGATGCTAGCCAACGTCGTCTTTTACCTGAGGGATACCGCACTTGTCTGGTATGAGACGCATGAGTCCGAGTTGACCAGCTGGGACCTTTGCAAGTCGAAGATCATTGAGTTGTTCAGCAGGCCATTTGGGCGACAGCAGGCTGCAAGAAAAGACCTGGAATCCCGCGTGCAGACGTCGACGGAATCCTACGTTTCCACATACAGGACGTATTGAGCCTATGTCGGAAGGTTGACGTGAACATGAGCGAAACTGACAAAATCGAGCATATATTGAAGGGGATCGCTGACGACGCCTTCAATCTATTGATCGTCAAGGATTGCGCCACCGTCGACGCTGTTGTCAAGGAATGTCAGCGTTTCGAGCACGCCAAGAGCCGTCGCATCAGCCGCCAGTTTGCTCGTCTGCCTAATACTGCAGCCACATCGACCTGCGAAGACTCCCCCCATGTTCACGCAAGCTACTTCGTCCGAAAATGTCACCCGTATCGTCCGCCGCGAACTCGAAGCAATGGTTCCTGCAGCCGTCCCTTCCGACGTCCCTCAAGCTAACGCATCTACCGTCTCGCTCATACAAGCAGTCGTCCGCCAGGAGATTGCGAATCTCGGCATCGCACCTGTTTGCACTATTCGCACTCCCGAGAGTTCTCCTGCTGCGGTCAACCAGACCCCGTTGTACCCTCCACGCTACCGAAACCCAGCTGACTGGAGGACGACAGATGATCGACCGATATGCTTTCACTGCTCTCGCGTGGGACACATTGCGCGTTACTGTCGCAATCGTTGGTCGTCGACTTCATCCTGGAACACTGGGACATGGCGTCGCTTTGAAGGCAACTCTCACAGGTTTCCTCCTCGGTCTGATCTCCAGCCTGCTGATACCAACGTCCCGCGCCGAAGCTTTAGCCGGTCACCGTCACCCCAAGGCCGTCGATCTCTATCGCCGCTGGTTCCTCGATCCACGTCCCCTGCACGGCCTAGGCCCGCGACCTCGGGAAACTAGACCATGCAGCTCCCGGAGGTGACGCTGCATCAACGACCCGGTCTGAAAATCCTCTCTTGACGATTCCTACACGCCGAAACATTTTGGACATTTTGGTGGACGACGTTACCGTTACAGCCCTCATAGACACTGGTGCACAAATTTCAGTCATGAGCTCTGCTCTCCGTAGGAAACTGCGCAAAGTGATGACGCCCCCTCGTAAGTGTGCAGTAATAGTTGCCGATGGGAGCACATCTAGAGTTCTTGGCATGTGCACCTCTCGTGTGTGTATTGCTGGCCGTCAGACCATCGTATTGTTCGCCGTGCTTGAGCAGTGCCCACATGACGTGATCCTCGGTCTTGACTTTCTCTCGGCGCACTCCGCCCTTATCGACTGCTCGACGGGTCTTCTTCAGCTGGAACTGCCTCTTAACGCCTGCGTTGCCCATGACTCTCCAAGCCGCTTATGTGCAACCGAGTTCCTGCATCTTCCGCCGCAAGCCGCGACGTACGTCCAGCTCATGTCTGATCCGCCTGTGCGCGATGGTGAATATATCGTTTCACCTATTACCGACGTCATATTGAAGCATTTTGTTGCTGTCCCGCACACTGTGGTGAGAGTACGTCACAACCAGACCTGTTTGCCTCTTTTGAACTTCGGTTTAACCGCGCACGTGCTGCCGGCAGGTATTACGCTAGGCGTCGTCTCGTCATTGCAAGAATGCGATGTCTCTGAATTTTGTCAGCTGATGGACCTAGTCTGCATGTCAACTTGCTCACTTTGTGCCCGGTCTTCCACGCACTGACATTGAGAAAATGATTGCGCCAGATCTTTCGCCTTCTGAAGCACAAGATCTCCGCCGTCTCTTGACGTGCTATGCGGATATATTCGATCTCGACAACCGCCCTTTAGGCCAGACGTCGGTTGTGACGCACCACATCAACACCGGCGATGCCAACCCAATTCATCGGCGCCCCCCACCGTGTATCCGCTTCCGAACGCACAGTCATCCAGAAAGAGGTCGAAAAGATGCTCGCCAAAGGTGTCGTCGAACACTCATCTAGCACGTGGGCATCCCCCTGTCGTGCTTGTGAGGAAGAAGGACAATACATGGAGGTTTTGCGTTGATTACAGACATCTCAACAAGGTCACTAAGAAGGACGTATACCCCTTGCCACGAATAGATGACGCACTCGACTGCCTTCATGGAGCCAAGTTTTTCTCATCCATTGACCTTCGATCAGGCTATTGGCAGATCGCTGTTGACCCACAAGACCGAGAAAAAACCGCATTTGTTACCCCCGATGGGTTATACGAATTTAAAGTCATGCCGTTTGGGCTTTGCAATGCGCCCGCCACCTTTGAGCGCATGATGGATTCCCTACTACGCGGCTTCAAGTGGTCTACTTGCTTGTGCTACCTGGATGATGTCATCGTTTTTTCGCCGACATTTGCAAGCCATCTTGAGCGACTCTCCAGTATTCTCGAGGTATTCCGCAACGCTGGTCTACAGCTGAACTCCTCCAAATGCCGTTTCGGCCGTCGTGAAATAACTGTACTTGGTCACCTCGTTAACGCCGCTGGTGTGCAACCCGATCCCGAAAAAATTCGCGCAGTGAAACGATTTCCCGTACCCTCTTCTGCTAAAGATGTCCGGAGCTTCCTAGGTTTGTGCTCCTATTTCCGCCGCTTCATCCAGAATTTTGCCGATATTGCGCGTCCTCTCACAGAGCTACTCAAAAAAGACGTCAACTTTACTTGGGGTTCGCCTCAAAGTGCTGCATTCTCGGCGCTCATCGCTGCCCTCACCACTTCGCCAATATTAGCCCACTTTGATCAGACCGCACCGACAGAAGTTCGCACTGACGCGAGTGGCCACGGGATTGGTGCTGTTTTAGCTCAGCGTCAACATGGACGAGACTGCGTCATCGCCTACGCCAGCCGCCTTTTGTCCTCTGCAGAGAAGAACTATTCAATCACTGAAAGAGAGTGTCTCGCTCTTGTTTGGGCTGTTGCTAAATTTCGCCCGTACCTGTTCGGCCGCAGTTTTACCTGTCGTAACTGACCATCATGCGCTTTGCTGGCTTTCTTCGCTCAAGGATCCCACGGGCCGCCTCGGTCGTTGGTCTCTCCGCCTCCAAGAATATACCTTCTCGGTCGTGTACAAATCTGGTCACCTCCATCAGGACGCCGATTGTCTGTCCCGGTATCCAGTGGATCCGCCAGACGCCGCAGAGGGAGCCACTGAGCCTTGCGTCTTATCAATATCGGACTTTCTTGATATAGCCTATGAGCAACGCCGCGACTCGGCCTTACGTCCTATCATAGAAAGTCTGAGTTCCGCTACTCCAAGCACTTCCCTGAACTTGTACTTCCTTCACGACGGGGTTCTCTACCGCCACAACGTGCGCCCCTACGGCCCTGACCGCCTTCTCGTCGTGCCTTCCCACTTGCGGGTCGACGTCCTCCGCCAGCTTCACGATGAACCTACCGCCGGTCACCTGGGAGTCACCCGCACTTATGATCGCGTCCGGCGCCGTTTTTTCTGGCCCCGCCTATATCGATCTGTGCAAAAGTACGTCGGCAGCTGCGACCTCTGTCAACGTCGAAAACGACCAACGACGCTTCAAGCTGGCCTCCTTCACCCTATTGAGATCCCTGCCGAACCATTCTTCCGCGTTGGGCTCGACCTTCTCGGGCCATTTCCCACTTCTACATCCGGGAACAAGTGGGTTGCCGTAGCGACCGACTACGCGACACGTTACGCGATCACCCGCGCTCTTCCCACCAGCTGCGCTACCGATGTCGCCGACTTTCTACTCCATGACATCATCTTGCATCACGGTGCTCCTCGACAGCTCCTCACCGACCAAGGCCGATACTTCTTATCCCGCTTCATCGAGGATATCGTTCGTTCCTGTTCTACGAACCACAAATTCACAACGGCATACCATCCACGAACTAATGGGCTTACAGAGCGCCTGAACCGCACTATCACCGATATGTTGTCGATGTATGTTTCTGCAGACCACCGCGACTAGGACGCAACGTTACCCTACGTCACATTCGCTTATAACTCCTCGAGGCATGACACCACAGGCTATTCCCCGTTCTACCTTCTTTATGGACGTGAACCATCTCTGCCCCTGGACACACTCCTTCCAGCTGGTTCAAGCTCACCTGTCACTTACGTTCGCGACGCCATAGCACGAGCCAAGACAGCACGACAGATCGCCCGAGAACGGCTCATAGTATCCCAAGCCTCTCAAAAAGACCTGTACGATCGCCGCCACCGGGACGTTTCGTATACACCTGGTTCACTCGTCCTCTTGTGGACCCCATGTCGTTGCATCGGTCTCTCCGAAAAGTTCTTATTTGCTTATGACGGACCATACAAAGTCCTGCGCCAGATCACTGATCTCACTTACGAGATACAGCGGGTCGTCGATTCAGTCCACGCAACGCCACCGCCATCTACTGTTGTGCACGTCGTAAGACTGAAGCCGTATGTGCCATCTAACTCTCCACTTCCGTAACAAGCGCCGGGTCGGCGCTTTTACGCCGCGGGGTAGTGTCACCAGGCAGTAGTGGGTTTGTGTTACAATGCAGTAGAGGGTCTCGGTCTAAGGGAGAACTACGAAGTGTGAAGAGACTAGGCTTGAGGCCGCCATTGTGTCAGCCATTGCCACCGCCTGTAAATATTTGTTAATATACTTTTCTCGTAACAATATGTTCTAGGCTATATTTGTCCTTGATATTTCGTACATGTTGTGTATGTCTCCACATAAAGCTATCTCGCTCATAATCTCGCCTTCGAAATTTTGTGTCAGTGCTCCTTTAATGAAACACTGTTTGCATAATGTTCGCAAAGCCACTCCAAAGATGCGTTACATTCGTCATCACTAGTTTTACGAGAATGAACTGCCATATAATTTTCCTTTTACGTCCCTGTCACACGGGGCTATTGAAGTGCACTTTGAGGGAGTGCACTTCACCGCTAATGTCATTCACGCGCTGTCAAGCGGGAACGGTTAGTGATGATGATGATGATGATGATGATTTGGGGCTGATCCCTTTGTATCGGGCGGCCAAGATTAATTTGCCCTAGTCAGAGAACCCCAAAATTAAAAGCAACAACCTAAAAAGTAAAAATAAACACACCACAGGTATACTCACGCCATACCAGTTCTAGTTATTCCGCACGCCTTCAATTTTCGTTCACGTGAATCACTACCTCTGCGTCGATACTCGCTGCAAAGCGCCCTTGTCGGTGACGGCGTTCGCAAACTGACCTCGCTGCGACGAAGTGGCTAGCATCAGCAGCAGTGGCTCGAGAATAAATAAGGTATTATCCAACATTGCGCTGATATCATTCTTAAGCAATCGTTTTCGTTATTCAGTGTATTCTGATGCATGAAAACATACTCTACCTCAAAAAAAGCGCTCTGCTATTCGCGCTCTCAGACAGTGTACAAGTACGACCACCAAGGGCATGCCCAGCACACGCCGTGTAATGGCCGCAGCAGCCGCATTTTTATGTTAAGTTTATTTTAAGGGCTTTTTTTCAGCTGTAACATATTATTAAGAAAGATTGCCTGAAATAATAATATCTGTTGTGGTACTTAAGTACCTATTGCCAACACCATCACTTCCAAAAGTACATTTCCCTTTCTCTTGTAGTAGCGCGCCGCCAAGTTACATCCTGGCGGCGTAAGTGCATACACTCGCTAAAAATGACACTAAATTTGCCAGTGGGACTGGGGCATTATTCGAGCGGCCATGGCACTAGGAATTCTATGGATCGGTATGCAGCCGTCTTTTAAAGTATTCTCAAAAACCTCAAAAAAAACCGAGACACTGCTTTAGGAACCGAATGAGGATGAAACACCAGGCAAATGCTATAATACAGGACCTCCAAACCTGCTCAGGCAGTGGTGAAACATTACCCTAACTATATCGCTGGGCACAATTTAACGGTATGCAACGCCAATGGAATGAATTATGTACGTGTTTGCTGCGTACCTTACTTAAGCTAATATCCTTAATTTGAACATTTGCAAAGCCAGTTGAAGCTTTCAGGTTCAGTTGAATCAGGTGATGTGTCCATGTTCCATAAAGGGGACCTCAAACGAAATAGATGAAAGGAGACGAATGTACTGCAGGTTATGACATTCTCAAATAGCGATTTCATTGCGAAAAAAAGTTACAGCCGAAGTTGGCCATTGTACATTATCGTTTTCGATGTAAATAGGGTAGTGCTGACTCGACGATACTTTAGGCGCGTTGTGAAAACACGTCGCTTCATGTTAGCGCGCTGGCTTGCATACCGCAAATTCTTGAGTAAACCATCAGCGTTATAGCGCGTCTGTTCACACGTGACTAGGCACTTGTTGGCATTCTTGTGCGTTTGTACGCGTGTCATTCATACAGGCGTTCCCTAGCGCCGAAGAAGATGCCACGTCGGCGAAGTTATGGCATAAGGCTTCTGCATCTGAGGCCCAGAGTTCAAATCTCACGCTCATATTTTGCCACACCCGCTCCTTTCTATGTTTTCTGCCTTTGCGCAATCCGCGCCAGATTGTCAGAGAGCATTCTAGATAGTTTTCGGACCATCTGTTCGGCTTGAGCGCGCAAACGCAAACAGCTGAGTTTATTCTGGAACAAACTCGGCCACCAGCGATAACGCTCTGATGTTCAACGCCGCGTGTGTAAATGCCGACTCGCGTTACCGCGGATCAGTTTATCGACGACCAACGCTCTGTGCGCCGATATTAGTGTACAGCGTGCATCGCTCGCTGTAATTTGAGTTTCCGTTTCGCGGCCACAAGCGGCCACAAGCTTCGCCCTCGGTAAAAGACGTGTAAGGTTCGTCGGTGGCGTCATACCGAATTGGGCCGAAAGCAGCAATGAGAGCTGCACACCATTCCGGCCAAGACTCTCGCTTGATGCCGTCGTAGTTATGCCATGCCTTGGCTGCACCGCGGAGATGGTCTATGGCAACGAACCATTTATGATCGTCAGGCCAGGCATGGCGAGAGGCGAGCGCATTGACAGTCTCTACCCAAGCGTCGGCATCGTCCTGCAACCTGGAGAATTCTGGAAGTTCCGAAAGAGCCGGAGGTGATAAGGTGGCATGCCGGAAGCAGGAGCTCAACGACGCCAAGCGGTCGAGCTGTCGCGTCATTTGCGTGATGGCACGCATGAGCTCCGCGACGCTGTCGGGTGAGGCGCCCGCATAGCCAGGATTCGCGTCCGCGGAGTATGCAGTGTTAGCAGCACTCACGGCAGCGAGATCCACGGCCAAGGAAGCCTGGACGACCTCCCTTGGAGGCTCATACGTTGCATGAGTCCAGGGCGAGAGGGTGTCGCAAGGAGAAGACTGAATGGCATTCCCGGGCAACAGAACGCTCTGCGCAATCCTGTCGACTGCGCCATTGTAATGAGCGAGACAGAGACAGCACCCGTTCCTGGGCCAGCTGTTCTAATCTGGTCTTCTTCTTCCTCTACCTCGCCCCAGCTCCCCGCGTGACCGAAACCCGGTGTGCTTCGTCATCACAATATATATATATAGCGAATTGATCGAGGGAGGCTTGCCCCTCCACTCGCGAATGAGTAGATACGCCACTTCCCTCGTTCCGGATACAAAACGCATCTAAAACTTCCCTTTGCTTGTTAGACTTTCCTTTTCCTATAAATTTCGTTCTTACAAGCATGGCAACACATGTTCACTTCTTACAATGGCCTACCAATTCTAAGTTTCCGTAGTACCGCAACTTAGAATCGGGCTATATTATTTTGTCTAACGATCGTTCAGTAATGTTTGTCACGAATTTTTTTCCGCTAGTTCCAGGCACCTAGCAGCGCGCGCGTTGTGCAAATGGACCATTCGCTTAATGGAGCCATTCGGAGGACAGAGCGGACGATCCCGTGAAGTACGACAGCCATCGAAGCGAGACGGTTACAGCTATAGCAACGCCGGGATAGAATATTGCCGCTGGACTGCAGCATGGCTGCGCAATGTCGCACGTACATGTGAATAGTCATTTCTTGACTAAACATTAAATAAAAAGCTCGCCTGCTGTACCGAAAGTCGCCGGTCCTGTCCTGGCTACGGCGGTTCGCATTTCCATAGAGGCGAAACACTACAGGCCCGCGTACAGCGCAATGTTAGTGCACAGTGAAAAACGCCAGTCTAAATTTTCACAGCTCTCCACCACGGTGTGCCTCATAATCACATCGTGGTTTTTGGCTTGTATACACTAAACTAAAAGACGTTCACTTTGGATAGCGAAGGACTTGCGGACGGAAGAGTATACAGTGGTCACGGATCGAAATAGGACAATTAAGGGCTAAGTAATGGTGAATGTTTTAGTTTCTGCCGTCTTCACTTTGGGTCATACAAACGTAATTTCGGCTAGAACGTGGAGATGAGAGTCAACATTATTTTTAGGGACCAAATTCGTCGGGACATGACGTGGTTATCTAGTGCAGTGGCACATACAAGTCGTTAGACTCTGATGTCGCGTTTGAATTCATGAGTAATGTACATCCAAAAATCCCGATTTTGCCTTTGTACTTTTTTTTTTTGTTTTTGCTTGCGGGCAGCTGGACGGTATACATTGGCGCGGCTAATAACAATTTTTGTGTGTGTGTGCTGTCTTTCCGTGTCATTGCTAAAAGCAGGCATTGCGGAAAGCGACCTTAATAACAAAGGATGGGTGCCATTTCGGCACCAGTGTTTGACGCAAATGGTTGGCTTGTTCAGGTACGCGCCCACGTCAGACATGCCGTGTGCAAGAATTAGTTTCTACTCATTAGACGGTTCGAGCGCGAGCAGCTGTGTCTGAAGAAAGCGCGCAGAATGACTGCAGGAGTAGAAGGCACCACGCAGTTCTATGAGAGCGTTTCTTAGTCTCCGCGCAGCCAGTAGAGGCGGTGCCACTGCGCATGCGCCGAGTGCTTGGAGGCATGCACATGAGCGTACCGGCGCCTCCTGAGCTCGCGGAGCGGAGCGAACGAGCGTGTGGGCCCAGACGGACGAAAACTCACCAGTGCAATCCACGTGGTCGAGACCGCGGGTCTGCTAATTTGCTGTAGACTGTACGTGTGTTATAAGGACACAAGAACGGCAACAGGCTAAAAGATAACCGCTATATTGGTGGTGAATACCGGAATCCTTTGTTGATTAAACGCAATAAAAGAACTAAACCGGTAAGAAATACGCGATATAAGGATGAAGTTGTTTTGTGAATACCTCCCTAACAGCGTCTTCGCAGGGCCATTATTTTTACGCATATAGACTATATTACAGTCGGCTTCTTGGGCTGCCATCTTGGGCTGTTAATCTTGCCGCTTTGTATATTTGAAAGCTAAGCGAACAGTGCGACGGTGGACGTATACGTGTAAAAACGATTGGACGGGTAAAAACGATTGGTTTCCCCACCTTATCAATTCACATCGTGAAGAACGAAAATAAGAAAACCTTCGTGTGGCACTGCAAGGTGGAGGTGCCCACACTTCTCACGTAAGATCATCCTCAGGATCGCATCAAATATTTAGAAAAAGTAACTCCTGTTAACGAGCACGCAACTTCGTCAAGCTATAGCAAATCTATCTTACTATGCTCATTATTTCCAAAGTAGCAGATGATGTCAGCGCCTCCGAAGGTCGCGGGTTCGATCCCGGCCGCTGCGGTCGCATTTCGATGGCGGTGAAATGCGCCCGTGTACTGCGCGATGTCAGTGCACCTTAAAGAACACCAGATGGTCGAAATTTTTGGAGCCCTCCACTACGGCGTCTCTCATAATCATATCTTGGTTTTGGGACGTTCAACCCCAGATATTCTATATCAGCGCCGAAGTGCCTCGCACCGATTAGCGCATGACATAAGGACTGCTCCAAAATGCATGCATTTACTTCCCTCATGCGATTTGTTTGGCGACAGTAAGCTTTGTACACTTTCTTTACGGCGCAACCGGTAGATCCCTACTCAATAAACCATCCAGCGTCCCTAAAAAGCAAAACTCCATTTGAACGCATAGTGTGGCTCCATTCCACAGCCTTGACTTAACGCCTGTGCCCGTCCTTCCCCAATGCTCTTTACTGAGAAATCCTTGGCCTACTTAATATCCGCATGCTTGATACATTCATAAACGCGCGCATCTACACAGACAACAAGGACGCCACTTCAAAATGCATGAAAGCTGTAGGCTTTAGAAAAAGAGTGCTGCGTATTTCGCCAAGTTAAAATTTGCACCGCCACGAGCGAACCTCTCCACTTTCCGTTGTTTGTTATCTTTTGCAAGGGACGCGGGCCTTTCGTACGGTGATAAATGAAGCTCGCGTTGCTCGATGTCGCAGCTTCGACGTCAGCGCGTACGGCAGCTTTAAGCGACAACACAGCCGTGGCTCTTTTCCGGATTCCAGATTAGCATGCATAATTCTGGGCATCGTCGGCAACAGAGTCGCGCGTACGCGGCCACCGGAAGATTGGATATTCCCAGAATAGCAGCTAATTATCCCACTCCGGTGTCTTTTCGTAGCGGCGATAAACACGAAGGTTTCTCCGAACGAGAATAAACAGTTAAAAAAAATGACGCAAAGTGTAACAACACTGCCGGTGTCACGCTGCTCTGGCTATGCATACATGGTTACGGAATAGCGGATGTTTCATCAATCTTTGGACTTGATTGTATATATATGCAACTTATCTTTGTAGCGGTATTTGTTGATTAAGGTCGGTTAATAGCGTGACCCTCGCTTGCGACAGCTGCGGTACTGTCAGGCATGTGCGATGTCCCGACTCCCAACGCAATTCCAGCCACGGTGATTGTGTTTGCCGAACGGGCACGACCACTCATTGGGAAACAGAATATTACGATTGTCTTGCGTCTTTGTTTGCTGTTTCCGTGTCGCTTCCTGTAGTGCTTCTTATTGTTCCAGTA
This sequence comes from Rhipicephalus appendiculatus, assembly GCA_030522465.1. Classification (NCBI taxonomy): domain Eukaryota; kingdom Metazoa; phylum Arthropoda; class Arachnida; order Ixodida; family Ixodidae; genus Rhipicephalus; species Rhipicephalus appendiculatus. The sequence continues at coordinate 240,683 of JALIZH010018506.1, forward strand.
GCAAGAGTCCCGAACGGATTTTTCTTTCGTAAACTAATCTCCAGTACTCTTTAGCTTTCTTATAATAAGCTTTGATCAGCGTTGGCTGCCGGTTTTTCGTACGGCCTTGGCCTACTCATTAATATTTATGTGTTTATATTTCTTCTTCTTCTTCTTCTTCTTCTTCTTATTATTATTATTATTATTATTATTATTATTATTATTATTATTATTATTATTATTATTATTATTTGATATGTATACACAAACACGCAAGGGCACCGAAGATACACACTGTTAAACAATGAAAAGTGTATTTGGGGCGTTCTACCTGAAAACAATACTAATCTATCTCGCGTGCTCTGCTTGCGTCATCACCGCGTTCCCGGTATTTCTCGTTCATGAACGAGATGTGATTCCTCAGCGTGACGTGGCACTCTAGATAGGGAAAGTAGCGACGTCGCACTCCCCGAGAAACCAAAAGATCGACCCGGCTGATTTAGTGATTTACGGTATAGCTTCCAAGTTTTTATTTGTCAGCTGCCACGTTGCACCAAGTTCACGTGCCCCATTGCTCCCTATGACAATAAGTGTTCCCCACTCGCTAATTTTGGCTACGAGTGGAGCTAGCTAGCCCTGCCACGGATCACACAAAAGGAATAGCCAACCAAGTGGACGCGGAAGCGCCTTCCGTCGTAGGTCAATAGCGGATATTCATAATTTAGATATATTTGCATCTTAGATAATCACCGGCCATAGCCAGGCGTCCATGTGTATTGTGATTTCTGTGCACGGATCACTTCTCTTTTTCTCCCTCTTTTTCACCCCCCTTATACTCCTCCCCGTGTGTATGGTAGCGAACTGGACATTGTAGAGTTAACCTATAGTCATACTTTTTGCTGTCCAAGTTGGTTCATACTACTGAAATACAAAAAGGTGCTTAACGAGCACATTACTACTTCTGTCATATTCAGAGAAAACAAAAACGAATGAAAATACTTAGAAAATGCTTGAGTTTCACCTTGAAGAGTACAACGAGATGGCGTAATAGGGCGCCGTGCGCATCGCCTTCGCAATTTCTAGCCTGACTTCGATTCTCAGCGGATGCCTCAACCATATTGCAAGGGAACGAACTTATGTGCGCGTAACATTCACTGTTGCAAACTACTCTAGAATGCTTACTGCAAGTGCTGTGGTGAAGAGCCCCCTGCGCCATAATTCTTTGTTTTGTGAATCACGAAGGGTCCACTAAGCGTCCCTAAGGCATCACGCTAACCCACGGAACGGCTCATATTGTTGACGCTTCTGCTGATGTTCATGAATAAATATGTGTGAGTGCTCTGTAATGAGTAGGACTTTGAAACACCCACTCGTCGTGCAATTCACATGTTTTGACGCCTCACGCGATTCTACGCATCTACCGTGCAATATTACACTAAGGATATACTCCTACCACTACCTGAAATTCATATAGTGTTTTTTTCTTTAGAACTTTCAACCAGAGATGTAGTTCCGTGGTAGAACACCTGCGTGCGACGCAGAAGGCCTGGAATCGATTCACATTGGAACCAAAGATTTGGGTTATATGTTTTAATTTGTATAGTTCTTGTTCTTTTTATCTGCTGGCGGACAACGCTGATTTTTCGCTCTCAACCAGTGACGCTGACACCGCCGCCAACACCGAAATTTACGTGAGACCAGCTTTTTAACGTTGTCGCGTTAAAACTACCCCCCATTCTACCCCGTGCTAGATTTGCACAAACAGCACAGAAAGGGAGCTCCTATGTTTTGCCCCGGTGACTTCCTGTCATATTTTGTGATTTTGCGCAGTGTGCTGTGATTACGTTACTTCAAGAGTAGAGATGCACAAAGAATGGCACGGTTTCGCATTCATTGCCTCACTTGCCTCCCCCGCCCCCCGCCACCACCCCCCATTCCATCACTGCCCCGAAGGCGCAGTCACCCGATGTATTTGGTTTGAGTCCACCTCACACACACTACACGTTTCAGTTCGCTCGAGCCACGCTTCTCCGTTTTAAGTATGCGGCTACCGCTTCATCCGTGACCGTGGCAGTTACGCCATCTATCGATGTATCTGTGAACCACGGCTAGAGCTTCGTCCGCGACGGGAGCAGCTACGATGTCTATGCGTGTATCTGGGTACCGGAGCATGACTTCCCTCGACATTGATCTGTCGTCCGGGCCAGCCTTAGCCCTTAAAGACGCCACCTATGAAGAACTGTCAGTAAATCTGCCAAATCAATACAACGTTATTCCAAGACACTCAATTAATTTCTGTGCGTTATAGTAAATAATCATAATTAAGTTATATTAAATATCTGTTTATCCTGCAGTCATTGATGCTCTGTTTTGCCATAAATAGAATGAAATTTCAGGCTAGAAATACAGCGACCTCTCGCTTGTACGAACGCCAGTTCAAAGAATATTTCAGAATAACGAACTTTTAGAAAATTCCCGGCTGTTTTCCTATGCATTATATGCAAAAATCTTTGCGTTAAACGAATTTCTCTGTAGTGAATTTCAAATGAACGAACTTGATACGTGGAAGTGGATTCATTTTTGAAATATTTGCAAAGAAGTATTGTGCTTTGCAGCACTGGCGTAGGCAACGCCTGGCGCCCCCCAATACACCCATCCATCGGCGGCGGTGCAACACCACTAGGGCTTGCGGGGCTGCCAAGGCTAAGTGGCCATGCGGGAGACGGAAACTAGCCACGTGAGCATCAGTCCTCCCCTCCCCCTTTTTTTTCTGTCTCAGTGGTTTTAAGCCATCTTCGTTTCAGCTAATAGCGCAGTTCATGCTCCTACACTTGCGTAGTTCGACTAAACGAAAGAGGTTGTCTGTATCAGACAACCACTTCAGTTCCGCTTTCTAAATTTTTTCTCCCTTCCCATTTTGCTCCTTGTTACAAATGATAGTATTCGTGCCCCTCCCCTCTATGATGGACTGTATGTAACTTGAATGTAATTCAAATAACTAAATAAGTATGCTATCAGGATATATTGCAAAGTTTCGAGACTATATGTCACAGCAACAAGCCGTCCCAGAGGGAGTGCACAGAAACGTAAACTTTCTGGACAGCTTTGTCTCTCCTTTGGCTTTAAGGGCGCTAGTCTAAATGAAGATTACACGATTCTTTTCAAAATTATTTGCATTTGAAACTTTTGACTCGATATCCGCTGTGCGCAATGCAGTTCCATGTTGTAGTGAATATTCAGGTTAGCGAACTTTCACTTAAGTGAACTATTTCTTCGGTTCCTTGAAGTTCACTCGATTGAGAGTTCACTGTATAGTGCTAGTTGATTTTTGGCTACGTCTATTTTCAGCAAACAAAAACTATGCTTTTCACACGCCTCGCTGGAAGCGGCACGTCGAATGATTCGTTGAACGTGGTAGTGCCTTCCGGAAAGAGATTCCATACAATAGTACACTACAAATTGAAGTTAAATGAAGACAAATTTTTTTGCAAAAGCTTAGTCATCTAAAGCTCGATATATCGCGCTCTTGCTTAGCCGCTAGTTTATTTTATTTTATTTTATTTAGATATACTGCCGTCTCATTGCGAGACATTGCAGGGGTGGGTACAGAAGTTGCTTGCAAACTGGGCATAACATGAAACAAATTAGCATACAAATGAACGCCTAAACTGCGTGATTTAACAAGCACATAAACAGGCAAATTATACAAGTTCGCGTATAACAAATCAACATTGCATCAAATAACACGTGTTAGATGGTAGAAAACGGCACATATATACAAAAAGCACACCGCGCATTTAGAACTCGTGAGGTACATGTGGATGAATTTCTTCCGCAAATTCTGCTGAAGGTAACTGGCAAAGTGCGCCGTCAAGACCATTGCAGAGTTCGACTGTGGATGGGAGAAATCAGTATTTAAAACTATTTAAACGTGGGCGGGAATGAAACAAGATTCAGGGAGTGATAGCTTCGAGTAGCGCGAGTAGGACGCTTCACAAATGAAACTTCACAAATTGATACAAATAGCAAAAACAAGCTGTTAGAAACAAGGCTTAGAAGAGTCAGAAGAGCTCCGCTGTTAAAATAAAGGTTAGCCTGTGTTTTAAAAGAACAGTAGAGGTGAAAACGAAAATTTCCCCATGAAGGACTTGCTGACATTGAAGCAGATGGTTGAAGCAGCTGTGTTACAGAACTCCAGGGTGATCGATATTTCCTACGACCTCCACTTCGGCGTCCTTCATAATCATATCGGGGTTTTTGTGAGCAAAACCCCAACTAATATTGTTATTAGTTATTTATTCAGTCGTTAGACGTCCACCTGCCTGACCATCGTAAATCAGTGCTGAATACGTGACCAGGCCTTCATCCTGGTATCCAGAGGCTTTGCTGCCAACAGACCGATTCTCCTCACCGATTGGTATGATAATCGCATATCGGCAGATTGGATTGAAGGGGCCGATGACATTGAACGGTCGATGTGCTACGTGCAGCCGCGATTCCTTCTCAGTATAGCCGTGTCAAGGTTAGTGGCGCCGTTAACATGATCGCTTGGACGTGGCAACGTCATAGGACACGGTTAGTGGTCGGCGGCATACAGATATAAAGTTCTGCGGCAGAAGCTCTTCGAGCTCCCCCTCTGTGCTTTGGGATAATGCAATTGGGATAGACACCCCGTCTAGCTCTCGTGAGTGCCTTTCCGGGAAACTAAGGGTGATAAATCCACTCCGCATATACGGGTACTAATTGATTGCGCTCCCAGCTCCCCATCAAGTCTTTTTTCCCCATCCAGTCTTTCTCATCTAGTAAAGTTAGGTCGGTCCTAGCGGCTCAACTTAATTAACACTTAATTGAAGGTTATGGTTTATATTCATTCATTCATTCAATCAATCAATCAATCAATCAATCAATCAATCAATCAATCAGTCAGTCGTGTACCTTAAGAGCTCATTAGGGTATTACGTAGGGGGGAGAGGAGCATAAATCAGAATACAACTTTAGCACAGAAGCATTCACTGGCAATGTTAATACAGTGCTATGGCACAATGTAATGGCATGGTTGGCTACGTACGCATCGTGGATCTTCTTCCGGTCGGCGTGCACACAAGGGCATGGGGGGTGCCACGCATCCCGTTATGACCTAAGGCGAGGGGCCGCAAAGTCTGCTCATGCCATTTACTGAGTCGCGCCTGTCCCGTCATTAATTAAAGAACAGGGCTGTGGCCACGCGGGTTTTTCAACAATAATGGCTGCCGAAGGCCTCTGATGTCGTATGCCAAGCGCTGCTTACTTACAATCTTTAGGGTAAGGCGGGGAAAAATGAGACACGGGGTAAAACGCGACATTTTGGCTTTGCCGACCTCTATAGCTAATACAGAAAGCACTTTTCTTTGTTTCTATATTTCAGCGAGAGGTGCTGGTAGTTGTCCACCTTTTTATGTGTAAAAGTTGATGATTGCTCACAGCGTTCGCGTGGGAAAAATTACGCGGCTGGTGTCAATGTGTTCGTGACCCGTCAAAAAGGGGCGAAATTCTTCTCGGCCAAATTTTTTGATCCGTGCACGAAGCTACTCTGGCGTCAGTACAACAACGTGAGTATTTATATTGTTACTATATACTACTAGCTACATACCACCAAAATTTTAGTTCATTTGGTGCGTGGGGCCAAAGGGGAAATTTTTTTTGAATTTGGGCATGTGAGGGGGGGCAAAACGCGACAAAAAGGCATTGAATTGCCTTAGAGGGTGTCTTTCAAGTGAACCATTTACTTACACTAATTATAATTATATTTTATTGTTTAGGAGGGTTCGGACGCACAAGAGAATATCATATAAAGCTTCCTGGGAGGAAAACGACGTGAAAAAGCACTGATTGCTGTTCAGGACACTCACTCCATTCGCGCTGCATCGAGATTTTTCCGCGTTCCTAAGGATGCTCTCAAGAGGCGAACGCAAAATTGGAAGAATCTCCAAGTCAAGCCATTCACAAACAAGTCTCGGCATCGAGTTTTCCTCCAATGCCAAATTTGCGCTAGAAAATTTGAATCTAGCACAGTTTTAAATTCATCGCCTTACGAAGCCCGGCTGACGAAGCTGAAAGCCACGAAACGCCCGTGCAGTTCTGCACCAAAACGGCAAAAGGAGGCGAAGAAGATGCGTCAGATTATATCTAGCGTCCAATCGTTGAATAATCCCATGAACAAAATACAACAATAGCACAAAGAAAGAATGGTGGTGTTTGATCTGCAAGGAGTTTTGGAGCAAAACAGCACCGGATTCTGTCTGGATGCAATGCGTGGAGTGCAAGGACTGGGGTCATGAAGGCTGCGTGAGGGCCCATGGAGTTTAATTTCAAGTGCTTCTACTGCAAAAACTGAAGGTTTAATTTTTTTTCACACTGTCTCGTTTATACCCGCAGGTTGGGGAAAAATGAGACATCTGGTGCATTTATTTATTTCTTTTTAAAATAAACTTTTTGACAGTGGCAACATGGTCATATTTATGTTGCACATACCTTGTACCCAAAGGAAAGTTTCTGCATTGAGATTTAAGGGTAAAGAGTGAAATGAAAATAAATATTCACAATTTTAAAATTTTTGTCTCATTTTGCCCCACCTTACCCTACATCAGGAAAGCCTTGGGACCAAAAGGCAGGCCATGAGAAGCACGTCATCACTTCATTTTTACCTTTTTTTCACTCATTGTGAAGCATTTTGTCCCTTAAACTGAACCAATGAAGGGGGGCGGGTGCGTCGATAAAACTCCCCCCCCCCCCTTATGGGAAACCCTGTGCACGCCATATGTTGTTCATGACCGTCAAAACAGCGCATAAACAAAGAACGTACACATAAGAAGGAGGAAGCACGTTGTACGTCACTTCCTTACGTGTTAGTCCTAGTGTTTATGCGCTGTTCTGACCAATGTGGGACGTTGTTGAAAGGTGTTCGATCGAAGGTTCGCCTTTCGCTCAACGCAGACGTCTCCCGCTTCGCTTCTCACGTAGCCGTCTCGCTGTCCGCAATGTCGCGACGTGACCGAGAACATGTAACGAGGAGAGTCGAGGATGGCATCGATACGTCCCTATGTTTGCTATGTGCATTGTTGTTTATAGTCTACAGCATATTTCTATCAGACACAAGAGGGCCAAAGCAGAGTCCGAAAACAACAGGTCTCGCCTTGGCCTTTTAGGCCTAGAAGCCCATTCGAGCAATGCATCTTCGGATCGCATCAACCAGCTCGTGTTTACCATATTTTAGGGTTTTCGCGAGGGTCGGCACGCTAGCAATGAAGCCAGAAGGATGGACAACTCCACTGCGAAGTCAACAAAGCAAGTGCTCCGGCCACTATGCCCACTCTGTTCGCTTTCAACGCTTCTGTTTGTTTGCCGACTCGCCTTTCATGGCGTTGTCTTATCTCGCGTTTCGTTTCGCATTGTTTGGAATTCAAAGCAGGCCACCGGGCTCGGTCAAGAGCGACAACTCAAAACGAAGCAAGACAAAAACCAACACAACGAATAATGCTAAGGTGAAGCAAACGTAGAATGCAGCATATGAGGCTCAAGTAGGGTCCTCGTGTTCAGACATCCACTCTTCTTTGCCTTCCGTGATTTTAGCCTTAGCCAGGCACCTCGCCTCAGCTTCTGGCTCATTCTTTGTCTCGTGTTGACTTCTTGGCGCTTCCCTTGGATCGCAAGGTCACCACACCTGCGGCGCCTGGCGTGTCAGCTCATCCCTTCTTGTCTCAGACTGGCCGTATCGATCCGCTGTGTGGGAGATGTCTTAAGTCAGGCGGAGAAAAAAGGAACGCCATAACGTGGGTAACGTGCGGTCTGTCGCGTATTTGTTCTTTCGTTCGCCGGGTTCGGTAGTCACGCGCAGGCCAACAGGCTTGTTTAGGTTATCGATTCGCATCGCATTCAGCGCACACGTCGAAGTTCTGCACGCACGCGAAAGGCAGTGTCCGTTCCTGCTTGCACGCATCCCAACCGAAATGTAAAATTCCCAGAAGTCCAGGTACTAAGAACAGGGTGCGAAATAGAATGCGTCGTTGGAATTTTAGTTATGCTCTTCACTCTTTCAATCGATATCGCACATGTAAACAGCAGTAGAAAGATCATGAGCAAGCACTTTATTTGTGCGTTAGTTTCTGATAGGCTTTAATGAACCGCCCGCCGCAGCTGTACATGATTACGGTGCTCGGATGCTGACTGGAAGGTCGCGGGTTCGATCCCGGCAGCGGCTGTCGCATTTCAAAGGAGGCGAAATGCTAGAGGCCTGTACATACGATGTCAGCACACTTCAAGGAACGCCAGATGGTCAAAATTCCCGAAGCCCTCCGCTAGCATCAAAAAGAATCTAGCCTTACACGCAAAGTACGGCCGAGTTATACGGTGACAAGCTACAATGCGGCTGCGTGAAATGTATAACATCACTCCTGGAACTTGGCTGTTCATCAACACAACACTTCGAAACAGCCGAGAGAAAAAAACTGAAGGACACTTTGTACATTCCAAATTGTGTTCGGCGAAAGCGTGTGGCCATTCCACCGACTATGCCATGTCTTTTATCCTTTACACTCTCAGTGGGATAACACACAAACCGAATGTGTGCGTGTTTTCTTTTTTAATTTTTTTTAACCGCGAATCGCAGCGAGACGCGAGACTAATGTTCCTCCGTTCGCATGCGTTAGTATTTTCTTGCGCTTTGCGCATCGTGCAAACGCCATCCGCGTTCCAGCGCTTAAATTGACGGACCCTTTGTAAATTCGAAAGTGTATTCCGTGAACGCCTGTGTCCATTGAGACGGCGTTCGGTCAGAATGACTGCAAACGCTGGGCACAGCGACGCTACGCAAGCAAAGCGCGAGCGCTGTAGAGTCCGACGCGACCGGCGTCCTGTTTGCGCATCCCGGCGGCCACCTGGCTCCGTGCCAGAGCTCAGACAGACAGACAGACAGACAGACGGACGGACACTGGACGGACGTGAGCATGAGACATTAAAGGCTTTCGTCTTAATAATTATGCTCGCGATGGGAGCTTGTAGAGGCAATGTCAGAAGAGAAAAAGCCTGAAAGGAGCTGTTGTTGTTGCTGTGCGTTTTTAAATGAAACCTTTCGTTTCAGCCAGTAATGGGAACTACGTGAAACTGCAGTGACTGAAGAAATAATAATAATAATAATATCTGGGGTTTTACGTCCCAAAATCACCATATGATTATGAGAGACGCCGTAGTGGAGGGCTCCGGAAATTTTGACCATCTGGTGTTCTTTAACGTGCACTGACATCGCACAGTACACGGGCCTCTACCATTTCGCCTCCATCGAAATGCGACTGCCGCGGCCGGGATCGAACCCGCGACCTTCGGGTCAGCAGCCGAGCACCGTAGCCACTGTTCCACCGAGGCGGACAGTGACTGAAGAACGAGCGCTGAAAAGATGGCGCATCGTGTGCCGAGTGTATATATATTTTTGCCCCTTTCTGATGTTATGGCACTGCTATGTATTCTTAACAAGGAGGATATTGGTCCGTGGACTGCGTGTGTAACCTGTCCAACCCGAAGTCGCTGCTGGAAGTGGTGGCTTTAAGACATGCTTTTCCTTTCATTCGATCGAAATATTGACTTGTCATATGACTAGGATTTAGAGAAATGTGCCTCCTGTCAGCGGGAGCCGCACGGGGTCACCATAACTAAGTCGGTGACGACATAATCACATTTCACGATAACTACTTCCCACTAACAACGTCCGCACAAAACCGACAGACGGCCTGCTATATTCCCAGAGACCCGCAGAATTATTCTAATAAAATTCCAGTACCCACTACAAAGCGCATACGTTCAGGGGATTTTAATAAATAATAAGACCTCCCGTAAGAATTTCACAGCCCGCATCGTAAATTAATGCTTTGGGAACCTGCGTATTTTGTGCCAAGCTAATAAACATTTCCTAGAATTCCTCAGTATCTTCTATACATAACAGTGAGTAATTTTTTGACATATAGATTGATTCGTCAGATGGGATTTTCTCCCTTTCCTGCTCAGTTTAGTTTGGGCCCTGAAAGATGGTGCCACGTGAACTTCTCAGCACCCAATTTCTGCAATGTTTAGCATAACTCCTTCTTAAATTCAATGTGACCGTCACATTTTAGTTTGATGGCAATCATTTGTCCGAACTTCTGAGTCACGTCTTTTTCAGATTTCACCTAGTGACATCTACAGTGAACTATTGTAACATCGTGTGCACTGCAGCGATGTGAGAGACTGTCCGCAAAAAAGCGGACACACTGCATTTAACCACGCATTTATAAGAAGCATGTTCCCCATCGCAGCGTCAATATAGTTTTGGCTTAGCTGATTGTTGACCAGCCCCGTGTTTTTTCACTGGCGAACTGGTATTGTTGAACTTATCTCGAGAAACTCGTTTCGCAGCCTTGCATGAGCTTGTTTACAAATTAATTTCGTCATCGTCGTCTCTGATCTGCCTAATTTTTTTCTGTCGTCGCTGTTACCGTAGTTGTCTTGTTGTCAGCGTTACTAGGCTGCTTTCAATTCCTTTTCCACGCGTTAAGTCAATTCACGTTCATGATTCTTTCTTTTGCCAACGTGTCATCTTTCATTTAGATAAGTTTTCCCGTGTTGTTGCCGTTCATACTGTCCAGGACAAAATGAACTCGATCAAGGCAGTAAGTTAAGACTTCTTCAACGTTGAAAGGCGTCGGTGTGAAAAGTCTCCGTGAAACTAGCCAATTGTCCGCAGTGTCCCACTAGACAGCATCAGCCACTGCTACAAGGGCATTTATAGACTTTCTCAAGAATACTCAACTTGGCACTACGCTTTGGTAAAACCACTGTGTTACGTGATTATTGTACATACGCATCACCCCTTTCTGTCCCCATCGTCATCTTCATCACTCTATTATTCACCTGTATCTTTTTTTCGTTGTGTAGAGTAGCAATCTAGAGTGCACAAGCTCAGGCCAACCTCTGTGCCTTGCAATAAATTCGCTCTCTCTCTGTCCTCACGGACCCATGCTCAAGTTTTACGAACAAGACAAGTACTCAGATGCATCTGTGTCACTTCGGAATGTCCGGTAGGCAACTTAGCCACCAGAATATCAGGCAACAGCATCTTCGGTCCACATAATCCGTTAATCCTTAGGTTTATTGTGCCGACACATTCCGCTGTTCGTTATGAGTACAGGGCGTGGCGGCAGCAGGAAGAGAGCATCGTTAGTCAGACTTAAGGCTTCCGTTCCGGTCATCGCGGCACTAAGTTCCATTACCGACGGAATGTCCTCGTGGAACACTCGACACAGATCTATACCAGAGCTCTCCGCTGTAAATGGGATTAGTGCTTGACTAAGGGTGGACTTAGTGGATCAAGGTTAGCCAATCAGCTTCAGCTATAGCTGTGCCGAGAGAGTGCAGGGAAACAATCCCTTGATTTACGGAGGATGCAATATTGGCTATAGTGGCAAGGATGACAGCTGCAAATTAATGTTAGAGGCACTAAAGACATTCCTTTCTTCCTTACTGCACTCAGTGATACACTCGCAGGCTTATAGCAGATTGTTTATACGAGAAAATCGCGAGAGCGTCTAGAATCAGATATTGCTACCCTGAATAACAACGTAAGAATGCTTTTTTTTTTTTTGGCGACAAAGCTAATCTCAATGTTGAACTTATCCTGCAAGGGCATGGTAGCACAGAAGCACGGAAGGAGATATATCCTGCAAATACTTAGGAAGGTAATAACTGCAGCTAAACGTGAAGCAAGTATTTTGATATCGCGCTTGTACTGCAGCGACATGCGGCTGTTGTGAAACTCAGTCGCTACCGCTGAGAATACAGTCATAAAGTCGGAATTCTTACACCTGCACTAGGGTGCATGTTAAAGGGAACTGGGATAACAGCAGTGATATAGGGAACTGAGATGCCCGAATTTACAGGGAAATGGGATTCGAGCTTCGCTCTCTGGTGTGCGTGGTCCGCAGGCTCAGCAAGTTAGAGAATCGACAATTGGGCTAGTTGGTTTATATGCATGGTATAGCTGTTCTTTAAGCGCACTCCAACGAAGACGAAAGACGACAAAGGAACACAAGACTCTTGTGTTCCTTTGTCGTCTTTCGTCTTCGTTGGAGTGCGCTTAAACAACAGCTATACCATGAAGCAAGTAAGAGGACGACACACCTTCGAGAAAGTACATTGGGGTCTCGACCTTGATGATGTTGTCTTCTTCCGTCTCTCTTCAGAGACGTGGCCGAGTTCTAGAACAACCGTTTCTGAGATTATTGCTAAACCTGAAAACAAATCATCCAAAACAGCTATGCACTTTAAAAGAGTTGAATGTCTGGTGAGTAGGTGTTTTGACATAGAAACCATCGTGAGTAGCGCAACTAGATTATGCACCTACGCAGCTATGCGCAGCCGCGCCGTTCGGTTAAACTAATTTTCTAAACACGAGATTTGAAAATGTAGTAAAAACAGTTACGTTTTATCGCCTGTCGCATACACGTGTGCAATTAAAATTCTCATCCGAAATTCTACATAGGAAACGATATGTGCTCAGAGCACTGCTTCTTGGCTACACAGACCAATCATTCCCTAAAACTAACACAAAGCTCGCTAAAATATTGTTTGGTGCATGCTGGACCTTTTTTTTTTTTGTGGGTTCCGCAACGCCCGGCGAGAGCACTGAACATAGCATCTTTCATGAAAGCTTGAACGAAGCAAAAATAAAACTGTGAAATTACTCTACACAAAGCTATCGTTGACTCACTCTTATAAATTCATTCTTAATGAAACCCTGTGCCTTTTTAGATGTGAAGCATCTTATGGCGAAGCTTAATCCGGTGGTGGTGGTGGTGGTGGTGTGCCGCGGGGCCTCACTTACTGCGCATGCGCGAACCCTTTCAAAAAAAAAAAACTTCCTCTCCTCCTCTTTCTCCTCATCCCTCCCCGCGGCAACCACAACCCTCACTGCGCATGCGCCTCACCTCCTCTCTCTCCTCCTACGCTCCCCCCTCTCTCCTCTAGGCATCCCTGCCCGCGGCACCATCTGGCTACACTACCCTCAGAAAGACCGGAAGCATCATACTGCGCAACAATCGGGAGCTACTCCGCCAACCTACCGTCAGGCTTCAGCCCCGCATCCAAACCATCGATCCCACCTTGGTGTTTGATTCGTCCTGCAGTGCACCTCAGTGTACCAGGAATCAAGAAAAAATCCGATTTGTCATCGCCTGTTCTGAAACAGCTATCTCTTCTTCTACTGCATGAGAAATACACCGACCACATACATATTTACACCGACGGCTCAACGACCATGCGAAATTCGTCCGGAGCAGTGGTTGTCCCAGCGAGAGGTGTAAATATTAGCTTTAAGACCGACCACCCAACAACATCAACGGCTGCGGAACTCGCAGCTCTTCGCGCTGCACTTTGTGTTGTCAATCGCGAACAACCGCAGCGATGGTCAATCTTTAGCGACTCAAAAGCAGCGCTACAATCTCTCTTGTCAGCCCTGTGGCGTGGACCATATGAACAACTGGTATTTGAGATAAGACACCTCATTCATACGTCACTTGAGAAGGGGCACAAAGTGACATTTCAATGGTTGCCAAGTCACTGCGGCGTGATTGGCAACGAACATGCTGACAGTGCTGCCCGGTCAGCTTTGCAAGGCGACAAGGAAGAGGCTATACCCCTTTCAAGGTCTGATGCTGCTGCCATGCTTCAAAGGATCGCAAAGGATATCGCAACACTGAATGCACCAAGAAGGCAAAACCATCGGCAACACCACCTAAACGCGTTGCGGCGATTTGATATACCATCGGGACTCCACCGAAGAGAGGCAACTATGCTCTGCCGCTTATTGCTTCGAGTGGCTTTCACGAAGTCCTATTCGTTTCGTATAGGGATGGCCGACAACGCTACTTGCGACGCCTGCGGTACCGAGGAGACTTTGCAGCATATCTTCTGCGACTGTCCTCGCTACGCTGTGCAGAGACGATCCCTCTCATCCGCCCTCGCTCGCCTCGACAACAGAACGATGACGCTACAAACTATTCTCCAGCCATCGAGAATACAATCAACCAAGGCATTACTCAAATTCCTAAGGGCAACAGACTTGCACGAGCGGCTGTAAACTCTTAATGATGCCGTATACTGCACAGGACTGCCGCTCTGCCATGTGACGTTACGTGTGTGCGTGTGTGCTCCTCTCTTTCTCTTTCTCTCTACTCTTCTTTCAATCTCCCCCATCCCTTCCCCCCTGTGCAGGGTAGCATACCGGTTATGCCAAACTGGTTAACATCCGTGCCTTTCCTCTCTCTTGTTTTCCTTCCTTCCTTCCTGCCCGCGGCGTCCACACTCCCACTGCGCATGCGCGTCCCTCCACTCTCTCCTCTCCTACGCTCCCCCCTCTCTCCTCTCGGCATCCCTGCCCGCGGCGTCCACACTCCCACTGCGCATGCGCGTCCCCCCCTCTCTCTCCTCTCCTACGCGCCCCCCCTCTCTCGCCTCGCGACGCCGACGCAGGCAGCGTCTGCTAGCGAGTTTCTTGGTTGAAAAAACCGACTGCTCGCGCTGCACAACCGTTCACTGGCCACCCCGTATATATGGCAATGGATCTTGACCTGCAAGGTGGTGCCGGTGGGAGATTTCTCCTGTGTGTTGTTGAAGAATAAAAAAATTCGCAGCGTGCGCGTTAACTAAAAGCGGACTGCGGGTCTCTGTGTCCAATCTGAGTCTTCCGTCTCTCATTGCCCATTAGCAGCGATTGACATGTTCCAGTAGGAAACACCGCTCCATCACTGCGTGCTTTGCGCCTCCCCAGTTTTCTCTCCTGCGCAACGTTGCGATGAGCGCCAGCGTCAACGCCGCCGCCAGTGTAAGCGTTAGCGCCCGCTGCTTCACATCTACACATGGTTCCCTTTAGCGGGAGATGGTGTAATTTTTTTATCCGTTCCAGTTCCGTGATGGAAGTGATGTGTGTCGATCGCTGGTTGTGTCTGGCGTAAAACACATTTTGTCTTTCAACTTTATTAACAGAGTAGTCAAATACACTCCAAAATAGAAGGTGCAACAATTTCACAAGGAGGCCTAAAGTAAGAAGAGTGGTAGTGCCTTTTACCAGAATGGGACAAAAAAGGCAACAAATTTAGAAATAATAGAAATCGATTGACTGACAATACATGTTTAGATTGGCTCTGAGTTCAGATAAAATAAAAATACATAGAAAAACATCAATATAGGCAACGCAAAGACTGATTGATAAACTAATTAATGCGACGAAAGTAGGCATGTTGAGAAACATTCTAAAAGCCCACAGAACAACACCGATAGAGCAATGCGAAAACTCAATGGTACACTTATTAAAGTGATGAGAGCAGGCATGTTTGCAAAGAACATCGAGAATGGCTTAATAATATTTTTCAATAAACGTTTAGAATGTTCTGAGTAGAAATTTCACTGAAACAGGCAGGTTACCGTAATTTGTAGAGACTCTCGGAATTCGTAAGTCGTAGTGCGTTAGACAAACATCTGCTTTGTAAAAATATCTTCCTGAACTATAAGCGTAGAATATTGTAGTGCCTCGCAGCTCTGTAGCACGTCGCATAAAAAATAATGTTAACTTCCTGAGTTGTTCGTGGTTTCAGCGAATTTCACTGAACTGTAATATTTCTCATCGCTAGAATAATGATTACTTCTCATATTTGAAACATATAAATGTTTAGAAAAAATATATCGTCAGCATTTAGAGTTGACTCTGCCCTACTACGGAAGTACAATGAGGTGCCTTTGCATTTCCCGCAAAATGTGGTGCATTGTTCGTGGTTCACGCTGTGAAATATGCCGTTTAATAGTGTTCAAACACATATTTTTTTCATTTTTGAGATTAAGAACACCCCCTTTTTTTCTTATGACATCGGATTACGAAAGACTTCTATTATCACCTGTCAGAGATAACTATTTCTATGCTTATTCTCACACGTTGCCAGTATCTACCAGACAAGACGTCTTTGATTTAATTTCATATTGCTTTTCGCAACAGTCGATATGTCAAGCCAACAGATGACGTACTGATGACCCAGAAGAATCGATCAGCTGTACGTCGGGAGATGATGCAATCATCTGATCGCCTGTCAGCGGTAAAGCAAGACGTGACGGGACGACTTTTGCACTTTCAAAGCATCTAAAAAAAACGTATTTCAATGATACATATCTGTCTTCGTAGACGTCATCCTTACGTAGTCTTCGTGTTTTATTATTGCACGATGTCATCCGGGAAGATTGCTTCCTGGATATGTCAAGGTCTTGTCTGTTAGGCAATAGGCCCGTCCCTCACCCGTCCGGCTTTGTCAGAAGCTTCGTTGAACTTCTTGCTTGTTTGTTTTTCTTTCTTTCTTGATTTTACCAGGTTCGGCTTTCCATTTTCTGATACCGGAATAGATTCCAGCTTCATCTTTCTATTTCTTATGGTGTTAAAGAGCCGGAAAAGCGTTTATTTTTTTTACATTATTTGCCTACACATTCTTTTCGCTACACAAAATTTTGGCTCTGCAATATTTATGTATGCATCTTCCTATCGACAATGCTGGTTGGCCATTACGATCTGTGCCATGTGTTCAACTGCTGAAGATAAATGACTTTCACACGTACCTACATTCTATGTGCCTAGAGTTCTAGTTCTGTAACGGCGACGAAATTCTAGAAACGTCAGTTGTGCCTTTATGGTCCATAAATTTTAAAGCTAAAACTTCAGCACAAACCATGACGAACCACAAATAAGAGATGAGAAACGCATGCCCACTATTCTATAGCTTTTTTTCTGCTGATGTCCTTTGCTACCCTTCTATATTTTGTCATTCTCATAATCGCACAGAATTTTCACACGTTATCGCAGGCAATCCAAAGCATAAGTCTATACCATATAATTCAGGATGGCTACAAATAACGCTGCATGGAAACAACGCAGGAACGGGACGAGTAGAGGTAACACACAACACGAGCGTTGACGAACAGCTAATATTTGTTCACCGTAATCAGAGGCTACATAGTGACACAACGTTTACCTGAGTTGTTTCAACACTTTCGCTACAGCAAAGGGGCCTGCAATAGAAGGATAGCTCAATGGAACGGTTCCGCAATTACGACACATGTTTGCTCAAGGCTTACAAACCGAGAAGCTTCATACCGTGACGGCAACAATCGATGTTAATTTTAAACACCGCCATTTTTTTATTCTTCCTTCTGCTTCTGTATTCTCTAGCGGTGGCTGTGACGATCTGACCTTAAGAGTAATAAGTCTATGTTTGTAAATAACAAAGGCTTAGAAAGGTCCTATTGAAAAAACACCATAATAAACTTGGAGCCGCTTCCATAGGTTCCTGAACAGAGAACCTCACCCACTGCCTGGGCCCGTTCGAACTATATAGACTGATTGTTGAGAAAGAATAGGGCGCTCTTTCTGTCTCCCAACTGGGGACACGGCTCAGTGCTGTGTGGTTTCTCTTCATTTCAATACGCGTTTTCACTCACTCGTGTCATAGCGTTCATGTTTTTTTATGGTTTTTATACATTCTTCTTGTCACGTATGTGGATGGAGACGAACTTTCCAATGAGTTCGAGCACAAAGTTGGCGGACGCTTGAGCATTTGTCTTTAACAGTAGAACGGGACAGCTTAATCGGGCCCCGTGCGCATTGCCTTTTCAGTTGGCTAGCATCGCTTCGGTTCTCGTAGCGTGCCTTAATCATGTCACAAGAAAATTAACGACTTTGCATGTAAGATTGGCCGTTTCAAGGTATCCTATAGAATGCCTACTGCAAGCACAGTTGCTTAAATGGCCACTGCGCCACAGCTGTTCGTTTTGCGAATCAGTGAAGGGCCCGCTACGAGTCCGTATAAAAGGCAACACACCAAACCTACGCATCTGCTCACTTGGCTGATGCATTTGCAGCTGATGATGACTAAATATGTGTTGCTTCTTTGTGATGGGTGGGCCTTTAAAACATACACTCGTTGCGCAATTCACATGTTTTGGACGCCTGGCGCGATTCTACGCTTCTGCCACACAATATTACATGCGTTAAGGGAGATCCCTCCCACTACATGACATTCATATCGTTTTTGTTTTTTTCTTCTCGCCGCAGTTGGAAGCAGCATCGTGGCTCAGTGGACAGAACACATGTTGCCACGCAGATGGCCTGGGCTCGATTCTTACTCATACTGAAGACTTTTATTTTTACATTGTATTTGCATCTTTCGATTTTTCGGTCACGGGCAAAGATAATGACTTTTCCCTAACAACCAACGACGCCGACACCGAAGCCGGGATTTCTGCGAAATGTATTCTAACGTTATTGCGTCAATATTTGGATTCACTGTTCCTGCAGTGTGTAAAGTGTCGGAAGCAGTAGTCGCTTCCGTTTGTGAGCAAATAAGGTTTCGAGGCGGCAGTGACGCCTTAACCCGTTTACAAGCGTGACTATTCAGTAAATTAACGGACTTAACGATGCCAGTACTTCAAGCCCAGCTCATTCTAAATGATCTGGAAAACAGGAGAAGGGCTATAGCAACACTTTGGGAAGATTGCACATAGGCGAGCTAATGTTCCTTTCAGTTTACGAGACCTGTTAGTGGCGAAACATTGAGAACGTGCGTCTGAACAGACACCGTTGGAACCCATGAATTCAATGTGCCGAGCGAGAGGGAAAGAAAAGGTGCAAAACAGGAGGGAAGT
The DNA here is from genome assembly GCA_030522465.1 of Rhipicephalus appendiculatus. Classification (NCBI taxonomy): domain Eukaryota; kingdom Metazoa; phylum Arthropoda; class Arachnida; order Ixodida; family Ixodidae; genus Rhipicephalus; species Rhipicephalus appendiculatus. The sequence continues at coordinate 259,397 of JALIZH010018506.1, forward strand.
GGGGGACAATACAAGTGCACAGAATAGCATAACAAAGAACACACGACACAGAAGCTGCATTTTCATGATGTTTACGACGTGTCCAAGCCTTAAAGCTCCGTTGAAGGTCAGCGTCTGTGTCGCGCGTTGCTTATTATGGTGCACAGAATAACATCTACCCAGAATACATGTACCGTTTGGTACACAGAATACATGAACCATTTTTGTATACTGAACACTACAATATATTTACATGAAACGTTTCTGTAAATAAATATATTTACATGAACGATTTCTACATACTGAACACTGCAATATATTTGGAGAAACAGATATAAATGAAGTGAACAAACAGTTATTCAACGAGTCAAGCACAAACAGTGCCTTTTAAGAGGCGATATCACAACATAGAATACTTTCGTTATAGATGCATTTACGAAATCACTCGATGAACTCTGCATTCCCTTATGGTTATAGAGCAGGGGACTCGAACTCACCTCAGCTAGCGGGTCACTGTCACGAAATTTAGTGCCGCAAGGGCCGGGACAGCGAAGAAGGTAGGAACGTAGGGGGGGGTTTAGTTTGAACAAAATGTCACCTAACCTTGTCATCTGGAAAAAAACCTCATTCCGACATCTCATATATTGGGTCATCTATGACGGAGATTTCGGCAACAGAATTCGAGAAGCATGCAGATGCCAATCTCCAAAATTACTAAAATCTTGACGCAGATTCCGAAATGTAGATTTTGTTCCACGGTTATGTTTCAACAAATGCTGACCGCATGGGTTGCCTCGCGAAAAAAAATGCTTGAGACCAGTTTTGTTAAACCCCAACTTCGCGTTGATAAGCGCAAGAGGCGAGAAAATTATGTGAGTACCATTTATAAGAGTCTCAAAATTTTAGGTCTTGTGAAGCCTTGGGCCGCTATTGAAAGGACCGTGGGCCGCATGAGACACCTGTTTTAGAGGAACGAAATGGCCAGACGTGTTCGTTCTTTAGTTGCACACCTAAAGTCTTTTTTTTTTTGCTTGCAGCTGCTTGATATCTCATCTGGCTGCAATAAAGATAGCTCTGCGGCATGAATTTCAAGATCACGCTCTGCTAGCGCTAGCCTAGCCGTTTGTCCAAAGCTTCACTGACCGTCTGCACATTTAATAAAGTCAAACTTTGCCGTGGTGTGCGCACTTCTCGTTCATCTAGAGAGACTGTTTTTTGTTGCCTGCATCAAGATGGGGCAACACTGGGTCGGAGCAAGGGGCGACACACTCGAAATAGCCTCACTGTCCCCAGCCTTTGTGGCGTGATAGACATAGAAGGGCTCGCACAAAAGAAAGAAGAAATAGAAAGACAAATAAAAAGGGGGGCGGGGGGTGGAAGAGATTCACAGGAACGTGTGAAGAAAAGTACCGTGAAAAGGAAAGACATCCCCTAGGAGCGTTGCACCTTTTGACTTTACCTTATCTTTGCTCAAGTCACTGCTTATATTCTGTTGCGTCTGTTTTGATAGTAACGCGGGTGGCATCTTGCTCCGGTCTTTAAAGGTTAGTAACCTCGTTTTAAGAATAGCTTAGATCTAGAAGACGTGGAACACTTTGGTCTGATGTTGGTGGAGTCGAAGGTCGTCTGCTTTTACGCGTGCTTGGAAAGCGTCTCAGTGGTCTCATAAGTCGCCTTCGAGATGTTACGACGCATTTCATCCCATATTTCTCTGCCACTGTGACACAGCATATACTGAAAATCCAAAGTCAAGTTGGTAGCCTATGCATGGAAGCACAAAGTTCACATTAGTTCAATGAGCAGGAGAAGGTGCCTGAGACAAGCTGGCCAACGTATGATCGTTTGAGCTATGTTTTCTAAAAGGCGCTTGTCAAAAGGCCTTTTTACTGAGATACATCCACCTATCGAAACATCGACAAGGCTGTCTTAATCACCTTGGCTTGTTCATGCAATCAGCCTCTGCTGAGACTTTCCTGATCATTTAAATAAAGACGTGGACAAATCAAGCCGTGTACCAAAGTCAGAACGGTTACCTATAAGTCAGGTGTTGCCTGCTATACACGATTTTCCGCAAGTCACGTGGGCGTAGCCACTTTGAGATGTTAAACGAATGTTTCGCTATTTTTTTTATACTGCGATGTCAATTAGTACGATCACAAAATGTCGAATGCACCAACCCAACCGTCTTCGTGCCTATAGGCGTCTGCCACAGCACTGTTCATTTAAGATACAAAACGACAAGGCTACATCCAATACGGCGTCAGAGAAAGCTGTCAGTAAAATAGTAAAAAAAGAAAACAGGAGGGCAGAAGGCAGGGAGGTTAACCAGAAAAGCCTCCGGTCAACTACCCTACACCGCTTAATTGGGAAAGGGAATAGAAATATGAGAGTGAGAGAGAGAAATGTTTTAGCGAAGAGCTGGAGATGTTTGTCTGGCTTTTAGCCTGACATGCTACTGGAGGTGCTGGGTGATTATTACAATATGTACACTGATAAATACATAACACATACAGCCACACACACGTAGACTACACTATTTACAAAGTTTCATTCAGGCTCGTGTCCCGTAAGAAAGTCAGCAGCGCTTTCGTGGCGCGTAACGCACTGGAGCTGCTTCGCCATGGGCCCAGAATATGTCTCAACTACATGTTCGAGTCCCGTTGGAGATTCAGGGCCGCCCTGAGACTGTCACACGGTCACATATGAATTTGCCTAAGAATACCTGAAGGCGAAATCCACCTTCTCTTTCTTTTCTGTCGATTGTATTGACCCCACCCGAAAAACATTCCGCTCCCAACGTCGTTTTGCCCTGCCTCCGAGATCAGGAGATTTGGAAGTTTTCTCTACCTCAGGTACTTTTTGCCTGCATTATCGGCCATCCTTTACCAAGCCACAATGTCAGGTGATGTAACGTCATGTTGATGTCACGATGACGACATGACGACGTCACAAATTTTGAGACCTCTGACATCACGACGCCGCCATAGAGTGACTCATATGATGATTTTTTCTCACCACTCGCGTTCACGCCATCGACGCCGACACTCACGTTTCGCGCTTCATGAGACCTTTCACTTTAATAAATGCATTAGCTCGTCCGTATGGCATGGCACCACTAGTCAGAGGCTTTCGCACAAGCGCGTAGTCCAAAAAAATCACAAAATATCATTGGCCCACGGCAAGGTGAGCCGTTGATATTTGAATGGCCCACGGCAACGCGGGCCACCACTGCCCACCAATGAGCAGTGGTGGCCCACGTTGGCCCACCACTGCTCTGTGGTGGGCCAACGAGCGGTGAGGACAGTGTTCCAGCATCACCTGCGCGGCGAGCAATCGATCGCGCTGTAGCCGCAACGAATATTCAGAGTGCTTCGTAAGATCAGTATTTACAATATTTTTGACCAATCTTTACACCGCACAAAATGTTATAGAAGTGATAGAAAAAAAAAGGCTATTACCGACGATGCTTTTCGCCCACGTCTCTCCTGACGTTCTCGTCTCAGTTTAAGTAACAATGAGAACGACAAATCGCGTAGAGTGAACGCGCTCAAAGACAGTAAGGAAGGAACATAAAAATGCCCCCCACCTCCCCGAAGGGGAATCGTGAGGAAATGCGAATGCATTTCGCGCGCGCTTCACTCCATTTATATATGGTGGTTGTGGTTCGAAGAAGGAAAAGGCGCCTAATTTCTGCAGCCCGGTCAGGAGCACGGCGCAGCGCCTGTTTTTTTTTTCTTTTTTTTATATATATACATGCGCGAGCGAGCGGACGGGAGAGTGGGGCGCAGGGAAGAGAGAGAGCGAACGAGAGAAGGAGCGGCGAAGCACTGCACCTACCCTCTCCTACACTCTCCACACACGCGGGGTCTCCGCCGAGCTGCCGCGATGCGAGCGATGTCACACACCAGAGCGCGCTCCTCCTCCACTCACTCTCCGCTACCGCCCACACCACCTGCTCCGGTTGCTAGGGGCGAGGATAAGCGCGCACGCCCGCAGCTGTTGCTATGGGAGAGGGAGTGAGAGCGGAGAGATGCGGACACCGACGGACGCCTGACATGCCCCTGACTAAGAAATGCAGGGAGGTTAACCAGACAGCAGTCCGGTTGGCTACCCTACGCTGGGGGAAAAGGGAAAGGGGAGTAGAAAGATGAGAGAGACAGAGAGAAAGGAGCGCAAGAAGAAGAAGAAAGGAAATAAAAGGAAATTATCAACAAATACGCTGACACTTATGTGGCGTTGGCACTTGCGCAATAGTCACAGACGTTCACAAAGACCCGTGGTTCACAAAAGGCTCCTGATCTGTTCGGTCACCTCTTGCGTCAAACTCCCGTATGTGGCCGGATAAGAACAGGCGCTTTCGTAACAGGGCTGCTAACGCTCTATAATCTTCATTCATGACGACACTTTAAGTGTCCTTTGAAGGTTACGAAGCCCGCGCTTTTGAAAAATATACACTATCGAGCTCATCTGGTCACTGACGACGGGGGCCACTGACCTTAAAAAAAGCACACGGCGTTTGCAATTTCCTTGCCCGTCGTGGCAATTTCCCATTGTCTCGTGCTTCGCAAAGTAATAAGTTGCAGCAACCTCACTCGCGGTCGTTGTCTGCGTTTGCTTTGTTTGTCCTGCTGTTGTTTTTCTCTTGACTTCTTTTTCACCAAGATGGTGCGTGAGAATTGTTCCGTAACTTTTGTCTGCTATTCCTTCAAGCCTCTGTCAGTATCTCGACGCGTCATTTTTTTTTTCACCTTCGCGTTTAGGTTTCTTCTAGAAGCATTCTGGTGGAAAGTCGCTCGCAGCCTTTGGCCTTCCATTGCGCTTTTCACGTTTTTTTATCCGTGTTGTTGCACCTCTATAAACCCAAGAGGCGTATGGCTGTCCACTGAGGACCGCTTGTTCCCTGTACTTACCAGTTAATGGGTTTAATGGAGAATCACGACAAGGGGATGGGAAAGGTCAGTTCATGCTGAAATGTTGTTTAATGTGATATATATATATATATATATATATATATATATATATATATATATATATATATATATATATATATATATATATATATGCGTGCATATGCGTAGCCTTCATGTTACCTTGCTTGAATACACGACGTCTACCCTTGTGTATATAACTGGAACGTAGTTTTAAAAATGCGCTATTATCTTAATGGAATTTGTGTGGAACAAGTGAACTCAAGCGTCAGCTCTTACTTAGGTGGAGCCCAGTTCTTTTATTTATATTCGTGTTTTTTTTTAAATTAAAGTTCACTTGGAAGCCAGCGCTGTGTCATGTGTCCCCTTTCCTCCTTCGGCCTTGCTAGTCGCCCAGCTCGCCACGATGACGGAGCTCATCATCTCGGCACTCGTATTGGGCTTGACAAGATTAGCGAATTGGAAACTTACTTTTTAATCCATACGTTAATTATCTTTAACCGAGTGCTGTACCTATATCGATGTGAGGATTGCGTAATGGTCTGTATTCGCACTGAGGTCTAAGGAGCACTTTCGCTCTTAATATAACAAAACACAAATGACAGATATGAAAAGCGTTCAAATTTTCTAGTTTCTGAATTTTTGGTAGTGTGCCTGATGATTCTTTACGTGCAGCCGCCTCGAGTGCTTACTGCTTCTCTCTTGTGTGCCAGAAATATGAACCATGAAAGGGATGACTTTACTACTTCTGGCTATCCCAGCTGCAAGAAATAACCATTATGGCACAAAAGAAGAGTCAGAGAATAACCTCCCAGAATTTGCGGTGTGGTGATTTAATCTGCAAGATCCATCTCTCGTGCACGACGCCACATCGTCTAAATTTAGTGGTGCTCGCTTTGTTGATAGCGCGTAATATAGAATCATTATCATTGAGGGGAATGTAGAATGATCACATATGCATTTTAGGTAGCGCGAAATTTTACGATGGCTCACAGAAACAAGCCTGAAGCACTTCAACCGTATGTTTATTTGCCAGGCCTGTGTACTTTGATTTATGTGCACATTAAGGAACGCCAGGGGGTCAAAATTTTCGAAGCCCCCACACTCGGCGCACCTCATAATCATATCGTGGTTTTGGTACGTTAAACCGGAACAATTAATTAATTTGGAAGGTTTATTTCATGATGCGCATACATATTTATGTGCAAAGAAAAGGAAAAATGAATAGCGAACCGACCCACTTGCCACGACAAACATTGCTAAACCATTTGCGTCATAGAGCCCATCGAGATAACAAAGTTTTTTTTTTTTTTGTCCTCAACGAAACAAATGGTTGGGAAATGTTTGGCTTCGCGTGTAGGTCTGTTGTTAAATTTCTGTGTCTTTGCACTTACATATGTATGCGCATCTCGAAATCAACTTTCAATTGAAGTAAGCGCTTTGTTTGGTAGTGGTTTTGTGTGTGTGGTAGTAACGTTTTGCCTTACCCAAAATGTTCAATCATTATCAACTAGCCGAAATTAAATTGTGTTTTATGGATCCAGCGACTAGATGATGCAGTGCATAAGTCAATGCATTTCACGAAAACAGCAAATTTGACCTGCGCGCAGTTCCACCCATCGTGTTCCTGTACAAAACTGGGCTTGACAAGCAACTCCCACCGTCTCATAAAGCGCTCATCTAGGTGCCTATGCGTGCGATTACCACTTTGACGCTCAAAATGGCGACTATCGCTGTCATATGGACGTCAAACACGTCAGCGAACTATCCAGTCCTCTATCATACAAGGTCTTTGCGCGCACAGCAAAGCAGTTATTCCGTCAAGCACGATGCCCCAGCGTGATTGCTCAAATTTATTTTCACGTCGCCTGTAATACGAGCCACTCACATATGGGCTGCGGAAGACTTTAATGTTTAGAAATTTTAATTGTAGTGCAAGACGCCAGGGAATGGAAGTATAGCTAAGACGAAGGACGACACCGGTGCAGGGCCAGAGCCAAGAAATTTATTACTGCGGCAGAATTTAAGCGCCATGTTTAGGGCAGTTATCAGAAGTAAACGCTACGTTCGAGGTTTCTAGCTAATTTCTAATCTGTTAAATTTCAGAAGGATGGCATATTAACGACATATTCCCTGAAGAAGTTCAGATGATGATGTATACCTTTTATTATTCCTGTATACTCCGTCACAGGAGCGTTTAGTAACGTGAAGTACGAAATTTTAAATGTTTTAAAGTGAATCAGCAGGCGTAGCCGCAAACACTCATTGGGGAGTCAAAGCCCACTTTATATTAGTTAAAACAACAAGAAGCCGTGTTACACGAGTAGTACCTGCAATGTTGTTGTGGTATGGCCAGTACGAAGGCACACTGGATAATCTTAATATGTAACTTTTACTAAATCACAGTTTACAAGACGTGCTTTCTCGAACTTTCTAAATTCTAAATGGTGTCGTATGGCTCCATTGTATTCAACGTACTTATAAACAGCTGCACTTGTAACTCACTAAAATAAACAACGGTAAATCAGTCATGATACGGGAAATAATATGCAAGGTAAAAAAAGTCACAGTTTCGCCACTAGGGCGAAGCAATGAATGCGATAGCAAGAAATTAGTTTGTCACACGAAGAACGACAAGCAGCTCGATATTTGCAACGCGCCGCCGCAGCGCAAAGAAGGACGCTCGAAAAGGACGCATAGGTATACACAGGACAAGCGTGAACTAACAACTGTCGCACTTTTTACGTATTGTTGCGACTCGGGGTGTCACAGCTCGAGATACAGGTCGTGGTATCCCACCGCTGCCACCAGTTGTTGCGACCCGGGGTGTAACTGCTCGAGATACAGGTCGTGGTATCCCGCCGCTGGCCCCCGTTGTTGCGACCGGCCTTTGCAGGCACCGGAGACCCGTGAGGAAGATGCCGAGACAGCATGAAGAGGCTGAAGGGAAACTGAACTGAGTTTTAATTACATTACTTTACATGGCGAGCATTTCGCTCTACATCACAAGACTTCGCTACATCGTGACGATCTCGTCGAAGGCCCGTGTCGAAGCTCTCCGAATCTCTCTCTGTCTCCTCTCAATCGTCCTCTCGTGGAGCCCACGGGGGCTCATTATAAAGAGTCACTTTTCCCCAGATCCCTAGATGGGGGAACATGTCCAAATTGCGCTGTCCAATCGCACGACACACGCCACTTCCGACGGTGCCGCCCACAGCCGCCCAGGTCCACGTGCCTGACAGGGGTGTTGCCACAGCACTGCACAAGTGGCACCAAGGTGGTGGCGTGAGAAAGCTGCAGGATGAGGGGTCTCATGCTCGCACTACGTGACGCATCAAAGGTCCGCCGCTCGATACGCAATTAGCGGGACGGATTGTCATCCGCAGCGGCGCTCTCGTTGTCCCCTCAAGAAAGGCGTCGCGACCGAAAACCATTGCGGTCGTCTCGCCGAGCACCTTGCGCGTCGGACTGCATGGCGCCTCACTTCCCGGCTAGGAAGTCTGTCAGCGGGCCTGCAGCCCCTCGGAGACTTGTTCGTAGAACAGGGGGACGACGCTCCTCCGTCGGCCCAGGCGCCGGTCATAACAGTATTTATATTTGAGCGACGCGCTGCGAGTGTCCACAATGCAGAAGCCGGCACTGTTGTTGCTGTTGCCTCTGAGATGGCTCATACCCACTCAGGGGGGATTGGCCAAGGATTGATTATATGATTATATTACTTTTCGACGCTATTTGATACTTCTTCTTTTTTTTTTTACACTGCGGCACGTGGAATGACCCCTGTGCGTCTCCTGCCAGGCGCTGGCGTCCGACGCGTGCCCGGTGTTCTTTTGTTTCATTCTACATCATGAGTGGTACAGAAGGGAGCCACGTTTTCGTGCGCATCTAAAGGGCAGTTTTCAATTTGAAAGAAACTGTAAAAGCGTTGCGTGATAGAAAACACGCTCAAGATGTTCCGAGATTTGCATACCGCGAGTGGCAAATTGTGCATATGAATAGCTCGCCGTTATATCGCTGGCACGAGCATGGCGTGTCGGCTGTGTTGGCTAGCAGGCTGCGGAGCGAGGGATCGCTGGTTCGAACCCCCGTTAGGTGGTCTGGAATGACGGCGTCGACAGACGGCGACGGCGAAAATCAGCCGAGAGTGTCCGTATAATTGCTATCGCAATAAAACAAAACAGAAAGTTATCTCTTCAGTACTTCACGAGCACTCTTGTTTCCGCGATGAAATGGGATATGACAATAAAACGGAAATTGAAACCTTATGCACTATCCAGCGATTCTTTGCTCAGCAGAAGATAATAATAATAACATCGAGGGTTTTACGTCCCAAAACCACGATATGATTATGAGGGACGCCGCAGTGGAGGGCTCCGGAAACTTCGACGGTGTAGTGTTCTTTAACTTGCGCTGACATCGCACAGTACACGGGCCTCTAGCATTTCGCTTCCATCGAAATGCGACCGCCGCGGCCGGGATCGTACCCGCGACCTTCGGGTCAGTAGCTGAGCACCCTAACCACTGTTCCACCGCGGAGAACTTGCTCAGCAGAAGAAAATATAATAGACAAAAGCAATGTACTTTAACATAAAAAAAAGCCGGCAGATCCCACTCACTGTGGGAATCCCTGCAATGCGAAGCAACCAGCAAGAAGCAAATCATGCTGTACGTAATATGCATATCATTATTTACATGTTAGGACCTGTCATTTGTGTTCATCATACAGTCACGTCGAGCAATATAAATTTTGGTGTATATCAAGCAAGCGAACTGAACGCAAGCGCACCATGAGCGTGGCATGTAAATGGCATTGTACATGACATGCACGCAAAGATTTTCATGGTACCACCTGCCACTAATGTTTGCTTAATTTTTTTACCTCGAATCGCAGCGAGACGCGAGACCAATCTGCGTCCGTTTCGGATGCGTTCGTATTCTCGCGCTTAGCACATCGTGCAGACGCCATCCGCGTTCCAGAGTTGAAATTGATGGACAGTTTGTCGATTCCAAAGTGTGTTCCTCAAAGGCCTGTGCCCACTGAGACGGGTCGGTCAGAATGTAACGTGATGCGCGCGTCTCCCTCTTTGCTGGGCACAGAGACGCTACGCAAGCAAAGCGCGAGCGCTGTAGAGTCCAACGCGACCAGCGTCCGTTTGCGCACCCCGGCGCCCACATGGCACCGTGCCAAGGCACGGCTGGATGGACGGACGGACAGACGACCGGACGGACAAATGTGAGCATGAGGCATTAAAGGCTTTCGCCTTAAAAATTTGGTGTATATCAAGCTAGCGAAACGGCCACGAGAGTGTCATGAGCGTGACATGCAAGTCATGTCGCGCATGACATGTCATGATTTTTATATTACCACTTGTCCATTTATGCTCTTCATACAATCGCGTCACTGAATACCAAATTTGGTGTATATCAAGCTAGCAATAGAGAAATGCGCGGAATACAACGAACCCCTATACATAGCCTTCATAGATTACGAGAAGGCATTTGATTCGGTGGAGACATCAGCAGTCATGCAGGCACTGCGGAATCAGGGCATCGACGAAGCCTATATAAACATAATGGAAGAAATCTACAGCGGATCCACAGCCACAATAGTGCTCCATAAAGAAAGCGACAGAATCCCAATAAAGAAGGGCGTATGGCAGGGAGACACGATCTCTCCAATGCTATTCACCGCGTGTTTACAGGAGGTTTTCAGGGCCCAAGTTTGGGAAGAGGTAGCGATAAGAGTTAATGGAGAGTATCTCAGTAACCTGCGATTCGCTGATGACATTGCATTGATGAGTAACGCGGGAGACGAATTACAGCTTATGATTACTGAACTGGATACGGAAAGTAGAAGAGTAGGTCTGAAAATTAATATACATAAAACTAAAGTAATGTAGAACAATCTTCGTAGAGAACAGCGCTTTGCGATAGGTGGCGAGACACTGGAAGTTGTAAAGGAGTACGTCTACTTAGGACAGGTAGTAACCGCGGAGCCGAACCATGAGAGTGAAATAACTAGAAGAATAAGGATGGGATGGGGCTCATTCGGCAAGCATTATCAAATCATGAATGGTAGTCTACCGCTATCCCTCAAGAGGAAGGTATATAACAGCTGCATCTTACCGGTACTTACCTACGGAGCAGAAACCTGGAGACTCACAAAGAGGGTTCAACTTAAACTGAGGACGACGCAGCGAGCGATGGAAAGGAAAATGATAGGTGTAACCTTAAGAGACAGGAAGAGAGCAGAGTGGGTCAGAGAACAAACGGGGGTTAAGGATATCATAGTTGTAATCAAGAAGAAGAAATGGATATGGGCTGGGCACGTAGCACGTCGGCAGGATAACCGCTGGTCATTAAGGGTAACTGACTGGATTCCAAGAGATGGCAAACGCGTGAGGGGGGAGACAGAAAATTAGGTGGGTAGATGAGATTAAGAAGTTTGCAGGTATAACGTGGCAGCAGAAAGCACAGGACCGGGTTTATTGGCGAAACATGGGAGAGGCCTTTGCCCTGCAGTGGGCGTAGACAGGCTGATGATGAAGCTAGCAAAACGGCCACGGGAGTACCACGAGCGTGGCCTGCAAGTTATGTTGCACATGACATGTCATGATTTCCATATTGTGACTTGTTATTTATGCTCGTCATACAGTCACGTCGCTGAATACCAATTTGGTGTATATCAATCTAGCGAAACGGCCCCGAGAGTGTCATGAGCGTGGCATGCAAGCCATGTTGCACATGAAATATCATGATTTCCATATTACCACTTGTCATTTATGCTCGTCATATAGTCACGTCACTCAAAACCTAATTTGGTGTATATCAGACTAGCGAAACGGCCGCGAGCGTACCATGAGCGTTGCATGCAAGTCATGTTGCGCATGACATGTCATGATTTCCATATGACCACTTGGCATTTATGTTCGTCGTACAGTCACGTCACGCAATACCAAATTTGGTGTATATCAAGCTAGTATATCAGCTAGTATATAGTATATCAAGCTATATCAAGCGCGCCATGAGCGTGGCATGTAAATCATGTTGTACATGACATGCAGGTCATGATTTTCATATTACCACCTGTCATTTATGTTGGTCATGCAGAAATGTGTCATCGTACCAATATTTGTGTATATGAAATTAAGAAAACAGCCTCAGGAGCACTATGGCCATGGCATGTAAATCATACTTTTCATGACAAGTTATTCATGATTTTCATGATATGAAGAGTCAATTCATGTTTTTCTTAGTCATGTTATGCCATGCCACTTTTGGTATAAATCTCATTAACGATATGGCCAGGAGAGTACAAAGTCGTAGGCGGCTAGATAGATAAGTAGATACCCTCAAAGTCGCCGAAGTTCGCTAATAAATGCTTCGCATTTAAAAGTTCCGATGTTCTCCTGTTGGGTGTAGACATGCGCACAAAATGAGAAAAAAGGTGACCTGAGAAGCGCAAACTGACGTCAGATCATGCGTTCAGACGCCTGTTTTCCGTGATGTTGAGATGTAATGCAAGCACATGCAGTGAAACAACGCAGCATTCGGGTGAACATTGTTTCAGATACGTTGCTGAGACAGCTTCGGTGTGTCTGAGCTCGTTACATAAGACTCCCCAGTGTGGTGGCTCGGTCCTTTTTGCTAATCCGTACGAACAAATAAAACATGAATTTAAGTACATAAAGAAATCATACTTGCAATACGCACCCGGAGACATTATGTAAGGTGTTTGTATTTCATTGGCTATGCCTTCCCGGGAACAGTGAGAGCGTGTCTATTTATGCAAAGTGCGAAAGGTCGCTGCCCTCTGAGCGAAACTTTAACAGCGTTTTAGGTGCATGACCAGATATATTTCGATGTGAGTGTGTGCAAGAATACAGCGAGCTTATTGACACAACAACATTTATTAAAAAAAAAAAAAAAGTGGTTCATCGCGGGTGGGGCCCTTCTTCCAAGGCTCCACTGGCTATAGCGGCTCGGCGGGCCTGACCTAGGGTCGCCAGTTGGCTTCCCAGGGTCCGTTCAGCGAGTCGCGCCTCCCACGACCACGTTTGTATTGGGTGCGTATGTCCTGTGTCAACTGTGGCGGGTCGTTCTGGGCAGAGGTAGGTGATGTGTGTTAATGTGGGAATATCTCCGCACCAGGGGCATGCGTTGGGATATCTCTCCGGATAAATGACGTGAAGCTTATGCAGATTCGGAAACGTATTGGTTTGCAAGCGGCGCCAGTCCCGTGCTTGATGTCTGTCGAGGTCCTTGTGGGGAGATGCCCCGATGCGGCGATCTAATTTTTGTTTGTCCAGGATTCCACGCCGTGTCACCCCATCATCTGTGTCCTCTTCAGTGGCGGGTGTGCTTGGGGCTCGGCCGCTGAGTACGCGAGCTTGGCAATGAACTAGTTCATTGCCATCCTGGCCCGTATGGGCTGGACACCACACTAACCCGTGATCAAAGAGGAGTTCGCCTCCCAACAGCTGGATGGCCCTTGTTGGTAATATGCCCTTGATGTACATGCGACAAGCTGCCTGAGAGTCTGAAACCACGTAAGCGGAGGTACCCTGTTGGTCAGCCATTCGAATGGCGAGAGCGATAGCAGTTGCCTCGGCTGCCGCTGAGGATGAGGTAAGTATTGTCGCAGAGTTGACGAGCTTGCCCCGGTTGACTACAGCGAGAGCGAAGGCGGGAGCTTGCCCTTGCTGCTTTGGGTAGGGACTGACGTCTGTATAGTAAACGTCAGGATGGTCCTTTAGACGTTGCAGCTTCTGCACTCGAGCTTTTCGGCGTCCTCTATGGTGGTACGGATGCATATTGCGAGGGATGGGCTGCGTTACGATGCGTTCTCTTAGATGTGGGGAGAGTAGGTCGGTGGCTTCTGAACAATATTGCGGTGAGATAGGAAATCCGAGTTTTTGTAAGAGAAATTTACCTTGCGGTGTGCCGCAGAGCCGTTCTCGCTGGGAGATAAGTGTGGCAGCTGCCAACTCCTCGAAGGTATTATGCACCCCCCAGTGTTAGCAGATGTTGTGTGCTTGTACTGCTAGGTAGTCCAAGGGCTGCTTTAGTCGCAAGACGAATTAATATGTCGGCTTGCTCCTGCTCTGTTTTCCGGGTCGTCTGGTAAGGTAGAACGTAGGTCAGCCGGCTCAGAACCAGTGCTTGCACAAGCCTCAACGTGTCTTGCTCAGTCATGCTGTTATTTCCCCTGGAGATTCTTCTAATGAGTCCTGTCAAGCTTTTTTACTGTATACCGCAGCTTATCCAGAGCTACCTTGACGCTCGTTGTTTCTTGAATGTACATGCCGAGTATCCGAAGGGTGTTAACTCTTCTGAGTGGCGATCCTCCCAAGTAAAATGTTAGGTCAGGCGCTCGGCGAGACCGCGACTTATATGGACGTATATGAATGTATTCTGATTTCGCCGGTGCGCACCTCATCCCGGCTTTTTCCAGGTAGTCTTCCACTATACTCAGGGCAGTTTGCAGAGTATCCTGGCGTTCCCCGTATGAACCTTGTGTGGTCCAAAGGGTGATATCGTCGGCATACATTGCAAAGCCAAGACGAGGTTCATGAGTGAGCGTTATGGCCAGCCTGCGTAGTCCGACATTAAAAAGAAAAGGAGACAATACAGAGCCTTGCGGTGTGCCTTGATTGGGCATACTGAAGGGGTTGGATTTGATCGGACCCATGGCGAGAGTTGCAGTGCGGTTGCTCAGGAAAGTCTGAACGTAGTGGTAAATCCGTTGGCCACATCCAATATCCTCCAATCCTTGCAGTATCGTTTCGTGAGAGATAGTGTCAAACGCTTTGTGCACATCCAATGCCAAGATTATGTTATCCAGACTGCCTGAGGGTGGATTCAATACTTCCTCCTTGAGTATGAGAAAGATGTCCTGTGCCGAGACTCCTCTGCGAAAGCCGAACATCATGTTCGGCATGAGCTGCTGTTTTTCAACATGTATTTCAAGTCGCTGCAGTATGACTTTTTCGAACAGCTTTCCCAGACACGAAGTCAATGAAATAGGACGAAGGTTATGAAGTGTTTTGGGTTTGCCCGTTTTGGGTATAAGAACTATGTTAGCCGTTTTCCATGGTGCAGGTAGGTCTCCTTCTGGTGTCCAAATTTGTCTATTAAAGTAGTCTGTGAGATCTTGTAGCGTTCCTCGGTCAAGATTCCTGATGATAGCATTGGTGACACCATCAGGGCCCGGGGCAGCGTTTCTTTGAAAGCTCTGAGCGGCTGAATAGAGCTCATCCACCGTTATCGGAGCGTCTAGGTTGGAATTTGGGGACCCCGTGTATTGTCTTCCAGCTACATTGTCCGTATGCGGGGGGCCTGGCACCGCCGATATAGAATTGTGTAAGCTCTTCGAGCAGCTGGTCGGTGCTCCCGTTATATTCAGCGGCTAGTTTTGTTAATGTATTTGTCGTTTCGGTTCTCGTGCTAGCAGGATCTATCATTGCACGCAGGATGGCCCAGGTTTTCTTGGTTCCTAAGGTGCCTTTTAGTGAGTCACAGAAAGTTCGCCAATTGTTTTGCGTGAGCTCTGCAGCGTAGGAGTTGGCTTCATTAGTTAGCTGGAAGATTCGCTGCTTCAGTTTACGGTTAAGCCGTTGGCGTTTCCACCGTTTAACAAGTCCCCGTCGGGCCTCCCACATGTGTGCTAGGTGGTTGTCCACTGCCGGTCTGTCTACTGTGGCTTGATACGTCTTGGTGAATTTAGCATGGGTTTCAGTGATGTATTCTCCCCATTCTTGCGCTGTGGCTGGTTGGCAGAGCCTGTTCTCATGTGCCTCGCGGTATTTCTTCCAGTCTGTTAACCTCGTTTTCCCCAGCGGCCGTCTAAGGCGGGTTGAGCTGCATTGGATTTGCGTTATGTAATGGTCACTTCCAAGGGTTTCCCCGAGGTTATTCCATTGCACCTGCCGCATGTGGTTTGTAAAGACAAGGTCTGGGGTGGTGTCTCCTGTGACGCTATTTCCTAGTCTGGTTGGTATACCTGGAGGCGTAAGCAGCTCCAGATTGTAGTGTTGGGTTGCGTCCAACAGCTTTGTCCCTTTCGGACGATCTACTTTATAGCCCCAGACAGTGCTCCACGCGTTGAAGTCACCCAGGAAGAATAAGCGATCATAGCCAGTTATTTTGCTATTGAGTGCGTCTATCAGGGTACTAAAGTCCGCCGAACGCGCCTGAGGTGGGCTGTATACATTGCAGAGTACTACTTTGGGACGCCCCTTCTTTGCTGGCCATATAGTGAGCGTTTGTGAGGCAATTTCTGGAGTGCAGTGGCTATCATATGTAATTGCCAAGTCTTTCTTTACAAGCAGTGCCACTCTGGGATCTGCTGTGTCTGATAGCAGGCGATAGCCTGTGAGCGGCTTCGAGCCCTTGCCAGCTTCCTGTAAGCAGATTACATCAGGTTGGACCAATGCTGCATGCACGTATTGTGTTAGAGAACCGTGTTTGTTTTTAAAGGAACGGCAGTTCCAAGACCACAATGTGAGATTCTCTTGCGACCGCAAGTTCTTAGCCATGATTAGGGAAATTGTTGCTGCAGGCAGTTCCTTCTGTATCTGATGTTACAACTACCTTCACGCCTGGGCCTTTGGAGTCGGTACTGGGCTTCCGTCTCCGCTTTAGGACGCTCTGAAGGGTTTCATCTACGTGGCGTTTTAGCTCTTGAAATTCTTGATAAAAAAGCTGAAATTGTTGGCTTGTTTGCTGTTGCAGGCTAGCTTGTAATTGTTCTAACAAAGCCTGTTGTAGTCCCTGCATCTGCTGGTGTGTGACATTGGGCTGTGCAGCTTTTTCAGAAGAGAGATGGGAAGTGGCTACCGGCTCTTTGCTCTCGCTAGGCCGTAGAATAGGTGTCAGTTGTCGCACTTGTACCTGAGGAGATTGCGTTGATTGTGGCTGTGTATTTTCTGCCTGCCTTTGTTCTAGAAGCAGCTCTATTTTCTTCTCTAACAGGTCTATTTTCTGGGCGTAGCTGTTAAGTTGCGCTTTGAGTTGTTTGTTTTCTGCTAAAACCTGTTGATACGCCTGGCTATGTATAAGTGGAAAGGCCGTGGAAGACGCGACGTCTGCCCACCTTACCTCTTGATCTGGAGTCTTCATCCCCTGCGGTTGCTGGTCGTTGTGCTGCTTGAGTGGAGTTGCCTGGCTAGGTTGCTGGGCTGCCTGGTTCGCCGTCTTGGTTGCCTGGAGTCTTTGTTTTGAGCGAGAGCGGGATTTAGATCGAGTCCGAGAGGTGTGCCCTCCGACTTTGAGAGCTTCTTCTTCTTCTTCAGAGGAAAACCACCGCGGCGGCATTGCGAAAGCTTGAGAAGGTAGTTGTTTCTCACTTCTTCCATTGGTTTGGTTGCGCAGTTGCACTGGCTTAAGTCTCTTGGAGCACGCAGGATCCCCGGTAAGATGAGCTTCCCCGCAAGAGGCACAAATCAGTTGGCAAGGATGTCCGGTGGTGGGATTGTGCGTGCCACAAAGTCTACAGATGGGTTTATCAGGTTGTGGGCAAACGTCCGCACGGTGTCCCTTTTCCCTGCAGACTTTGCAAACTTGTAAAGTAGCTCGAAATGGGTGGCAGATCAGTTCGCCTCCGTAAAAATAGACAGTTCGAGGAAGCTTGTCCCCATAGAAAGTGAGGGCTGCGCTCTTGGTGTTGCCTATCATTCTGGCTTGCACAAGTTCGACGCCTTGTGTGCGGATGCGAAGATGGGCCATGAGAGTTTCCATAGACGTGTTGGGTTGAATGCCATGCACCACTCCACGGATTGCCTCTTCTCCCGTAGCCACATAGGCGCGCACCGGGTGCGGTCTGCCATTGATGATAAGTTGTTGGATCTTCCGAACGAGTTCAGCCACTTCGGAGTACTTAGTGGATAATATGGCAATATTGGAGCCTCGGTTGATACGCAGAATGAACTTCTCGTCCATGAACTGGTTGTCGCAGGTTTCAATGATTGCTCTAGCGAGTGCAGGAGCAGCAATCGCTTTCAACGGCAGGCCTTGGTGTGGTCGTATGACAATTTTATAATCATCTTTAGGCAGTGGAGGGAGTTTTTGTCCTCGCGGTCCCATCTTCTGACTGTTAACCATTTGCTTTTGCTGGGCCTGAAGCGCGGCAAGGCTGCGGCGTTCCTGGGCTTGTTTCTTGCGTTGCCGAAGCGTTTGACTGAGCTGCCAGTCCGCTCCGTCGGCGTCGGGAGGATCGGATAATTTATCACTCACCGAGGCACGGTCGTTGGCGTTGGTAAAGTCCATCGGTGTGTTAGCGCCGTTGTCTTCACAGGCGTCGGTTCTTTCAGTCGCCGCGTCTCCATCCACGTTGCCATCCATGCCTTGGCCCAGCTGGAGACGCTTCAAGCTGTAGCGTCTCTCCACCTGCCCGGCTGTCGCTGAACAGGCGTTAGGGTTGGCAGGCCATCAGCTGTGGTCGGGGCGGATGTGGTGGCAATTTCACAATGTCTGAGTCCCGGTCTTCAGATGCACTATCGTTAGACGCCAGGAAACTTCCCGATTCTGCTAAATAACTTTCCGGACGTTATCATGAGATATCCGCCTAAAAAGAGATTCAATACTACAGAGCGTGAAGCGAGGACATCTTGCCTGCTCCGCGCCCCCTAGCGTCTCCGAGAGCTTATTGATTATCAGCGGACTGAGCATGTCGGTAGAAGAGATGGCATTTTGCAAGAAAGTAAACAGAGGAAACGAGGTAGAATAGAAGAAGACAAGCGCAGTTGGACACTGTTGTACATAACAGTTGGATAAATGTGCGTAAGGGTAGTAGAAAGGGGGGAAAATGTTGAAAAAGAGAGAGGAGAAAGTGGAAAGGCAGACATGTTAGCCTGTGTTTGTACCGGCCGGATACCTGCACTCTCAGTAGGAATGAAAGCGTTTAAAAAGATATGGAGAGCAGATACAAAGGAGGTTAGCAGGAACAATCCATGCATTTCAATGAGCAGTATTGAATTTCTTCTACTGCCGTTTTAAAAGCGACTAGAACGGGGGAATAAAATGAGTATAGTATCATATGAGCCAGCCTAAGGCAGCTACAGGCGTGATCACCGCATGTTTTTAGTGCAGATGTAGCATTTTAAGGCGAATGCCTTTAATGTCTCATGCTCACGTCCGTCCGTCCATGCCATGGCATGGTGCCAGGTGGCCGCCGGGGCGCGCCAATGGACGCCGGTCGCGTCGGACTCTACAGCGCTCACGTATTGCTTGCGTAGCGTCCCTGTGCCCAGCGTGTCCAATCATTCAAAAAGGGAGACGCGCGCATCGCGTTCCATTCTGACCGACCCCGTCTCAGTAGGAACAGGCGTTCGCCCAACAGACTTTGGAATTTACAAGGTGTCCTTCAAATTTTTTCTTTCCAATTGATATGCGATTCTGTGCAGACATAGCGAGATTTTGTGTCCCATTTTGTATCAATGATCCGCAATCTGTGACAGTGCCTGAGTACAATAAGTTACATCATACCTGTGCCCTACTGTTTGTACATGTCGTTAAGGTCATTTTTGTTACCCGGTGCAGTTGTGCTCATCCGAACTGCTGTTGCTAGTATGCAATAAACTTCCCTGAGTGTAAGGGCGAATAGTACAACGGAGACTCGACGACAGCCAGCTTGCGTTGTGGAAACGCACCAAGCGTCTCAGTGCGATCGCATACACAAGGGGAACTCCTCCGCCAAAATAGAGGGGGTGTTGCACCAGCAACCATTCTGTGTTGCGTGAATCAGCCGAGCGTCTCAATACGCTGGAGAGCACGCATGACGTTCTTAAAGGTCGTTTTATTATGGCTGATAAGGCATGTCCCAGTACTCTACTCCTTCGTCTAAAAAAGCGGTAGTTTGCCGCTTGCCATCCGCTTGTCAGGATGAGACTTCGGTAGCACCTGCAGCATTCCTTGCAGGGAGTAGTCTGACACAGCTACTGCCGTGGTGATAGGGGTGTCGCCAAGGTGTGCTGCCTTAGCGGCGGCACCTGCCTCCTTGTTTCCTGCTATCTCTACTGCGTCCCTAGGGAAGCCAGTGGATATAGAGACGCACACCGCTAGCTCTGACGGTGGTTAGCTTGGCCTGCGGCAGCGCCACGGTTTCACCAGCCTGGTGTGGCTGTAACAGCGCATGTAGGGCTGACCGGGAGTCTCATCGGATCACTACGGCGAGCTAGGGTGTTGTAGCAGCGAGGTAGTCAGTTGCCAAGTGAAGGTCAGCCAAATCAGCTGCGGTGGAGCTGGCGTGGAAGGGTATGCGGCTCCGGATGGTCGTCGCAGCCGTTGGCATGACACTGACGGCCATGGCCGAACATGACACTGCCAGCCGAGACTCTCCCGGACAGATCCGTCCGTCAACACCAGGAGATGCGCCTGCACCCCGTCATGAATTTTCGCGACAGGTGACACGTGGAGCTCCCGCGCCGGTGTCTAACTCTCTCTGAGTCTGTTCAGATCTAACTGGACGTCCAGAGACTGGTGGTGCGGTGCTGGGGGGCTGGATAGGAGATGGAACTTGGAGCACCGATTTTTTTAGATGTGAAGCATCTTATGGCGAAGCTTAATCCGGTGGTGGTGGTGGTGGTGGTGGTGGTGGTATGCCGGCGTGACCACCCTTACTGCGCATGCGCAAACCTTTCAAAAAAAATAAAAAAATAAAAAACCTCCTCTCCCCCTCTCTCTCCTCTAGACATCCCTCCCCGCGGCAACCACACCCTCACTGCGCATGCGCCTCCCCCTCCCCTCTCTCCCCCTCCTACGCTCCCCCCCTCTCTCCTCTAGGCATCCCTCCCCCGCGCTCCCACTGCGCATGCGCGTCCCCCCCTTCTCTCCTTTAACACGCTCCCCCCCTCTCTCCTCTAGGCATCCCTGCCCACAGCGTCCACACCCCCACTGCGCATGCGCGTCGCCCTCTCTCTCTCCTCTCCTACGCTACTCCCCCCTCTCTCGCCTCGCGACGCCGACGCAGGCAGCGTCTGCTAGCGAGTTTCTTGGTTGAGAAAACCGCCTGCTCGCGCTGCACAACCGTTCATTGTCCATCCCGTATATATGGCAATGGATCTTGACCTCCAAGGTGGTGCCGGTGGGAGATTTCTCCTGTGCCTTGTTGAACAATAAAAATTCGCAGCGTGCGCGTTGACTAAAAGCCGACTGCGGGTCTCTGTGTCCAGTCGGAGTCTTCTGTCTCTCATTGCCCATTAGCAGCGATTGGCATGTTGCAGTAGGAAACACCGCTCCATCACTGCGTGCTTTGCGCCTCCTCAGTTTTCTCTCCTGCGCAACGCTGCGATAGCGCCAGCGTCAACGCCACCGCCAGTGTAAGCGTTAGCGCCCGCTGCTTCACATCTACACATGGTTCCCTTTAGCGGGAGATGGTGTAATTTTTTTGTAGAGAGCGCAGATCTGTCCAATCCGTGAAGCTGGTCGGATCGCAGTCTCCGAAGGAGGACAGTGCTCCAGGGGGTTCTGTGGAGATAGTGCACATGATGTAGCGCCTATCGCAGCATAAGGAGCGACACAGGCCACGTGCGGGCGTCCGCATATTAAGCCGCCGCCAGCGACTGGCGCGGGAGACCCACGAAATGCCGAACTGACATGTTCTCTTGCTGCTCGAACTGCTCTTCCCGGTGTGTGCGCCAGCTGCACCAAGGGTAGTGCACATGCTTGCGCCGCCGTTGCAGCCCCCTGGTAGAGCCAAATACCTGCATGAGGGGTGCACCCTCGGCCCCTGCTCATTAACTGCTCATTAACTTGGGCAGAGCAGTCTGGATCATCTTGTCCCTGAAGGTGCCAGTTTTGCGGCTCGTATCTAGTTGAGGCGCTGATTCATCTTTAGCCCCAGGTACGTCCCTGCCTTTCTCCGCGGGATTGGCCGGTCTGTCAGCACAAGCCTTCAGATGGTCCCCCGTGCAGCGGCTCTGTCGTGAACCAGCAGCGCCTCGGTCTTTGTGGGCATACGATGGTTCCGATCGCCTTGAAAAAAGGAGGCCACAGCATCTAGGAAGCGTTGGAAGCAATGCTTTAAGGTTATGAGGTGCCGGCTGGGTCCGCTAATCCACAGTACTACTTCGTCTGCGTGCAACGAGCGCAGCGTGGGGTAGCGCTTTTAAACTGGTAGCGTTGCTTGTAGCTCCGTCAACCCCAGGTTGAACAAAAATGGGGCTCAGAGCAGAACCCAGTGGGACGGCGGCTATCACTGGCCTTGTGTCGCTCTTGCGCGTACAACCCTAACGCTGACAGTCAGTCCGGCTAGGAAGGCCCTGATGAAAGCAGGGAGACAGCAGCCAATGATGACGAATGCATCCAGAGCACTCTCCATGGCTACGTAAGGCGGGCCGTCGAAAGCGCTCTGAACATCCAGCAAAACGAAGAGGATCAGCAGAATGCGTTTCGTCCTATTTCAGTCCGCCGCAGAGTAGTAAAAGTCATAAACGCCGGTGCGCTGCTCTCCGCATCTTCATTAAAAAGAAAAAAAATATGGGCGTCCTGATCTCACAATCTGCGGCGATTCGAAGGATATAAATGGGAAACAGGTGAAACAAAATCGTTGCTAGCAATTAAAACCGGATATCAACACTGATTCTAGGTTATACATATGGTAGAGACCATATCCGTCGAGTTACAATAGAGCACAGTAGCGTAGCCAGAAATTTTTTCGGGGGGGGGGGGGGGGGTCAACCATACTTTATGTAGGTTCGTGCGAGCGTTTGTATGTGTGCGTGCATATATACGCAAGCAAAACTGAAAAAATTTCGGGGGGGTTTGAACCCCCCAACCCCCCCCTTGGCTACGCCACTGATAGAGCACCGCAATATGCGTAGGCTTCAAGTACACTTGAATACGTTGCAATTCCGCGCTTGAGACACAGCCAATGTAAAGATATTGTTGGAACGTACGCACTTAGTGGCACGACACGTGGATTTTACAAGACTAGTGGACTGTGCCTGTGGCATACGACTATGCTTGATTTTCGCAGCGAAGCAGTTTAGGCTATCGGTAACTTATGCTACGTCGTGCAAAACAGCTCAGGTCGGTACGCGCCACAGGAATTGGGGAAAGCCCCACTACCAAGTACAGCAAGTCCGAGCAAAACTCTGCTCGGCGAATTGGAACACTGGAAACACAGGGAAAGAGGGAGAGAGAAAGAAAGAGAGAAAAAGATGGAGTAAGGAAGCGATAAAAAAAAAGAGAAATAGAAATATAGAGAGAACTAAAAGGAATAAACACTTAGAAGATTCAAAAACACAGAAAGAGAGAGTAAGGGATAGAAAGAAACAGGCACGAAAAGAGATCGGATAAAAGAGCAAGACAGAAAGAAAAAGACAGTAATCTAGAGAAACAAAGAAAGAAAGAAGGGAGAGAGAAAGAGAAATGGAATAAAGGAAAAGAAAGAAAGAGCGATAAAATTATGGAAATAGATAGAGGGAGAATGAAAGAAATGGACAGAATGAAATAGAAACAAACATTTACAAAATATATATTCTAGAAACAGTGAGATAGAGAAAGAAATAGAAAAAAATGAAAGAGATAAATTAAGAGGGAGAAGGAAGTCCACCCTGATCCACTCTTCTTTCAGGCTTAGCACTACAAGTGCGAAACTGCCTTAATTTTTTTTCATGTTACTTCACCAAAGGAACTTTTTTTCCACCTGTTTCCTATTCAGCGAACAGAGAGCCGTGTGGCCCCCCGCGCGACGTACTTCAAGTAATAATAATAATTTTGGGGTTTTTGTCTGCGAAAACTACGATATAATTACGCGGTACGCCGTAGTGGGGGGCTCCGGAAATTTCGACCATCTCATGTTTTTTTTTTAACGTGCAATTACATAGCACAGTACACGGGCCGTCTAGAATTTCGCCTCCATCGAAATGCAACCGCTGCGGCCGGCATCGAACCCGCGACTTTCGGGCTAGCAGCCGACCATCGAATCCATTGTACCGTCGCGGCAGACGACATATGTATTTTACCGTAAAATTTATTGGGTCTCTATTTTGCGCAATTGTGGTTCAATTATGATTTGTTGGTTCCTTATCAAATGTCACATTTCTTAGAGCCTATTGGCAGTTAAATTCACGGCGGCCGCGTGGCCGCCGAGTGGCACGGTGCACTACAAAGTCCTGTTCATGATTAGAATCGATCAGGCAAACATCCTCGTTTCATCGAACGAACGCCCTGTTTCTGCTGCTTCTGTTTTTCCTGGAAGCTAGTTGACCAAACGGAAAAAGCTATCTGGTGTCAGCGTTTCTACAACTGTGGTCTGTCGCTATGCATACGGTGGGAGTAATGCATCGGTCGGCGTTATGCTTAGTGCTTGATTCCTAGAATGTTCTTCTAACCACTGGGAAGCACTTAGCACTCGATGAGCCGCATGCAAAGGTGCATCGTGGTTGTGGTAGCGCAAGCTTGTTCACTGTCGAGCAAACAAATCGATCGCTTCTCCTGAAAATACCGTAGGAATGAACAAACTCTAGATAACTTTCTACTTAAAGAAGATTTTTTCACTAAATCTTTCGTTTAATTCACAGCACCATTGGTGCAAACTTTAAGTAATTAACCTTATTCCCCAACGACGGCAAATCAAGTAGGTGATCCTGGTTTCGTGTTTCTAGATTTGAATTGATATATATTGGCATAAACTCCTTCCTTGCTCAAAATTGTTGTTTAGAAGTCATAAATATGATTATCTGAAGGAAGTAACAATAAATTTGAGCTAAAAGCTTTTATGCTTCTAAGTCCGAATGTGTGAAACGAGTGTGTGACAGAATGTGTGAAACGAGTGGGAGCTGCATTGAATGCAACATCCAACCATAAAAAACTACATTAACACCCTCACAACAGGCCAAGTGTACACGATGCCATGAAGCTCACGCATCACCTCTATCACCTCTACGTGCCAGTCTCAATACAGACGTCTGAAACAGTAGTGCAATTCAGGAGAGGTAAATGGAAACATGTATTCGCCAGGTGTATTTTCTTTCTCTTATTCCGCACTCCTCCATCCTTGACCTCCACGTGGAACTTCCTTGTACAGCTTATAAAAATTGAGTAAATGGCACTTGAACAACAGCACGCAGGACGGTTCCACGAAAGAAGAGGCGACTGATGCAACTCTGTAAAATTAACTAATCGGGCTAAGAGAGAGAGAGTGCTCTTTATTGAAAAGCAAAGAATTTAGCCGGGGTGAGCGAATCGCTGACTTACTATGCGTGGGGAGAGGATGGGGGAATGAAAGACAGAAACAGCGAGAGAAAAAAGAAAGTTATATAAAAAAGTTCAAATAGAATAAAAAAGAAGTGAAAACGCAGACTGAGTTTTTGTTTCTTCGGCGGGGACGTGTGCTGACAGAATGACTTATTACGTGCTTTTAAGATGCCACTAAAGTTTGTCGAGCTGACCGATACTGTATAAATATCTGAATAGTAGTTTCATCGCATGCCTCTGTTACGTGAGGCAGGCTAAAGGGCCCAAGACACGGTCAATCGATAGCGCTATTCGGGTTCGCAAATGCTTGCAATGTTCATTGAGCGCACGCCCATCGGCACACATCGGCACTCAAACAAAATATGTTCGACAGTTTCTGTGGAGACACAGTTATTGCAGTAGGCACTTTCTGCTTGACCGAAGCGGTACCGTAAGCTGTTTCCATAAGCACTGTTCAGACTAAGACGTTGGTAAAGAGTTTCCAGACGTCGAGGAATTCTGGATGGGAGTCTTGTTCTTAGATGTGAGTCGATAGAGTAGAGGAAAGCATATTGATGTGTCGGAAGGTTCCAAAACCTCTTTTTTTTTCGAAAGTATGTCTCTTAGCCAGCTGGGAAGCATCATATTTAGTGGAATATGTTCACCTATAGTTTTGGTATTGAAGACCTTTGCGTGCCGCTTCATCTGCTTTTTCGTTGGCCAGAATACCTCAATGAGCCGGTATCCACTGAAATGTGATAATGTGACCTGTGTTAATAGCCAAGTGGTGTAAGTACGCTATATCGAATGAAATCGGGTAATGATTTGTTTTCTTTAAGTGGTTGAACAATATCTGTAGTGCTCCTTTGGAGTCGGTGAAGACCATCCATCGGTTCGGCGTTTGACGCAGAATATAGAGGACAGCTTCTTTGATGCCATGTAGTTCTGCTGTCGTTGAGGATGTCCCCCCGCTGTAGCCGATAAGGGTAGTCTGTAGCAGTGCGGTCTGTGAGAAGCCGCTGTTTGGTCCTTCGATGCCTGGTACAAATGGTTTTATATCAAGAGGTGAAAGTGTCCAGGGAGGAAATATCGGAGGTATTAATTTCTGTGGCTGTCTAATAGCAGTGTGTTACAGCATTTGCGGTGGTTGGTCCGAATGCAGAATTGCTGCGGATAAGATGTACGCGGTGCAGAAAATGCTTCTTCCCTTGTATAGGAGATCTCGAAGTTGAGTGCGCAGGGTTTCTTGATTGGAAATGACATCTAGCGGGAGACATCCTGCTTCCGCTGCAGAGGCTGATCAGCTCTTCGGGAGGCCTAGACAGATTCGTAGTCAATTGTTTCGTGTGGCTTCTAAAGTTCTCTTGTTTGCTGGTGATAATAGGTGAAGAACCGGTAGGCAATAGCCCAAGGTTCTTTCAATATACGCTTTCTCAAGCAGTGCCATTGCACAGCATTTACATCCCCATCGTGTTCCCGCCATGAATTTGAACAGTTGCGATGCTGCAGCTATTCTCGCTCGAAGTTTCTTCCCCGGAGGAGACTAGGCAAAGATTTCTGTCGATGACTATTCCCAGAAATCGCTGAGACCGTACATACGCAGGTCAATGGCCGTCCACCGAGGAGGAGTGGATAATTGCTCATTTTCTTTCTCGTGAAAGCGATGGCTGTACTCTTTTTCTGGAAAAAAGTGCAGACCTCGGGCTAAGAACTTCATTGAATGTCGTCGCACACCATTCTTTGTAGATACCGGTATTCTCTTTGCTTCATAAACATACCGTGTAGGAGGGAAGCAATTCGGAGGAAGCATTTCACATTTCAAGGTAAGGAATCAATTGTGTTAGCCAGCCCTCTGTAGCCTTGTCTAGTAAAGAGATCGGCTAACTCAATCAGTGCTAAAGTCGGCTTTATTAGCACGTGCATGTATGACGCTAGACTTTTATGCTTTTTTTTCGCGTTGTTGCCTGTGTGCTTGTTCTTTTTTTTTTTACAAAGAGCATGCGTATATGCTTGCTATGAGGCTCAAAAAACAATATCTCTTTTCCAGTGAACTCGGCTTCAAGTACAGCGTTCTATGTGTCTTCTCTTTCTCGGTCCTGTCTTTCGCCCTGTTGAACTACCATGAATTTCAGCTAACTCGCCCAGTATGCCCTCCTTCTGCAGAAATGTAATACCAGAGTTATAAGTCTTGCACCGCGATGTCAGCTCAGCAATTCATAAAGTGAATACAAAAAATTCTTAGCGTGATAAATGAACACGGGAAATTCCTGCCAGTCGATAGCGAAATCGATCTGTGCATTTTTGGAACCATATTTGCACACCGTTACGAACCTGCTTGTCATCCCCCTCTATTTCCCAATACGGATAAAATTCTGCGTATATTGCTATGTCACTAAGTAGGACCGGTGTCGGCACTGCCGATGAAGAAAAACACGACAGAAAAAGAAAGAGAGACGACTCGAAAGGGTACACACTCATTAATCTCTCCACGAGCGGCGTTGTGCAACCTGTCGCCATCCTTCCCGAAACCTCGTGACCCCGCCTGTGAGTCAATGTCAAGGAACTTTCTTCGCCAGTTACAATGTAGCCTTGCCTGTCGCGCCCTCATTCATACGAGAGGAGCGTTTCTTCCTAATTTATTACTTCTGTGTCACCCATCGTGACGCCCTTTGTGTCTAACATGCGCTGAAAGGGGTCTTCAGGACACATATAATATGGATAGAGGTGCAGAGTTCAAAATCCGGGGCTCATGCTCTTTATTATTTTTTTGTTTTCTGTGTTTGAGTGATATTTTCATCTCTCTCGCTCTTTCTCTTTAACAAGAGATGGCGAGATTAAAAAAAACAGGTGGCAGTTTTTGTTATTAATGCTGCTCAATGTATTCCCATAATTGTGCTCGAACACTTCGACACTTCAATAGCGTCCCGCCCTTCTGTGCTTAGTGCTCGTCAAATTTGGGAAATGATTTCAACATGTAGAGAGGAGAGTATGTTATGAAACTTATCTAGAAATCTACAGTACAAATGTAATTTATGATGTATGACTGGAGCGAATTACGAAGGACTTCGTTTGGGAAAAGATTTGCAAAACGTTTTGCAAAACTGCGAAACGATGTGATGTGTGATATAACATGAAATGTGCAATCTAGTATGGCATTGTATAATGAAAGAAATAACAATAATAAAAATGTGCAGGCAAGGATTTTAAAGCTTCACTGTTGCTTGACAGCTGCTGTGGTCGTATCAAAAGGCAGCAAACGTGTGCATCATTCCATCGTAGCGTAGTGCTTCTCCGTTCTCTCTGCTCTTCTGTGCTTTGCGTGTTTATCGTCAATGCTCTATGCAGTGACTTCGCTAATCTGTTTGTGTGGGGGGGGGATTTTTTATATTTATTTTTAAGCCGCTCTGTTTTGTTCATGATCTCGCGTGCTTGTTTATTTGGTTTAAGAATATTACGCCACTGTGCAAGTTTCTATTTTTCTTTTGAACTCCACAGAAAGGAATAACTCACCACGCAAACGAATAGTTGTGCTATTGTCAGAATGATGAAGTGAATGAAGGTAAATTCCGGTACTAACTGAACTGGTATTCCTAAACCTGTAATCTGCTGGCAGGAATTCATTACGAAGGGTAGAGTCTAAAACCACACCTTTGACATGTGCGTGTGTTATTTGATGTCCTACATGTAAAAGCAGACTTTTGTGCAACCTTGCATCTGGCTGTAGCCGCTTTCATATGAATTCTTGTAAATCTTCATAATCTTCCCAGCAGTCGGCTTATATTGTAGGGGAGACATCGGGAGGATTGAAACACTTTTCACAAATATATTTTTTTTAGTTTTGTTGAGCTTTAACGCCGAACGATGTTTGTTGGAGTATAATACAAGTCTACACAAGCTGCAAAACTTCTGAGACGCACTGGTTCCCTACCAACCATGGTGCAGCTGTAAAAAAATTGTTTGTGATAGCTAAACCTGTCCCGTCCCACCCTTCTCTGTGTGTGGAGTGGGTGATCTCTTGGGTAGGAGTGGGACGTATGTAACACGATCGCCAAAGCGTCTACACAGATCATTATAAGCCGACAGAACAACATCAAACATTTAAACAGGCTTTCACAAACCTTGCTGCTCCGATAGCTTTTAACACTGGCAGCTCAAGTCCACATGTCTTTCTCAGGAGGAACGCAAAACTTGGAGCTCTTGTCTTTATTCAGCAGGAACTGGCCACTGATGCTGACATATTATCAGTATTCTTGACTTTACGCACATAACGAAAGCCAAATTGTTTTACTAAAACTGACACAGGACATCACCTTTTGTCTCTTGAATCCATTAATTAGTCGAATTAATTTCACAAATGCCATGCCCGTCATTATCGAAACCTGACATATCATTGTCGGAAGCGTCAAAGGCAACAACAAGTGTGTCTTCACTTGAAGAACCGCAGTCCTTCAACAAACGCAGTTTATTTTCTGCACGGGTAGTGGCGGCACTCTTGACTGCGTTAAGGGCTCCATTTTTTAAGACTGTCTTGGTAACCTCTGCAAATTCTTGGTCAATCGTATGCTTCACTGATGATATGGTTTTGGGACGTAAAACCCCAGATATTATTATTATTATTATTATTATTATTATTATTATTATTATTATTATTATTATTATTATTATTATTATTATTATTATTATTCACTGATGTGTATGTAAAGACTTTTGTCCTGCCATTTGCTCGCGATTTCTACGACTTCTGAGAAGTCTCGCGATTTCTGCTGCTTCTATAATTTCACGCGTTCATTGAGAGCCACATTTCCCAACCACTCCGCACCTCCCGAAATGGGGTTTGCACTCAACAGTGTCACACGTGCTGCAATGAAGGGCTAAGTGCCCGCTGTTCATTTGGCGAACATTGTTGCTGTGTTCGCGCAGCCGGTCGTTCACGCATCAGCCGGTTTGACCGACGTACTGTTCTCCGCATGTCAACGGGATGCTGTAGATCACGCCCTCTACACATTCCGTGTAGCGGTTCCGATGCTTCACCTGGCAACCTGGTTCCTTCTTTTCCAGCGATGTGGTTTTTGCGGCAAGCCGGGAGAGCTTGCCGCAAAAAGGGTTGGGGAAAGTGTTGGACGTTGCGTACGTCGTCCAACCCTTTCCGCCAGACACGCGTGGCACATACACGTATACCACGGGCCACGGTATGCGGGTATGCGCCACAGGTGATTGACAGTTTATATCTACCCAGGAACGGTGAGGACAGACATTGGTAATCTTAACGCGAAAGCGTTAAGGAAAAGCTGACATCGGCAGCTTTGATCCGATGATTGCAAAGAATAAATGTCAGGGTCCCAGCCGGAATTGAATCCCAAGCATTCTGCGTGACAATCACGCATTCTAGCACAGAGCCACGCCAGGGGTGCTATGCAGGATGGCCCGAGCTTCTCGGGCACACGAGTTGCTCCATGCTCGCACAGCGGTGGTCATGGCACAAAGACAGAGCGGAGCGCGTGATAGCAGCATTGACAAAAACGGCTACATGAACGAGCGTGGCGTCAAAAACGCATCTGGGGCATCTGCGGCGGTAATCAAAGAAACACCGTGTGCGAACACGCCAGCGCCGCCACTCAGTCCACATTTCAACAGTGCAGCGACGTCAGCGTGATTGTCGCGCTATCTCTTTGTCAACTCAGCATTGCGCCTCCCACAGGCGTGTTCGTGGGTGTTCTTCCACTTTCGGGCATGTTCTTTCGTTCCACCCGCAGCATGGAAATTTCCACTCTCGAAGGCAGCAAGGGTGCACACGCTGCACTTCTATCAAATATTGGGGATAAATATACGGACATGTTGCCACCAGGGGCGCTCGCATCATGGCGGCAACGCGGCTGTGAGTGGTACGTCATGACCGCGGTGAAATTGAATGCGAGACATCGCAGTCACGTGATGACATAACTTTTATTTCTTCGTGCGTGTGTGCACAGTCTGCGCGATAAAGCTGATAGATGAATCATGCCGCTCGCTGGCGTTGCGGCGTGAGCACTGCTCCTTGGCAAGCGCAAACGCGGTGGGTGGACCCGTTCTTCGCCGCGGGCGTCTGTCAATCAAACTGATTGACGCGTGAACTCGGGTACAAGCTCGTTGATTCTGAGAAGGCCCCAGTTCAACTCGTGACTGTCATGGTGCCCGTGTGACTGTCAAAGGTTTCATGCGGTGGACGCTAAGCAGCAGCTTCTTTGCATATAAAATAATTTGGTCAGCCTTTACTACTTGTGCAGGGCTGGAGCCATACAGGAGCTTGTGATCACCTAGCTTCTTCCAGCGTTTTAAGTCGGTCGTCTACTCAGTCTGCTCGGTATACGCTTCGAAGTTAAGAACGCATCAGCTCCGTCTTAATTTTGATTATACTAATTAGGTAGGACTTAATTACCAAAATATTCCAAAGTTTTGTCTTGATTGGTAAGGTTATAATTAAAACGACAATAATTACCTCGGGTGCAATTAGCATGATCTTGATTAGTATACAGCTAATTAACGTAAACCTAATTCGCATGATCTTGATTAGCATCATATTATGAAGGTCTAATTAGGATGACTTTACTTAGCGTGTTTATAATTAACGTCGCGTTAATTAGCCTGGTATTAGTAAGCATGGTCATAGCTTTACATGGCTTCATTAGCATGGTCTTAGTAAGGTATGGCTTCATTAGCTCGATATTAGCATGCCTTCGCTTAATGAGCTTTTGATAGCATCTCTTGACTTATTCAGCTAGGTGTACCGCCCAGCCACTTAGCTAATCAGCTGGGCGCACGCCCTCGGGCAGCGAGCACACCATGAAGGGATGAAGAGGGCGCGCGCCAGTCGAGCAACGCGCAAGAATGTGCAGGCTGACCATGATGATTGTACACGTGGCCTCGGGTTTAGCTACGGTCGCGATATTGTAACGTGCTCGGCCGGAACTAATCTCAGAGGCCACCGTGCTAATTATTCTAAAGGATACTTAGTACAGACATTAAAAGCTTCAAAACGAATTTAAACAGCCCCTGCCTTTAAAAAATATTATCAGTAAACCTATCTGGCACTTTTATTGCATGGGTGCACTTCTGCACTCAGTGGAACGACAAACAAATGAAAGAAGATGCCTCTGGTTTGAAAACACCGCCCAATTTTGTCGACCGTCCTTGACGTGACGCCGCGTTCCATCGTAACCAATGGAACGCAGCGCTCTGAAGAGTGTATCTGATCTTTTCGTACTGTTGGCTCGTTCAAAAGGGGGGTGTCGCCAGAGCTCGGAAAGATCCCGAGTTTCGCCAAGCTCGGGCCATCCTGCATAGCGTTCCAGGTCTCAGAACTGCTTTTAGAAAGACCCTAATGTTCGTGAAACGTTAATTGTGGTTTCAGTGCTGTCTATCCAATTTTATAAACATTACATATGTACTCCTATGATACAGCCGTCCCGTCGGGTTAACCCATTAGGGACCACTGTACTTTAAAAAGTACACTTCCTTTTTCGGGCATAGAAACTACAAAACAGAATATTCTGATCTTGCTCATTACAATTTCTGATCATTGATGTTCCGTGCAGGGAATTTTCCCTTTTTCAGGGAATTTTCGACAGTCATTTTGGACGAAAGGGAAAAAGGGAATCTTCGCGATATTGCAGGGAATTTTGAGGGGCGGCGAAATTTTTTTTTATAACGATCAAAAGACTGTGGACATGAGACTTTCGCATGTCGCAATCGTTTCTGGCGCATGTAGCGTGCCAAACCACAGCCTGTAAGGTTCGTTTTTAAAGAGCATAGTCTTTAAAAACCCAGTCAATATATATTGACTGGGTTTTAAAGACCCAGTCAATATATATTCTAGTCACTTCACATTTATTTATTTTTTTGTTTACGGTAGTTTGCAGAACCGTTCGTAATCAAGTTAATAAAATGTTAAATACCACCACAAAAGCTTGTTTTACTTCACAATATTTAGTCACCATTATTGAAAAGTTGACGTGCTTTTTGTACAAAATGTGGTGCATATAGATACAGAGCGTCTGCTAGGCACATTAATGTACGCCACGTCACTCAGTAACAAAAAAAACAACAATAATAAACTTTTCTTCTTATGGAGTGGCCGTGTGCATGAGCATGTACAGCATTCCTTCCGCATCGCATACCGCTTAAAGCGAGCTCTAAGGTAGCTCCTTCGTAGTATTAAAAGCCGATCTCAGAGGCTTTGAGTTGGGCAGGAAAGAAGAGAAAGCGATGGGAAGAGCCTGAAACACGTCGAACACTATATATATATATATATATATATATATATATATATATATATATATATATATATATATATATATATATATATATATATATATATATATATACATATACATATATATATATATATATATATATATATATATATATATAAACTTTTTTTGTGCAGGGAAATATGCGGGGATTTTTGGCCATGTATGCGGGGAAAAATGCCGGAAATGGGGAATTTTCGGGCCTCGGAAAGAGAATTCTTCTGTCCAGGACGGAACATCACTGTTTCTGATGCCAAAGGTTGCAGCAAGAAAATCCTAATTTGGAATATTGACTTGGTTATGTTTTTTCTGTTTTATGAGTCGTCAAACTTTAGGAAAATGAGAGCCTGTTAAACGCACGTGGTCAGTACTACTTTTTCTAAATTAATTTGAAGTTTTACATTTTATGTGTTGAAAAAACGGATTGCTTCTGCTTCAGGAAGAGCAATTCAATCCCTGCAAAGCGCGAGAAGCCTACAGAGTGCATAGTTTTGCTGTGAGGAGTAATCAAATGTTGCTGTACTTTATTTAGTACACTGGGACTTCGTGGGAGCATACATGTAACTCTTTGTTGTGCGTTGCATCATAGATTCAACAAGCTTTTTTTGTTATGAATGCCATTTTTTCGGTTATCTCCGACTCATGAGGCTGCGAAAGATGTCGGTGTGAATATACGAGAGCCTCTTGATGCTTTAATTGGCGATTCTGACCGTAACATGGGAAATTAGCAGGAGGAGGGGAATGACGACGGTACGAATGGATGCTCTCTGCTAACGATAAAAAAAAACATGGAACGAAAGGAACCTGGGTAAGATAACTTCTGTTTTGACTCAGGAAAGCAGCTTTGTTTCGAAAATGGCAAAGACAACAGCATAATTGCTATGCTGACGAAATACTATAAAGTTGAGTCACTATGCGCTGTATCGTGGTGGTTATTCACTGAAAAGAAAAGAAGACGTAGTGCCACTGTCCTCCTTCTTCATCCGCAGTAACAATGCCATGAGGGGGGTTTGAGCTTTACGATCAAGCTGCGAATGACTAGAGAATTTTCATCCCTGAGAAAAAGTGGTACCAGCCCCTATTTACCCAGATGATCGAAATAGCCGCAGACAACGCATAAAGGGTCTGCTACCACATTGCAGGTTTTAGCAGACCCTCTACGCGTTGAGTATTGTCATTTAGTCGTATAACAGCAAAACACTGACTGCGCCTTGTTGTACCCAAGAGAAGTATCAAAGCTCTCCAGATTCCACTGTGCCCTCTATCCATACGGGCATTTTCACAAGAAGCCGGCAAAACAGTTGCATTCTGCCAAAATTCATCAAAATGGTGCGGCGAAAAGCTTGATGTTACGCTTTACCTAAAGCACTGGTCCGTGATTAGGTTGCATGGGCGAAGATAACTTTTTTATTCGTTTCGCAAGGGCCCAGCTTACTCGCCATTCTCGCATCAAGTCACCTTGCCCGTTGCTATCTCGAAGGCCCAGCGTACTTTTTATAGTACAGTATCATAACTCCTGAAGAAACACACGTAACTATATGAAAATTTGCACGTGTGGTTATCTGTTGTGGTTAACTAAATAGGCAAAATATCAATAGAATCTGACCAGTAGTTCTTTCGTGGTCCTTAATGGGTTAACGTCAATTTTACTTCAGCGCCGTCCAGTGAAGTTGATCTATGCAGCGTTGTTTGGGGGGATACCATCCGCGCCAGCACAGGAGCTACATATCCGCTTACCGCTTCTGGTGTTGCTAATACCCATTTTCCTGTTGCATCGTTACGAAACTGTAAACAACTGGTTATATAAAATATATGCGACTGTTCAACATATGTCTGCACGTACAACATGTGAACATATCTTTGGCGTCATTTCGCAACGTTTCGCTCAATAAAAAAAAATACAACACAGTCACCTTCCCTCCGCATGCTTCGCGTAACATGGATTCCCAGGGTACGTGGGGTCTGCCCAATTTTTTATTTTAGGGGCGAAGCTCCTTAGGGTGTGGGTCTATCCCTCCTCTGTACTCGTAGTAGTAGTAGGTAGGTAGGTAGCCACGTGTAGTGGAATGTACCCACTCCACGTGATAAAGATGACGATGACGCAGTATAGTGGAATGTACCCACTACACGTGATAACGACGAAGTATAAGCGCGTTCCAGTATAGTGGCGTGTACCCACTACACGTGATACAGATGACGATGACGCAGTATAGTGGAATGTACCCACTACACGTGATAACGATGAAGTATAAGCGCGTTCCAGTATAGTGGATTGTACCCACTACACATGATGACGATGACGCTGATGACCATGAAGTATATGCGCGTTCCAGACCATACATTCTCTTTCTGCCATGGATGAAAATGATTGAGCTTCGCCCACTCATCATCATTCACTTCGTGAATATGGCGTGATATTTTTCAAAACACATTTTCTGTACTTTCGGAAAACCGGAAGTAAACGCTCGACCGGAAGTTCTCGGAAGAGGAACAGAAGTGTCACTCGTTGCTTGTCTTACTGAAAATGTGCGACACTCTAAAAAAAAAATATGCGTAGCTCCTTTTGTGGTTCCTGACTTGCCCCATATACGACTCTCTTGAAAGAGACACGTTAGCTCTCGTGGGTCACATGACTCTCCGAAGAGAGTATATTGATCTCCAAGCATGGTTGCGGTGTTTCTATAAAGAGAGTCAAATACGTGGCACGCCAGTTCTCTCAGAAATGAGTCAAATGACTCTTTTTTTTTCTTTTTTATAGTGTAGATGAGAACGGGGCATTCATTGATTCGTTTTTCGAACCAAGCTAAATTTAAATGCCGTGAAATTTCCAGCTTCATTCATGACCACAATTCTACTTTTCATGCTAGAAAGTTGTGTGCTTGAATGCAATCCGAGTATAAACCATGGAGACATGCAGCCTTCTCCACCCGCGCACCACAAACCGCAGATCTAATATGAGACATGCGTTTCTCCCCAGTAACTACCAGTTGTAACCCAAGGGGGTACCAAGCTGAGCGAAACTATATTGAAGAGAAGCGGGCGAGAAACTCAGTCAAGAGATTGCGAAGGAGCGTCCGCACTCATGGCTACCGGAAGTGCCCGAGGCAAACATTTGGGAGGAAGCATTTCATTTGTCTTACCTACGCACCAGTTCTCGTTTATGTTGGTTACTGTGCCTTTGTTTTTTCACTTCTATCCTCGTGAACAATGAAGCCAGGGGCTCTCAGAAAACGTTCGACCAACGGAAAATCAACCCCACAGAAAGGTACGAAAAAATAAATAAATAAAAAGCTGAGCTAAGTAAGAATCCACCTAACCAGATGCTGCACTTGTATCTAATTTTCTTCCTGGCATTTCGTTTTCTTTCTGCCTACTTACCGAAAAGCATGTCTTTATTGTACCTTAGCATTGTTTTTCCAGGAACAGGGAATTCTACTAATACTGCAGCATGCGTGCGCCATCTGCCGCGACGCCGCCTTCTTTGCGTTCTTGTATCGGTCCGAACCTGCGTAGTCCGCTGCCAAGCATGAGAAAATTGTTCAGTTTGGGAACCGAACTAGGCCGTACCACTCTTCGATATAAAGATATTTCGTGCGTCCCCATTTTCTAACACAAATTACTGCTTTGTAACTTTATATTATGTGGTACAATCAAGGGAAAAGCCAGAAATTTCTGTCAGGCTGGTTCAAGAACCCTATAAACATGTTGGCACGTGGACTTGCATGGAATCCAGAAGCAAACAGAAAGGCAGGGA
This sequence comes from Rhipicephalus appendiculatus, assembly GCA_030522465.1. Classification (NCBI taxonomy): domain Eukaryota; kingdom Metazoa; phylum Arthropoda; class Arachnida; order Ixodida; family Ixodidae; genus Rhipicephalus; species Rhipicephalus appendiculatus. The sequence continues at coordinate 296,521 of JALIZH010018506.1, forward strand.
GGTTAGCCAGAAAGACTTCCGGTTGGCTACCCGACACTGGGGGGAGTAGGGAAGGGGAATAAATAGAAAGATGAGCGCATTTATATGTACACATGCAAAAGCGAAAAATTTCGAGTAAGTTCGAACACTCCCCCACCCCTCCTGGCTACGCCAGTGGCTACAATAATGACCAATGTTATCGTAGGCTGTTGAAGAAAATAAATAACGCGTGTTAGCGAAAGTTAAGAATATTCGTCATTGACCAAATGTATTCCTACGGCCAATCAGATGGGATTAAATACAAATGGGACCTACATACGTACAGATATATTTCAATGTGCCAAGGTGCATGAAACGCAGAACAAGGGTAAATACGTGGCACGCAATGCACACTATCATAAGACATTTTAAAAATATAGGGACTTATGTCACTCGGTCAGCTTTCATGGTGTACTGAAATTTCGTATTTTCGTGACTCACTCGTATCTGTCACCTTTCGCACGTATGGTCGACGAAATTCGGGAAGGATAGCGTGCCCAATGTAAACCCCCCTCCCCCTTCCCCACCTACGCATTTAAGTTTGAGCAGTTATTGTGATAAAGGCGAGACTTCACGAACCATGATCTCACCACTTCATACTCGTTGAGAACGTTTCCTCATTGGCAAGTGTCTTTACGGTAGCGATATGCATGGCAATGCATACATGTCTACGGGGAAAGTCAATCTGACCTGACACTTAAAGCAGGAAAGTTTTGTTAATCCGGGGCCAATGTCGACGTTGATGCATTAAAGTAAAAAACACCGCTCGAATGATTTTCGAACGGTGACGTCTATTCTTATGCGAACTTTAGTGAAACACTGAGCGCATAGGAGGAGGAGGAATGAAAGGAATGAAAGACAGGCAAGTCAACCAGACGCACGTTCGGTTTGCTACCCTGCCCAGGGGGGAAGGGGTGAGTGGATTAAAGAAAAGAAAGAAAGAAGAAGGAAGAAAGCAACGTCATGGTACGTGCGTCTGTCCATTGAACGGCTACAAGCGGTTGCTTAAACCGGTCGATATTAAAAAAAACGTAGCAATGCTCGTGTAGCTTTGTTGGCCTGCCACGCATAGAGCCACGATGCGAGGATCTTCTCTTCGGAAAACGGTCTTTTTGTCTAGTTTGTTGAGCGTATTGCGTAGAAAGTTGCGTTCGCTGTCATAACGATCACAGGAACACAGCAGAGGTTCGGTTGTTTCGTCACTGTCACACGAGTCGCATCTGGAGGTGTCTGCCATTCCAATGCGAAAAGAGTACGCCTTCGTGAAAGCTACTCCTAACCATAGGCGGCACAGTAAAGTTGCCTCACGGCGGGAGAGGTCCGATGGAACTTGAAGTTTCCTCAACGGATCCAATTTTTGTAGGCGGCGGTTCCGGACACTGGGGTCGCTCAACCAAGTTTGCGACATTGTGTCGACGAACGAGCGAAGGCATCTTTCAGCGTCTGTCACTGCGTGCATAATGTTTGAAAAGCAAGTCAGCTCTAAATTTTGCACGTGATAACCTGGTTTACGGGAGCTAAATCTCAGCCATTTTTTTTTCACACATGCGCACTTCACGCAGCGCTTACGTGGAAAGGTGTCTCAATAAACGAGCATGTTTTGTTCCTCTCTGGAGGCAACCTACAAAATCTTGAGGTAGTTTCGCCCCTATGCATACAATTGCAATTTATAAAATATGCAATTTATGGCAGGCAAAGACTTAGCCACACGTTACCATTTATATTAAATTTATATGAGCAACAAGACATAAAAATTGATACATTGAACACTACCGGCGTAATAAAATTATTTTTGTAAGTGTGCATTGTTTTTCATTGTTCACTTTGTGGTATTCTTGGTGTTTCTCGTGAAATGTAGAATTACAATATCACTGTGTTTCTTTTCCTTTTATGTAGAAAAGCGATGATGTACGCTCTATGATATATTATTGTGTTCATGTGCATATCAAATATCCTTTTTTTTTTATCTGTATATTTTGCCCTGTCATGTCTTTCACCTTTTGCTTGCGTTATTACTTGCTATATTTAAGCTTTTTTTGTCATCTATTATTTATGTATGTATTTGTTTATTTATTTTGATATGCTTGTACTTCGTTCATTTCGATCACCCTGTCATTGCTGTCAACAGGGTAGATGGTGTAGTCAAGCTGCAGGAACTGCAGCTTTTTTTGCCGTCTTCCCATTTTTTCCCCATTGTACTTACTTTTGGTGAAAAATAAACACTGATTGATTGATTGATTGATTGATTGATTGATTGATTGATTGATTGATTGATTGATTGATTGATTGATTGATTGATTGATTGATTGATTGATTGATTGATTGATTGACTCTCGTTAGAACAGTTGATTGCCCTGCAATATACGGCGCCTATACTTTATGAACTAAAGCTTCTGCATCAACTCCGACCTCCTTAATTAAATGGAGGCTTCTGCCTTGGTCATCATTAATAGGCCTCTTCCCGAAGAATGAGGTGATGTCGTTTGGAACCACTGACAGTGGCCGTGTGAGCGACAGCCGGCTGCCCGAAGAATTCCGAATTCCGACACCTTACTGTGTCCAATGTCAACTTAATTTGCAAGTGACTGTCGCTTTGGGTGCAGTGTCGTGACAGAATGATTGTCCTCTGTCCATACAGGCGCTAACGAAATAATGTACCCGCCAGCACCGGCGCCAAATGGTGTAAGTTCCATGCGACCGTCTTTGGCATGTGCATATTATCTGAACGCACAAAGAGACTGAATGTGCCTTTTTGCAGTTGCCATCCATTAGCATATCGTAAAGAAGCCAGTGCGCTCCTATACTAACATCTCTTGCGGCTCCATATACTTATCCTCATTTAAATTACAGCAATAGGATAGTAAGGTTCGAGGAATTGCTTCTTAGCTAAGAGAGCTGATAATGACTTATGACGCTTTTGTTCCCTTTCGTATAGTTGTGGTTAATTTCCTACACAAAAGGTTATTAATGATCTTCCCAGTTTACAATCTGTATCGCTGTGGTTTTCCTTTAAGGATATTTGCTTCGGTAGTCAAGAGAAATGAGGCGAATTATGTCTGGACCTTTCTAATATATCAGCATTTGGACGGTCGAGTGAACACGAGATGAGCGAAGCGGAGCTGACGAAACTCTGAGTTCGTGACTAGTCTACGTACATTGCAGTGTTCCTAAATGGAATAAAGGGACCTTATATTAGCGTTTCCCAACGAAAGAGCGCCGCGTTTCTGTTTACCTTCTATCTGATAACTGTCCGGTAACATTTTCCGTGAATTTCGCTCTATACCTCCTTATCAATATGATTTCGCTCGATTCCCCGGTATGCTCACTAACCAAAATTTTTTTTCAATGACTGTCTTCACCTTTCTTCGTGTTGTTTGCTTTTATAATATAGCGACCGTACTAAATGCAAAACACACGTCTGAGGATGCACATTCTCCCTTTCGTTTTACAGTGAAAGCTGTTATGAGATCCGCCGCCGCCGCCGGTGTCCGTAACCATTATCGCACGAAATAAGTAAAAAATAAAAAAATGCCTATGCCAGAATGGGAATCGAACCTGCGCCCTCTGCGTGGCAGCCCAGCGCTCTACCACTGAGCTATGCCGGTGCTTGAAACTGCTTTGAAACCTGACCCTACGGAGGCTTCATGTCGGGTAAGGAATCGCGCTAACATGCGTTGTAAAGTGTTTTAGAAGAGTAAAGTAACAACCAGGCGTCACACAATGCGAATTGCGTAACGATTGGGTCGTTTAGGGCTCCAACCCATTACAAATTTCTCAGGCAGAATTCTTCATCGTCGTCAGCCACAGCATCAACAAAGTGCATATAATCCGTTACAAGTGTGTAGCGGGTAGCGCGCTTTTTCAAAGAATGACGAATAATGGCATAGTGGACGGTTCCCCACTACTCAAAAATTCTGATGATTTAGGGCGTAGTGGGTACCATGCAAGTGTGCTTGTAGTAGTTGCCCCAATAGTGTTTAAACAAGGCTCTTGAAAGGCCGCTCTTCCAGCTTTCGCTGTGACTGTGCTGCGAGTTCCGCGCAGGCCTGGCGGTTTTTATTTTTCATCCTGACGGGAGTAATATTTTCATACCACCCTTCCTTTTAGCTAATTTGGTAGCACGCTATGCTTTCAAGCCCCGTGCAGGTATCGGAAGGGGAAGGAATCGAGCGCTCGCTTCAAAATGTAGGATTATATTCATTTTCGCATGCATGTTCCTGGGCAGAACACTAACAATATTTTGAATTCAACGTGTCTTGTCAATAGTACATCACGAAAGCTCTTTCGAAAACAATACTTTGATTGTAGAACGCGAACCCTGCTGATTGCTTTGAGCCCATGGTTTTCTTTCAAGCTTTTGTTGCCATGGTATTTCAAATTGCAACATATTGTAAAAGATCATTCGCTTTGGGACATCCTAATAGCTCTTCAAGAGATCCACGCAAAGGAAACCATGAGATTCGACAGCCTGCAATTTGTGCCTCAAAGTGCTTCAAAATTCGCCAAAGATTTCGAAACGGTTTAGATACATGTTTTCAGAACAGGGAAGCCTTGCGAAATCCGGAAGGAAGCAGATAGATAACGCAGAAAGTAGTGGTACCATTGATGGGCTTAAACAGTTTACTCATCGTTCTGTATACATTGTGGGTCTCAGAGAAGCACCAACTAAGAGATACACGAAAGAAACACTGAGCGTAAAAAGTAAAGCAATGTTCATTGCGAATGTACATTGGTTTTGAAACAGCGTGTGCTTAATTTTCTCCTGCGCATGCCCACATCGGGCTCTTCCCACAATACAGTTGCAATCCCGGCAGGGACGGGAAAATGTTCTCTGCCATCTTACCTTGAAGGCGCGCTGTCTTGCGATGCGCGCTCGCTGGCTTGGTGATTATTTTGTCCTTTTGTATACCACACAGAACCAATTCCTTTCGTCGTGCGAGCAGAACAATAACCTCTTTTGTTGCCTCCATTTGGAAAAAAAAGACAGGCATCAAAGTTTCCCTACTTATAAACAACGTGTGTTAAAATATTGTACGACCTACATATTAACGAATGCAGCTACAGAAGCTGTGACGTTAGGCTACCACTCATTTATTGCCAAGCTAGGTGCAGCTTTTGCCTCGCCATGTGATACCACGGCAGCACAAAAAAATCGCAGCTTCTTTGTCAGCACCGAAGGCACTATAAACTTCCTTCTCGATGCCTCCACAAAGCACTTTCTGTAGTTACGCTTGATCGTGAGTGCATCGGCCTCTTAGTGTCGTACGCTGTGCACACGTGCAATATGCTTGATTTGAGCCGCCACATCCATCATCCTCGACTACTGGAGTAGCGTACTACGTGTATGGCCAAGTCAACCACTCCTGCACTATCTATCTATCTATCTATCTATCTATCTATCTATCTATCTATCTATCTATCTATCTATCTATCTATCTATCTATCTATCTATCTATCTATCTATCTATCTATCTATCTATCTATCTATCTATCTATCTATCTATCTATCTATCTATCTATCTATCTATCTATCTATCTATCTATCTATCTATCTATCTATCTTTATTATCGGGTGTCCAAGCTAAGTCGGACCAAGATATTTAAGAAAGCCATGCGCTCTAGGAATGTTGTACCAAGGTACAAAAGAAGGGTAGTAGCTCAAGCTGCTACCCTATTAAGTTGTACCAGCGCTTTATTAGAGGTAGTCGCGTATACCTAATACCAATGGTTTTTACTAAGTATTGATTAATAAACTAAGTTTATTTAGCCAACTCTCTAACTATTGCTTCAATCGGTAGAGGGTTAATTTTATTTTGTAGGCCCCCCTCAAATATTCTCACAATCAAGCGTTTATGTTTCGTTGTTTTTTTCTTTCAGGAAAAGCGTTTCCCAGCGTGAAAAAAAAAAGATGAAAAAACAAAGTTGATTCCCTCCTCCATAGGATTCGGTATAACAAGAAAGCGTGCCCGTAATTGAATGTTTTGCGTACATTGATATAGGAGAGTTTGCACAATGTGGTGTTTGGCAGCTATAGCACCGTTTGATGTGGATGCACCCACATTGACGCTTGTTGGTATATCTCCATCCCGACGACTAACGTCCATGATGAATGATTATACAAACCACTGTGGTAGCTGCAGTATTTAACGGCGAGAGCGTAATCAGAGAAAGAGGCGTGATAGCCAGAAGAGCGTCGCATATTGGACGCGGAACTTGGGTGAAGTCGCCATCCATGTGTCTCTTGTTTAACTTCTCGCACTGGCGTGATGCCCGAGTTCTCGAATGAGCAAGTGACGCGTATTTCTTCGCGAAAGTTTCGCTTTGAAAAGCCATATCGCTCGAGGAAGCTGCAGTCAGCAAATTCCGTGCCGTTGAGCAAATCCCTAATGAGAACGCGTTGCGAATGTCGCACCTCTCGTGCTTCATGCAATAAGAGCTCTCGCAAGAAGAGACCTGAAGAACCGGAAATCGTTAGCACTTGTAGGATGTACTACCTCTACCTGTGCCCTACGGCGAGGCACGTGGCGCGCACCTCGTAATATATATTTGCCCCTCGCTCCACCGTGAACGACGACACAACAGGCACGTCCCTGCAGTCTAACGTAAACAGATCGATTGCTTCTTCGAAATAGGCTAGAGGGCTTGAGAAATTGCAGCTGTGTTTTGGCGTTTAACGACAGACTATTGAACATTACTTGGAACTGAAGGTAAGCAGCCTAAGAACAATTCCATTTGTTCACTTGTTCGTAAACACTGCTTTTTTGCTGATGTATGAAGAACTGAAAACGTTGCTAAACACTGCTTAACTTGACAGCTGTGGGTTGGATTTTAGACTCGGAATTCCTCTTGGTGGACCCCGGCATAAAACATTTTCCTGTTAAAGAAAACACGAAAATAATGTGCTCAAGTTCATGATGCACGCCGGAGGTAACTTCTTTCCGCCGTGCCATTCGTCCCTGCTTCGCTCGCAGCGCGCTCTTTGCGACGAAAGAAAAGTGAAATCACATACAGCGTGCTACAAAACCCGGTACTTGACAGCTCGTACTTGACAGATTTTAGAAAATTTGGAGTAGTCGATTCTCAAAGCAAATAACTCCTTTAATGAGGACGTTTGAAGATTACATGGTAAATATTTGCGCTGCGCCTTTAAGAATAGACCCTGCAACCCCAGTTCCCTACCCCATCGCTCTGCGAAGGCTTTGTCCGTCTACTACGAGAACACTGGTCCCTGCGCGGAGAATGCGTCTTTACACACACCACTGGGGCCACCTTGCTTCCAGCACTACAAGGCAGTGGCGTAGCCAGTGGGTGGCACACCGGGCCCGTGCCCCCCCTCCCCAGCTTGCGTGATCTTTTTTTTTTTTTGGCTCGGAATACAGAGCACAAAATGACCCTCGGTCTCCACTTCAAATCAAGAAGGTACCCCCCCCCCCCCCCCGACAAGAGTGCCTACATACTACGCCTCTGCTATAAAGGTTCACGTAATGCTTCGCAATACAATAAATCTTCTTTTCTATAGTTGTTGCCTGTTCTCATCGACCGCATCGCCTTCCGTGAATAGGTGCCACTACGTAGTTGACGCGCACCGCTGTCGCTATTGTGTGACTTCTCAAGTTTCGCAAGAACAGCAACGTGCCGGTGCGCGCTCATTAACTCCGAACACAATCGAGCGCCTTGTGCAATATCGCAGGAATTCACAGGAAGAACTATGTTATTTTACCCTCTATTCATTTTTTACGCTGCTTACCCCCGCACCAGCCACTCGTTGTGTTCGCCGTGTTCAACGGGTGACGTATTCTTACAGAACGGAGGACATTGTACTTAATATATTGCATGCCTGCTCCGCTCCACGGCGGCTTTGCAGAATCTAGCCGTCCGTCAAGAGGAACCTTCTATCATAATGCAATGCAGATAAACCAACGGTGGTTTAAAATGGGTTAGTCTTTTGTGCGCTGTGTAATGAAGAAGTTTTTTATCATAGTTCTTATCATATCAAGAGTTCTTTATCATATCTGTATTGTGACTAGCATTGTCTTCCTTTTCTTTTATTTATTTGACTATACTACGAATTCGGGCAAAAAAGTTATTTCGAAAAAAGTTTTTTTTGAAGGGGATTGTTTTCTCAACTGTGGAAAGCAGCGAAGTACCAAATCAAGGAAGTGTGCAAAGCGCCTTATTTTATCGCTCAGAGAATTTTCCTAAAGTGCTTTCTAGCATACAGTGCAAATATACTCATAACGCTGGATTACTTATATAGATGTAGACCCTATACCCAATGTAAAGCAAGTTCCTGAATTTTAACAATAATAACATTTCATCATTCATCCGTTTGTCGATTATTCTAGCATGTATATTTCAAAGAGGTGGAACAAACGATTCCGTAATATGCATCAACTGCTTAATTTTGAAGCTACAGATAAGAACTAGAATTCGATTTAAAAAGCCACAGCTGTAGCGATTACTTCTTTCACAGGCCTTCTTGAAATGCATTTGCACTAAGAGGTGTTCACAACCCCATTGTACACCTTGCAATGAAATTAAATATATTTTTTTAGAAACACCTATCTGCAAACTATTCACATCACATGGATTTCTTTTAAACAGATTATGTATAAAGTTTACGGTGGATTTCCTACCGCGCATTGAGGGACTAGAAGTCATTACTAAGAAACTCCACAGCGAAATTTTTGATATGGGTAAAATAGCTACTTTTATGTCTCGTAAAAATCGCGATTGCGGAAGCACACGCATTAACAGAATGTAGAAATATGAGAAATAAAAGCTTGTCAAACCTGGTATTTACAAAGAACTTTTTACGCACTGGACTAGGCAAAAATGCTGGTAGCTTTGCAAGGTAATCCCACTTAATGGAGACACTTCTAGCTTCCAAAAACTCCGTGTCATGAAATATATATATATATATATATATATATATATATATATATATATATATATATATATATATATATATACGGAGTCAATCGTACCGTTCGCAAAACTGACAATTTTTTTTGCGGTGTTCGAGGAACTTTAACGAGACCGCACTCCTCAACATATGATTGGGTATAATAAAAGATAAAAGTCCGGGCTCTCGTGACGCCACTTTCCCTACTTCTCACGTGGTATTCTCGATCGGCTCGTTTTCATTATTCGCTGAAAAAAAAAAAAAAAACAAGGCACAGAGCTCTGACAGGTGACGTGCCACGTGCAGTACTTACACATTGTCGAATCCTCAGTACCTTTCATACTCAGCCAGCCCTCTATGATGACCATCCCAACCATATATGCAGCAGCTCTCCGCGAACGTAAGGGCGAAGATACTAACAAATCATATCATCACCTCAATATCTTCCACGAACGCATCGAGGCGTAGAGACAGTATTAGAATACCAACTAGAAGTGTCGTCTCAAAGAAAGTCTACAAATGTTTATTGAATTTTTTACGGAATGCTGGCCTATTAGACAGGTCATGAGCAAGAGTGTCCATGCAGGCGAGTTGGTATTTCGTCGCTATAAGTTTAACCCTTTCAGTCCCAGTGATTCCAATTGGAATAATAAATTATGTAGGTCAGTCAGCAAGCATCTTGTAAAGATAAAGCGTTGTTCTTCCTCAAGAGCCCGTATTTAGCATCTGCCCTACATGTGGGGTCAACATGGCACACACAATAATGCGACGTCATGTCTGAATGAAGAAATTACAGAAGCAGTTGTGCTGTTTGCGCATTTTGCTGAGGCAGCGTCTTCTTTCACTATGTAGAGATAGGGCATTTATTTTAGTTCTGTGCCGGAAATTTGAATTTTGGCTATTGGACATTATGCTATCCTGTCTAAATAACATTTTAAGCAATAAATGAAGTAAAAATTGTGGAAATATTATTAAATAATAATTATTTATTAAATTAATTGTCCCATTAATTACTCTTCACTGGAAAGTGTGAGCAAAGATTTTTTCAGTTTTTTTCGGACTACCACGATCATGTGCATCTCGAAATGTAAAAACTAGTTGCTTACATTGAAAATAGGAAATTCGGGACTGAAAGGGTTAATAGTACCGCCGGGTCACAAAATTAGGAAGCACATAAGACAGAAAAGAGGCGCACAAGCAACTAAGGTTTATTTCACGTCGATCGCAAATATAAATCTTTGAAAAGCACCACGCGGTACCGTGACAACCGCCGCATAAGACTCAACTGATAGTGTGGTGCGCAGTCGTGTGATCCGTTATGTATTATGGGGTAGTTGTATCTTTGTAACGTGGTGCTTTTCATTAGCAATCGATGTGAGATAAAGCTTTGTTGCTAGTACACCTCTTTCCGGTCGTCTGAATTCCCGAACTTTGTTGCCCGGCGCTACAACCAAACATATAATGCCTCCCTTCCTCACTACAACATTTTTTTCTGTGCGCGCGTGCGTGCGTGCGTGTGTGTGTGTGTGTTTGTGTGTGTGTTTGTGTGTGTTCGTGCGCGCGTGCGTGCGTCTGTGTGTGTTTGTGTGTGTGTGTGTGTTCGTGCGTGCGTGCGTGCGTGTGTGTGTGTTTGTGTGTGTGTGTGTTCGTGCGTGCGTGCGTGTGTGTGTGTGTGTGTGTGTGTGTGTGTGTGTGTGTGTGTTCGTTCGTGCGTGCGCGCGTGCGTGTGTGTGTGTTTGTGTGTGTGTTTGTGTGTGTTCGTGCGCGCGTGCGTGCGTGTGTTTGTGTGTGTGTGTGTGTTTGTGTGTGTGTGTGTTCGTGCGTGCGTGCGTGCGTGCGTGCGTGCGTGTGTGTGTTTGTGTGTGTGTGTGTTCGTGCGTGCGTGCGTGTGTGTGTGTTTGTGTGTGTGTGTGTGTTCATGCGTGCGTGCGCGCGTGCGTGCGTCTGTGTGTGTTTGTGTGTGTGTGTGTTCGTGCGTGCGTGCGTGCGTGTGTGTGTGTTTGTGTGTGTGTGTGTTCGTGCGCGCGTGCGTGCGTCTGTGTGTGTTTGTGTGTGTGTGTTCGTGCGTGCGTGCGTGCGTGTGTGTGTGTTTGTGTGTGTGTGTGTTCGTGCGTGCGTGCGTGTGTGTGTGTGTGTGTGTGTGCGTGCGTGCGTGCGTGTGTGTGTGTGTGTGTGTGTGTGTGTGTGTGTGTGTGTGTGTGTGTGTGTGTGTGTGTGTTCGTGCGTGCGTGCGTGCGTGTGTGTGTGTGTGTGTGTGTGTGTGTTCATGCGTGCGTGCGCGCGTGCGTGCGTGCGTGTGTGTGTGTGTGTGTGTGTGTGTGTGTGTGTGTGTGTGTGTGTGTGTGTGGGGGGGGGGGGGCAAACTATATGTAACTCCGCATAGCCATCCCATCTTTCTCTCTTGCATCTCTCTCTGTCTCGAAGCGCAGGACCATGCTGGCTCCCCGGGCCCTAATAGAATAAACACGTGTTTATAAGAGAACAGAAACCGCGGCATCACACCATCGCAGAGTTGCTAGTTCCGCTTATATTAAGTGAATTTAGATTTTTTTTCGCCAAGTCACTTGCAGAATTTTCGAGTCGATTATCGCATTTTTTGGGCTTATTTGAATTTTTCCAGCAAATATACGTATTTTCGTGGTCATCACGTTCACCAATAGCGAGTTTGTCGTTCAATAATAGCCCGTTTGTCGATGACTTTGAGAAGTAGAGTGTTAAAATCAAACACAAGTTGCGGGAATCATGCACTGGCAACCGAATGCACTTCAACCGAATGGAGACTACTCTGGAGTAAATATTCAAAAGTAAATGTGTGCTCTCGTTCCTAGTTGCGCCTATATTTCACCTGTACAAAGAGGCCCGTGTACTTCAATTAGGGTGCACGCTTAAAGATTCCCAGGTGGGCCAAATTTTCGGAGCCCTCCACTACGGCGTCTGGCATAATCACATGGTGGTTTTGAGACTTTAAACCCCAACTATTATTATACTTCACATGTACAAAATAATTAAAGTGATTTTTTACAACTCTCCTTCGCATTTGAGTGACATTTCTTATTATAATCAAAAATATTTTCAAGAATGGGAAAATTCAATTATATTTCAGGTTCTTTTCAGCTTCTTTGCGAAAGTCACGCCCCTTTTTTGGACTGCTTTTGACGCGATTATTTTATTGTTAGCTCAGTAGCATCTGACGAATCTGCACCATCGATACGCTGTACCTGAAGGGATTACATCCTTCAGCTTTTCCTTGCTTCCTATAACCTTGCCTCATCCTCCACATGCTCCCTTCCCTTTGATCACACACGCCTCCTTGACTTCTTTTGTTCCCTCATCCAATGAGGAAAAGAACATCTCTACAGCCTACGGAATGAAACGGAAGAAATACACCTAAACAAAAGAACGACAAATTTCATCTATCCGAGTCTAGTGTTCCTACCATTATTTCTCTTCTACGACGCGTTGTATTTTTTCTTATTTTCTTGGCGTTCTTATGTCCCTTGATGTCCTTATGTGAGCGTCTTGTCTTCGGCTTCGTCTTGGATGCGTGTGCTTTGTCAAGGTCAGCGCAATTGCGACGTGAGCCCGGATGTCTCCAGTGTCGTCGCTTGCTCTGTGCCTTCGTGCATCTGCTAGGGCTTTTCACGATGACTGAAGTCAAAGATGTCACAAAAACAAAAAGAACAAAGTTCCAGAGAAAGCTTTTGGCTTTCCTTTTCTCCTCCAGAAAAAGAAAGGTTGGCCGAAGAAGAGCAGTCCTCTAAATTCCAGCGAAAGAACCAAACGAAAGCTCCAGAAAAAGACAGTTTTCTGCGCCGTTTTGTCATCTGCAGAGGACATTTTAAATGAAGACCTCGTATTTCTTCGTTAAAATACCCACCATGCACCGTACTCTTTTCAGTACACCATGATTCAAGTATCTGCGAAATTTGTTGCACTTCGAATAATTGGCGACATGCTAGTAGCGATAAACTCTAGTAGAACTCGTTGTTTGCCGAGTGTGTTATGCGTTTGAAAAAAAAAAGGCCTTACGAAAAAGAAATGTTCACAAAGGATGGTACGGTGAGTAAATACACTGTATAAGTACTGTGTTAAAGCACTGTGTTTGTCTTCGCTTGTATCCGTGCCCTTCCTTGTGAACGTGTCTTTTCTTCACGCAGTGCTAGTAGCAATTTCAGCAACTTTTTTAAACTATTAAATATCGAAGGACTAGGCATGCTGTAGAAAGCTTTCAGGTGATATTCACAATGCTACCGCTAATAATTTAAGATCGTCTGATTCCTTGAGCAACACTAATCGTGTTTTCAGGAGAAAACGCTTCTCTAGGGACGCTTCAACTGGTCTCACTGACCATCGCAACGGCAACCGGTAGCTATTATTAAAGCTAAATATAGAAAAATGGAGACGCTTACACTAGCCACGTAAAGCTCAAGAAACAGCGAAGCTGGTCGACCTGAGTGGCTTGACGTGGCCTTCTTGGCTGATGCTTGGTCTTTCCTTGGCTTAGACAGAGTAGAGTCGAACCATAGTTTGTCAAAACCTTGACCAAAATGTCCGAACTTCCAGCGCCTAGAAACTAACGTGCATTCCTGGCTGTGGCACTTCCTATATAGCACCGGCCTTTCGTTGCTCATACCCGGCTCGTGCCACGCCGGACAAACTTGGCGCGGCGTCTGCGCGGACCGTCTCCGTCGGTGGGAAAGCTCGTCGGTGGTTGGCTGCTCATCGGCCCATGCGCGGCTAGGCGAGGTCAAACCCAAGTCTTGCGCGGCTATGCGAGGACGATTTTTTGCAGACCGCGGACGTTTTACCTCGAGCTTTAAGAACTTTGCTCTTAAAAAATAACAAGATAATAAGTCACAGTTTTTAGTCCCTCGAGGCAGTTTGTACGCATTGGTGTACACTTCTTTTTGCTAGCTGTGTCGAGAAGTGGCTAAGAAGGAGCATGATACATCGAGGTTCGGACGAATTCAGCTTCCTGCGTAATAAGCGCGTCTTAGTTTAACTTACTTTTGCTGTGTTCTGTTACATAAGATCATTTTGCTGAAGGCACTACCACGTTTGACGAAGGCACTGCCATGTTTGGCGAGCAATGACAGATCTATAATTTTCTTTTCTCTTAATAAATGTAACCGAAAACGAAATTGCACAGTATTTCCAGTCGGAGATTTCATTCAATGCATGCAAAAAGAGAGCATTAGCGGCTTAACCCTTTCAGGCGCCACCTATGAAAAACTGTCTGTAAATGTACCAAATCAATACAAAGCTATTTCAAGGCACTCAGTATTCTGTTGCAGAAAAAATAATGCTATAATATGCTAATTTATGCGTGTTATTGTAACTAATTCTAATTAAGTTGTACTTAATTATCTGTTTATTATGACGTCATTCATTCTTTGTTTCGGCATAAATAGAATGTAATCTCAGTGCAGGAATACAGTGCAAATTCATTCTTCGTTAAGTCAATTTTAAGCAATGAAAAATTATAGTTCTCACATGGCTCGCAGGTAGCGGCACGTCGAACGACTCGTCGAACGTGGTAGTACCTTCAACAAAGAGATCACATGCAACAGTACACTTCAAAATGAAGTTAAATGAAGGCAAGTTTATTATACAGGATGCTCCATGCATCCAAAGCTTGATATATCCTGCTCTTTCTTAGACCCTTGTTGATACAAATAACAAAATCAAGTGGTGTACACAATTGTGTACATAGTGCCTCAAAGGGTTAAGGACGTATAGAAGGGGAATTTTAAGGGCTGTTTTTCTTTGTTAGACACAACATTAATTCGACCTAACTGACAAGAAAGCCGAGGAAAGTATAGGGGGTGTTATTTGTTGTAATTATGATGTAAATATGAAGAAGGTGAAGTGCACAAAAGCTAACATGCCGCAGGCAGAGACCGAACCAGCGACCTTCCTATAAATCGCCCAATGCTCTACCAACTGAGCTACAGCGGCGATCATTCTCCGTCCACTTTGCGTGGTATATATGTGCAGTGAGTGTTAGTCAGCGCTGCTAGTAGCCATGACAACAAGTATGGAACAGTATTTTTCATCCTACCGCAGGCAGAAAAATATTTTATGCTTTCTGGCAATGAACCGAACTCTCGGCTCAGGCCTAACAGGCGGAACTCTCGGCTCAGGCCTAACAGGTGCAGTGAACGGGTGTATCAAAGTGCGGAAGTCTTTCTTGGTTAGATGTGGGGCTGTTGGTAGGTGTCCCGAACCTGCACCCAGCACGTCCATCAGTGTCCACGTTGTAGAAATAGCAGTAGTCTAAAATAAGGGCAGGTCATTTTAATTATGCAAGGCACTGGCAAAAGGATCGGGCGTGAACCTCGCCCTCATTTCTTGCGGCGAGTGCCAATCGTTGTTGTTACGGCACTGCCGATTGGATGCGGCAATATGTGAGATATGGGAATGGCCTGCTTTCAAATGGCAGCGTGAGCTTACATTTTGTACTAACTCGCCCTTCCTTCCCTTTAGTTGCGAATCAATCCCCACGTTTGTCGTTCGTGCTTGTCTTCGTTTTCTCGTGCTTTTTTTTTATTATTTATTTGGCATACACATCAACTCTCCCAACTCTCGGTTCTGTTGCCGGCGAAAGCCCTTAAGACTTGCAGTATTCCGACGCATGTACTATTTCACTGTCACTTCGAATTACATTAACTTTCAACTATTGTCAATTTCAGTCACCGTCAGTGACTTTTAATTACTTTCAAGTTGCCTCTTAAAGACTTTCAATCGCTTCTTTATTACTCTCAGTTAATTACCACTGTAATTACTGTCATTCACTTTTTCAAACTGTAGCGCTTAAGTGTACGCGAGGCTTCCTGTATGAAGCATGGAGCTATGAGGCGCACCTGTTCCATATTCGCTCTGTTTTGTTCGTTTTGCACACGTGCTCCTTTCTTTCTATTTTTCATGTTACCGCCCCATTACAATGTAACAGCTGCCTTGCGCAAAGCGCGCACGATCGACTGGGAACTATCTAGATAATCTTAGAACCTTCCGATGCGATTACGTGCACAACGCTAACATTACAGTTAGTTCTGGATCTTGCGCGGCCTCTAGCGGTAACGCTGGAATCTTCGATGATACATGTATAAAAGCCGACGCACCTGACCGCTTGTCAGTTTTTCGACGGCCGACGCTCTGTTCGCCGATTTCAGTGTACAGCATGCCTTGCTTGCTGCAGTTTGAGTTTCCATTTCTCGGCCGCAAGATGTCACGTGGTCCTGACGTTGAGGAAAGGAGCAGTTGGTGTGTTCAGGATTAAACTCTTTATTCGGCCGAACTTGAGGCCGGGATATGAAAACTTAAACTACAGCATGCAAGGCACGCTGTACACTGAAATCGGCGAGCAGAGCGTCGGCCGTCGAAAAACGATTACAGTCGCGAAGATCTTACAGCCAACATTAAGGTGCGTGATAGGCCTCCATTCTTCAGAATTAAGAGATGAAGCGTCGCCTTTTGGAATAAGTAAATTTCGGCCATTTCGAAAACTGGATGGAAAGGCGCCGTCCTTAAAACACCCCCCGGATAATCGCTTTAAAGGCAGCGCCAATCTCATTCCAAAATGTCAGGTAAAACTCAACTTGAAAACCGTCTGGCCCAGGAGCCGTTCCACGTTTCATGGATTGCAGTGCCCCCCTTTACCTCTTCGGGGGACGGAGGGGCGTGCAGAGAATCAGCGGCTTGTTGAGTAACACAGGGCAACCCTCTAAGCATTGGCGGTGTTATATCACAGTTTGTCGCCATGGCCGAACATGACATTGCTTCAAAATGCGCCAAGGAAAGAGATCGATCACGTGTAAGAAGCGGCTGCGCAGGTGGTATCTGTGTGGTCATTTAGACAGATGGCTGTGACTGCCCAAAAAACAATTGCCTCGCATAGCGTGGTGCCTCAGGATGTGCCCAGAGGTTGTACCTACAACGCCATGCTGCCGCCGCCACAGACGAGGCAGCACTCAAGCGCTGGAAGCGCTCAAGGAGTTCACGCTGCCAAGCTCGCATCAAGGGAGACGGCGTTTCGTTAATCAAGGGTATGCGTAACTTCGTTGCAGCATGGGCCCGCTCCTCAAAAAAAATTACACCGATCTCCCGCTAAAGGGAACCATGTGTACATGTGAAGCAGCGGGCGCTAACGCTTACACTGGCGGCGGCGTTGACGCTGGCGCTCATGCAGCGTTGCGCAGGAGAGAAAACTGGGGAGGCGGAAAGCACGCAGTGATGGAGCGGTGTTTCCTACTGGAACATGCCAATCGCTGCTAATGGGCAATGAGAGACAGAAGACTCAGACTGGACACAGAGACCCGCAGTCCGCTCTTAGTTAACGCGCACGCTGCGAATTTTTTTATTGTTCAACAACGCACAGGAGAAATCTCCCACCGTCACCACCTTGCAGGTCAAGATCCAGTGCCATATATACGGGGTGGCCAGTGAACGGTTGTGCAGCGCGAGCAGTCGGCTTTTAGGGGCGAAGGTCCTTAAAGCGGCACCCGTTCGTCCCTCGTCGTAGTGCGTGACCAGTCTTACGCTTTGACCTCCAAGGTGGTGCCGGTGGGAGATTTCTCCTGTGCGTTGTTGAACAATAAAAAATTCGCAGCGTGCGCGTTAACTAAAAGCCGAATTCTTCTGTATCTCATTCCCCATTAGCAGCCATTGGCATTTCTCCTGTGCGTGATTAAACAATAAAAATTTTGTTCAAAACGCCGTTGATTGATGAAATAAACCAACGAAAGACGCCAGATGTTTTCTAAAAGCAAAACGAAAAGACGCCAGATGTTTCTAAAGCAAAACGAAAAGACGCCAGCTGCTTAACGAAAGACGCCAGGTGTTTTCTAAAGCAATGGTTTTATAATCAAAACCATATCGCGATACAGGTTTGTAGTTGACGATGCTCGTTGCCGTCGGTGTGTGCTTGTATGGATAAGGATGCCGCTGCAACCAGTGCAAGAACCACTTAGCTTACATTTCACCGACCACAAAGCGGTCATAATGAAAGGACAATGGAAACCAGCTTTAAAAGTTTGATAAAACATTTAATCAATCGTTTCACGTCATTTTTATCGGGCGAATTAACGGAAGAAATTTCACGGTTTAACCGATGATTACTTCCAGGAGCTTCGCCCAATCTCATCCTCATTCACCTCGTGGATCTGCCGTCAATTTTTTCAATCAAGAAACTCGCTAGTAGACGCTGCCTGCGTCGGCGTCGCGAGGTGAGAGAGGGCCGGAGCGTAGGAGAGGAGAGAGAAGGGGGGGACGCGCATGCGCAGTGGGGTGTGGACGCCGTGGGCAGAGATGCCTAGAGGAGAGAGGGGGGAGCGTAGGAGAGGAGAGAGAGGAGGAACGCGCATGCGCAGTGGGAGTGTGGACGCCGCGGGCAGGGGATGCCTAGAGGAGAGAGGGGGGGGAGCGTAGGAGGGGAGAGAGAAGGGGAGGTGCATGCGCAGTGAGGGTGTGGTTGCCGCGGGGAGGGATGCCTAGAGGAGAGAGAGGGGGAGAGGAGGTTTTTTATTTTTATTAAAGGGTTTGCGCATGCGCAGTAAGGGTGGTCACGCCGCACACCACCACCGGATTCAGCTTCGCCATAAGATGCTTCATATCTAAAACGCGACGACGAAGCGCTTCCCAATCATCTTGGATCAAAGAACCCAAAGCAAGAATTATCGTGGTTAGAGATTAACGCTTACTTTTTCTTTCATTGTTATATTCTAAAACGACGACCACTGTTGATCGGGTTTACTCATTGATTTATTTACAAATATTCTCCGGAGGAACAAAGCAATTTTAGCAATTCTGCGATAACTGCAAGTTTCCTTTTGATCCGCACATGCCCTTTACTCCAGAAACTGCAGTTCCACCGCCTTTCCACTGCTGATACTATTAATAGAATCAGTAGCAACAGAGCAGAAACGCTAGCGGACTTTGTGAACCACCTGCCGGCCTGCGCGTTCACTTCGCCCTTGTGGCGTTTATGTAACTTGAAAGAAAGAGTCGCAGTTTCGCCTCAAAGACGAAGCAACGATTGCGATAGCAAGAAATTGGAATGCCAGAGGAAGAACAGCAAGTAGGTAGAAACTTTCTGCGCGCTGCTTAAGCACAAAGAATGTACGAAAAGAACGCACACGCGGCGAGTGCGAACTAACTGTCGCAGCTCGATGCTTGCAGCGCGCCGTTCAAACACAAAGGACGCACGAAACGAACGCACAGGTACTGGGTCGTCCACTGTTGGTACAAACACGGCGTAGAGTGGCCGCGCTACGTGGGGCGCCAGCGCACAGGGTGCGGCCGCGCATCGAAGCTAATCGGCGTAGGCGCGCAGGCATTGCCTGACCTCTTCTGATGCGCTGGTGTGCCGTGCTTGCTTTGCTGTGTAGCACGCCTAGCTATCAGCTTGCCAGAAGCGATTGAGCGGGCCGCAACGGCTTTGCAGAAAAGCGCGCTTGGCTTATACTACGCCATATTGTGCAGTTTTCCGCTTAACGAGGAGTCTCAAACACGCGGCGAAATCAGCGGCTTCACCTGGAATAAAATGTTTGGGAGATTGATAAATGGCCCTCGCATTATTTACTCGCCTATTACCATTAATACTGATTTGTTCGCGTAAGCTAGAGAGATGGGACTGGCGTCAAGAATTTGTGTGTGTGTGTGTGTGTGTGTGTGTGTGTGTGTGTGTGTGTGTGTGTGTGTGTGTGTGTGTGTGTGTGTGTGTGTGTGTGTGTGTGTGTGTGTGTGTGCGTGTGTTTGTGTGTGTGTGTGTGAGGTACTCCATGCGGTCACCATGTATTGGAACTTAACCGTGGAACAAAATCTCTATATTTCGGAATCGGCGTCCAGGGTTGAGTCATTCTGTAGTTTAGAATCGAAATGTTCCTCCGAATCAGCCGACAGGGCTGAATCTTCATGGACGCGAGATTCAAGCATTCACCGTGTGCTGCTTAATGCCAGCTCACGTTGGAGAAGCACAGGTGGTCGAAATTATCTGCAGCCGTCTTCCACAACGTCTCTCATATATGCAGAGTTGCATTGCGGTGTTGAATTCCATAACACAAAACAATGCTCATCAATTTGCAAAGATGCATGCACTAAAAAGGTATTATGGCAGTGAAAGGAGGAACTACTCACATCGTAGGCGGAAAACTGCAGAAAAACGCTGTAAGCGAAGCGCGCTTTCCCGCAACGCTGTTGCGGCCCGCTCAATCGCTATTGGCATGCTGATGATTTGGCGTGCTTCACAGCAAAGCAACCACGACACTCGGGCTCTTCAAAAGAGCTCACGCATGCCTTTGCGCCTGCGCCGATTAGCTTCGATACGCAGCCGCACCGTGTGCGCTGCCACCAGCGGGGCGCGGTCACGCTGCACCGTGTTCGTATATACCAAGAGTGGAACACGCTGTACACACAGGACGAGCGCGAAATGTCACAGTTGTTACTTCAACTAGCCCCTACTTTGGCTCTTCTAGCTAGCAGCTCACTCGTTTCGCAAACGTGGCCGCTGCAGCGAGCAAAGTGATCCCGGCGAGACATAGCGCGAGGAAAACAGGACGCAAAGAAGACGCCGGACAGACGCTGACTAAAAACTGAAGTTTATTGAAAAGAAAACCCGCTTCTAATAGTTGACAGTAACGCCACAACAAAACAGCCAGACATTTCCCTCACGCGAACATCCGTGAACTAAACAAAATCAAACAAACATTTTAACCCGCGTAAAAACCATAAAGCAACAGTTGTCACCACTAAAGCGAACATCACAGATAACTGCATGCATACTGAAAGTTATCTTTCAGGTTTTTCCAGAAGGTATGTATACTCAGCATCCGACAAATGCAGCGGGCGGGGGCTTACACACGTGCCAATCTCCTTAATCATGGCAGCTTCAACCAATTCCCTTGCCACTTAGTGCTTCAAATTCAGGCAGCGCTCATCATCATCATCATCATCATCATCATCATCATCATCAGCCTGTCTACGCCCACTGCACGGCAAAGGCCTCTCCCATGTTTCGCCAATCAACCCGGTCCTGTGCTTTCTGCTGCCACGTTATACCTGCAAACTTCTTAATCTCATCTACCCACCTAATTTTCTGTCTCCCCCCTCACGCGTTTGCCATCTCTTGGAATCCAGTCAGTTACCCTTAATGACCAGCGCTTATCCTGCCGACGTGCTACGTGCCCGGCCCATATACATTTCTTCTTCTTGATTTCAACTATGATATCCTTAACCCCCCGTTTGTTCCCTGACCCACTCTGCTCTCTTCCTGTCTCTTAAGGTTACACCTATCATTTTCCTTTCCATCGCTCGCTGCGTCGTCCTCAGTTTAAGTTGAACCCTCTTTGTAAGTCTCCAGGTTTCTGCTCCGTAGGTAAGTACCAGTAAGATGCAGCTGTTATATACCTTCCTCTTGAGGGATAGTGGTAGACTACCATTCATGATTTGATAATGCTTGCCGAATGAGCCCCATCCCATCCTTATTCTCCTAGTTATTTCACTCTCATGGTTCGGCTCCGCGGTTACTACCTGTCCTAAGTAGACGTG
The DNA here is from genome assembly GCA_030522465.1 of Rhipicephalus appendiculatus. Taxonomy (NCBI): domain Eukaryota; kingdom Metazoa; phylum Arthropoda; class Arachnida; order Ixodida; family Ixodidae; genus Rhipicephalus; species Rhipicephalus appendiculatus. Next base: position 317,987 of record JALIZH010018506.1, read on the forward strand.
CTCCTTTACAACTTCCAGTGTCTCGTCACCTATCGTAAAGAGCTGTTCTCTGCCAAGATTGTTCCACATTACTTTAGTTTTATGCATATTAATTTTCAGACCTACTCTTCTACTTTCCATATCCAGTTCAGTAATCATAAGCTGTTATAGGCAGCGCTCAGTTTGCCCAATATACGAAGCACCACACGAGAATGGCACACGGTACACCCCCCCCTCGCTTCCGCCTCCTGTATAGCACAAAAATCAGAACGGCACATCCGTTCGCATATTTCCTCTGACGAAAGTCTAGACCAAGTCGTACCATTTATTTAAATCTGCCAGAAAGCAGTCTAGCATGATAGAAATACAGCTTTCGTTTGCCTTTGCTGTCATTATTGCCGCTCAGGGTCACGTAAACCACCTAAAGAGTGAAAAAAATATTGACACGCGACTGAATATAAAAGAATGCGGGAACTTTTGTGACACCACTGCCTCAGGCGCCTCACCTCATATCGAGGTCCACTGAACAATATGCTAAAACAAATAAATAAAGAAGTCTCGTCGTAGGTACTCTTGTATATATTCCGTGTCCCCACCACTTTATTACTTCGCGGGGACAATTCAGATAGAGCGGGTAGTGGTGTGTCTACAAGTTATTTACAAGGCATGGGACGGCGCGTTAGCAAGATGGCTGCCAAAATGCGCTGCGTTGCTCGACTTCTCATGTGCTCCTATTTCGTTTGCGAAGGACACTGTCATCTTTGGCGTCTGATGTGGTAGCTGCGTGATAACATCAATGAAAGAATACCTCCGACAACTCACAGGCCAAGCCGGCCTCGTGCAGGCACGTCAAAGTGATGTCATACGCAAATCCAACACGTCACCCACGCTATCCTAAACTACTTAGTCTCATTAATTGAGTCAGCTCATTAGCACACCGGCTATGCATCGGCGCTGCTTTACCGGCGAGAGACTGACATAAAAGAAAAGCGCTGTTCAGAGTGGCAAACATATGAACGCTGCCATTATTAAAGAAAAGAGTGTCGCCGCCAGGGTGCAGCAATGAATGCGATAGCAACGCGGTGGAATGTCAGACAAGGTAAGGCTAGCCGTGAACTCCTTCAGTATCCGACCTGGTGTAACTCAACAAAACGCTCGCGTAAGAAAACGGGACCGCTGCAGCGAGCGTAGGGGCCTTTGTGTTGTCTATCGCTTCAACACAAACGAAGCGGTGAGAAAGCAGCCCGTACAAAGCTATGAACCGTCCTCTAATCCCTGTTTCGATAATGCGTGCGCGAACGCGTCAGGCCGATCCAAGTATACGCCGTTTCATCGTCGTTCGGGTAGAAACTGCAAACTTTGGTCAAAAAGGTGCGGTCACGCACGCTGGCATCTGCGCTATTTTGACTGATAGCAGTAGACGGTTCTTACCCTTGCACGTGGTCTACGCTCACCGCTTACTTGCCGTTGAAACGACAGACAGACCGAAAACCGCTTCGCTCCAAGGAGAAAGCTGGCGGAAGCGTGTTCACTTATGCCAGCGTTCAGCAAAGTAATGCCATATCAGATCCTAATGCAGTTAGCTGCCAGCCTTATATTCGTGTAAGAATGGGAATTGTTGCTATCGCATTCATTGTTTCTCCTCTGCGGAGAAGCTGTGGTTTTCTATGTGCTTTCGCCACAAATTCACCGTATGGAGGGTTCAGTTAGCATTACCGCGTTGACTTCTACGTTCTTCATCGTTTTTGAAATGTCGCAGAAGTACCATATTGAGAACTCTCGCATAAACTAAAAACGTTTATTAAAGCACCAGATAGTTCGTCTGGTGTCGTAAACAAAATTTCCGTGCGCACAAAAAAAAAAAACAGGTTGACATAGCAGGCCTCTTTCATCAATACTGGAGTGCTTTGTCTGGCCACTCACTTTGCTAGACGGTCATATCGGAAAACGAAACTATGTTTACAGTTTTGAGACGCGTACTCAGTATACGCAACAACGCCAATGGATGCTGCTTTCATGGAGCACTGTATACCCTACGCCATTCGTTGAGAGCAAACAAGCGTGGAAGCCTTTCAGTGCCAGCAGGCAACGCAACACGAGTACGAATCCCTCTCTATTCGCAATATCACCAAGGAGCCAGTGACAGTGACCAAAGTTTGCTTTCCCGGCCGTCTGACCCAAGTATCTCGTGCGTTCACCTTCCGACGAAGCACTCGAGGCAAAGAAACAGCTTGTTTACGCCAGAGTATCAAAACACATCTCTGAGGCATGTTTAGGCAATAGGAGGCAAAAACTCGTCGCTCTTTTTGTAGTCCAGCACATCGCTAGTACTGTGTGTTTTATTATGTGTTCTATATTAGCACAAATATGATGGGCATATTTTCTGCTTCAGGTAATATACGTTCATGCGCGCACAATTATTTTTTTTTCAACGAGCAAGGTGCACACATTTTGTGAAGATATGTCTCTGCAGAGTAGAAAAGAAGCGCCCTAGGCACGCTTGAAAGATTGTTTTTGTTTCCAGACTGTTTCTTCAAGCATTAACTGTCCGCTTTTCAGTCGCTTGATTTGATTTGCACGCTGTATTTACACAGTTCTTAAGAAGAGCAGCTTCACTAAACGCATGCCAGAAATCATCAAGTAACAGGAAAATTGCTCGATGTCGTATAGAGAAATAAAAAAAAATGGACAGAAAGGCAAGGCCACTATCTAAACGGCAGTGTCCCGCGCAATTCGAACAAGCAAGGCAAGAAAAAAATGTAAAAAATTGGGCCATGTGCAGGTAGAAAGCCGGTGTTAATTTTATATTTGCATCTGTTTCTTTATAAACAAACAAAACGAACGTTTCGTCTGACTTCATTTCAGCTACGCTGCCTGAATTTTGTTCGTCCACGCGGAAAGCAAGTCTTTTCGAAACCTTCGTTCCCTAAGCTCACAGCGTGGTTGCATGATTCAAGAATGTGGGCTCATTTATTCGCTACACGCGTGTAACGTCGATCATTGCTTTCCAGGGTGGCGCCGGCGGTGCGCGTAACAAACCTACTGTGCACCACGTTTCGACGAACCCGACATTTGAGAAAATGCCAAGGTTCTCTGATTTCCGTTGGTTCCGCTCGCGCCGAAGAAAGCAAAGTGAAAAGCGCAAGTGACAAGCGATTCGTGAATTAGTTCTCCTGTTTTGCTTCGGTAGTCCTTTCAAGCTCGTGAACATAATAGAAGAAAGACCGTTGCGCACTTGCGAAACTATGTAGAGTATCGTACTGAGCAAGTCATTACGGGAAACAAGATTTTTCAGGGACGTCCTAGGGAATGCAGTATGAGCACACGAAAGGCAAATAATCCTGTTGTGACGCATGGCGTTTGTTTCGACCGTGAAGGCCTGCGTAATCTCAGTAGTGCTTCACCTTACAAAGGGCGAAGGCTGATGGTTTGGTGAACTTCGACGGCTCAAAAACTAACGCAAACGCCAGACTCTGGGGAAAATGTCAGACATTTCGTATACGTAAAGAAGTGAAGCGTAACAACGTTTCTTCATGACAATATGAGTTGTCTAGTATTCAAGCGCACTGTTCCGCAATACAGAGGCGAGGTGTTTTCAATATCGGTTGTCGCACTTCAGACAGTGACGTCAAGGGACATTCACCTTGTCGCAGCTATGTTAGATAATGGTAAACGCATTAGTTGCCAAATCTTCAGTTTAACAGAGTAAATATTTCATGGTTTGTCAATAGAATACGTTAATACTATACAAGTGCTTTTATGCCACTCGTTTACGCTGTAGTTCGGCATGGTCTACAAGTACATCCAGCCCAGAAAGCCACACGAGCCCTTCTACAATTCTTGAAGGCAACATCGCTGAGCGACCGCCTCTGAAACCCTGCACTGTGTGTGTCGTGTGCAATGTGCATCTACTTCTCTCTTTCTCTCTCTCTTTCTCTTTTACTCCCTTATTCCCCTCTCCCCACGTGTAGGGTAGCAAACTGGACGTAGTCTAGTTAACCTCCCCTACCTTTCCTACATTCATTCTCTCTCTCTCTCTCGTTGTTTAAAGAGATGTACCTGAAAGCGATTGGATCGATAAGCAACGATAGAAAAAATATTTGAGTTGTTTCGAACTAACTGAATAAATCATATTAGTGCAACACGAGTACACGATTAACAATAACTTCTGCATGGAGTTTTACGTATCAAAACGACGATATGATCATGAGGGATGCCGTAGTGGAGGGCTTCGAAAATTTCGACACCTGGGGTTCTTTAACAATCCAGTGCTAAGGTTTCTAGCACTTTCGCCTCCATGTGCGACCAGCGCACACGGGATGGAACACGCGATCTTCGGGCCCACAGTTGAGCACCGCAAGCAAGCAATGCACCGCCGCGGCGGTTGACGCCGATTTTCCGCAATCAATCAATCAATCAACCAATCAATCAATCAATCAATCAATCAATCAATCAATCAATCAATCAATCAATCAATCAATCAATCAATAGGCCAGGTAATTAATTATCCAGATAATTATTTATAATTATTGCATAACTATTTAATTAATTAATTAATCAGTCAGTCAGCCAATCAATCAACCAATTAATCAATGCAGCATTATTTGCAGGATATGAAAATTGCATATGCAATGATTATTTGGATTGATAGCGTGAAGAGGCTAGTGGCCAGGTCGAATACAATATGCAACAAATAATGTACAGGTCAGTTAGGAGGAACTAAGTTCGGCTTGAAGGGTCTCTATGATTTCTGTCGCACTATATAGACAAAGTTGTTTCAAATAGGGAGTAACGCCTTTATACTGGGCCTCAAGTCACGCACAGTCATGGCAATAGAAGTGAAAGATAGCACGCGTGTTCGAGAAAACGGTAGGCGATTTAGAGTATGGCATGTACTCAGCTGTGGGAGCGCTCTACGCAATGTGCTTATGAGTTATGGCTCGTTCACACCAGGCGAACAGCGCTGGTCGCGCGACCGTATTAGTCGCAAAGAATGATGGCGCCTTAACACCGGCGACTAGGACTGGTCGCGCGAGCACGTTAGTCGCAAATGGCCGCATTGGTCGCAAATCGACTACTTTGACGCAGCCGCCTGCTTCTCAATTTTTTATTATAATATATACGAGCTGGTAACTTAAACAGGGACTGAGGAAGACAAGGAAAAGCGCACAATGCCAAATGAAAGTTTATACGGAAAGCGCACGCTCGCGCGCACACATACACCCAACACACCCACACACACACACGCACACGCACACGCACACACACACACGCGCACACGCACGCACACACGCACGCACGCACGCACGCACGCACGCACGCACACACACTGTCGCTGGAGCAAATGCTTGGACAAGCAGTCTTGTCTTGTTCAAGCCTACAAGTGAGTTTGTTTTAACCCCAGGCAGTCAGAATCAATCTCAAGTTGCTCACCACTGTAAGACTCATAATCACATCATGATTTGCATGTAAATCGCCAGAAATTCATAACTACATTGCAAAACGAACACACGTCCTTGACAGGAATTAACAGTCTTTTCGACATTTAGTTGTGCTTTGTGAGACAGTTTACAAACTATGCCCAAAAAAATTTTTTGTCTTTATTAACTATGCTTAGATCTCAGAAATTTGCAAAAGGATACGCCAGATATTTATAAGACTATGCTCAATTGCATTAGCCTTTGCACATATGCTCAATGGGATCTTTTAAATCATGTACAGCTAATAAACAAACAGTAAATGTGACGAGCACTTAAAATTTATATCGCATTTTGTAATTTTGAAGTCAAAATATCAAGAAATAGGTTTGTTAATTGGAAGGTGCTGGTGCTTACTTTTGAATATGAATTTATTGATGGACCTATTGCAGCATTGTCACTGCTGGAATACTTACTTCGCCAAACAATTTCCCCCGGTCGCCAACAGCAGAGTTATTCAATTATTGATACTATCGATAGTAATGCCGGTAACAATACTACCGACATTACTACTACTGACCGTACTATCATAGATTGCACTATCTATATTAGTATCGATAGTTGTACTATCGATTAGTTTCTTTACACTATCGATAGTTCAAAAGCAACTGTCAATGTGATCGACAGTCAATTATCCGATAGTTCTGCATCACTACGCCGAAGCCAAGGAACAATCGGCAGAGCCGTGGAGCACTCCGCCCCAAAGAACGCTCCCGCACCCGGCACGCCACGAGAAATTCTACAATTTGGAAGGTTCGGACGACGATCCAAGGCTACTCCCCACCCGAAGCTCAATAGGGGGTCAGGCGAGAGACTGGCGCCGACTGCAGACCAACACATTCCCTCACTTGCACAGACTACACTAGATGTACCCGGACAGACACAAGAACAAATGCCCTTGGTGTGAAGACACACCAATACTCCGGCACATCACATACACATGCCAGAAGCGCCCAGCGGGTGCCGTCTCGCACACTCGCAAACTGGTAGTGGAAAGCGCGACTCCCGAACTTGGACTTGCGAAGCCAGCTGGCAACCCTCAACCATGCCCGGCGAGCCGCAGAAGCCAGTGGGGCCCTAGAGAAAAGGGCTCCATCCATATGAACCTGTGCCATCTGTGCGCACAATTTGTTTTGTTTTGTTTTTCCCTCTGTTCTATGGCACGTACCCACTCTGTGGTATGGGCTAAAAATGCGTTGTTGAAACTTAAAGACTATTCGAAGAATGTTAAATGGTTAAAAAAAATAAAATAAATAAAAAAGAAGAGAAGAAATGGCAATAATAAGTAATACATCAAATTAAGACTTCAAAGATTATGCTATTGAGCTCGTATTACAGACTGCCGTATTAACCTGATCGGAACAATCTTTTGATGAGATTAGTTGCATCTTATCGCGTTTTAATAACGAGTAGTTTAGAAGGCAAGATTGAAATGGTACACGTTTAGTGGTTTGCATGAAATTACACACGGCATCGAAGGCATCCCTATAGCAGTATCCCAACCCTGTGGCACCGAAGCTTAGTACAATTTCTTCAGTTAAGTTTAAGCCTATTTTTGTAAGCGGAGTAATGAGCAGTCGTGATCTAATAAGTGAATATCTGCGAAATGACAAAAACTAATGTGCAATATTTTCTATTTCTCCGCAGAAATTGACATAGGGGCGATATCGTCTGACCAGCTCTGTGTAAGTATAAGTTTAATGGGGGGGGGGGGGGACACGGCAGCGAAATCTGGTGATCGTAACTTCAGATTGTCTATATTGGCGCCATTGAGACTTCCATGGGAATTTTAGATGCTTGAATTCCGTCCACGTTGTTATTGATTCCATCCTATCAGTGTGAATTGCCAATTTTCTATATCTGATTGCGGTGAAATATTCTACCTCTGGAAGAACCAGGATTATTGGGAGATCTAGCGACACGCGCGCTAAAGCGTCGGCCATTTCATTTAATTTTAAGCTACAGTGACCTGGAACCCACACTAATTTTAAAGGTGCTTCAGCTGAGACGGAACTAATGATCAAAACGTCTTGAGGGCGCGAGAGTTATGTGAAGCTGTAAGAGCTGGGCATACTGGAGAGCGAATCGGTTATTATGGACCGCCCTGATCTCGTCCGTCGGGAGTTTTCGCAGTGCCAAGATGACGGCCATGGGCTCAGCTTCGAAAACCGGAGTAAAATCGGGTAACCTCACAGCGAATGACCAGCCAAGCGGCTGGGAGACAATCCCTACGCCTGCCCGTTCGTCGTTCACGGAAGCATCAGTGGCTATTATATTTCGTGTTTGTGCATATATCAGAAAATCCTCTAGCCTGCTCTGTAAGAATTTGTGGGGGAAAAAATTTACATATTGGAGGAAAAATCTCATTGTAAACTATAATAACCAACTGATTTGAGCTATTGGTTACAATTATCTCTCGGATGTTGACATTTATAGTTTCCAGTTTCTTTTGTACGAATATTATCTGTGGTGTGTGGAAACGTGTCCAAGAAGCGAGAAAGAAGGAATCTGGGTCACTGATAAAAATATATTCCGCTATTCTTACCGGCAAGCTATAAAATTTTAGAAATGTCTGTACTGTTAGAACGCGGAATCGACAGAGCAGTGAAGGCAGACGCGCTTCCCTGATATATAACAGTAACTGCTGCAAACCTAGGGAGCCCCATACAAAAACGCAGAGCTTCCCCGCTCCAAGGTAATCAACGGCTCAGTTTTGTAAGCTGGTCCGCCCGAGAACAACACACATCCGAATTCTAATATTGGACGCATATACATCTTATATAGCGTTAACATGGTGTCCCTTCGTACACCAAATTTGCGATTGCTCATTCTGCGCAATAAGCCCAAAGCCCGTTGAGCCTTAGCTGCTATGTACTCGATATCTGGACTCCGGTTATGTTTTTCATTGTATAAAACACCCAAATATTTTAGAGAGTCGACTTGCGGAATGGAATCCTGTTCTTCTTCACTGAAGTGAGCCGCTTTGTCCATGTCTAGCTACTATGGACTAACACACACACTATTCACAGCGCAGTGCCCGGTGATGCAGCGCTATCGGAGCCATCTGTCTAACGGTAATACTGGGTGTATGCTGTATTACAGAACAACCAAACCTCCTCAAACAATCGCATAGAATTTTGCTGACTTTCTAGCTGTGACTGAATTCAAGATATACACAGTCAACAACGTCAATGAGGCATGTTTTTCGGTGCGTGCGACTTTTATATTAACTTTTTTTTACTTCAATTATTAGATACCCAAATGGGGCATTACAAGTTCAGAACTATCAAACGGTGTATGTCCCACACAGAAAACATGTCGAAAAATATTCGAGATATCGTAGATTTTTATCACCAAAAAACTCAGTTTCGCCACTAGGGCGAAGCAATGAATGCGATGGCAAGAAACTAGTTTGTCACACGAAGAACGACAAGCAGATACTTGCAACGCGCCGCCGCAGAACAAATACGGACGCTCGAAAAGGACGCATAGGTATACACAGGACAAGCGTGAACTAACTGTCGCAGTTGTTACGTGTTTGTATTTGAGCAACGCGCTGCGAGTGTCCACAATGCAGAAGCCGACGCTGTTGTTGTCGACTCAGACATGGCTCATACCCACTCAGGGAGATCGGCAAAGGATTGACTATATGATTACATGACTTTTCGACGCTGTTTCATACTTCTTTTTCTTTTAAATTGCGGCGCGTGGAATGACACCTCTGCGTCTCCTGCCACGCGGTGGCGTCTGACGCCAAGTGAGCCCGGTGTTCTTTTTTAAATGCGAATGCATTTCTTAGTCGGGGCATGTCAGGCGTCCGTCGGTGTCCGCATCTCTCCGCTCTCACTCCCTCTCCCATAGCAACAGCTGCGGGCGCGCGCGCTTATCCTCGCCCCTAGCAACCGGAGCAGGTGGTGCGGGCGGAGTAGCGGAGAGTGAGTGGAGAGGAGGAGCCCGCTCTGGTGTGTGAGGGCGCTCGCATCGCGGGAGCTCGGCGGATGTGGAGAGAGTGTAGAAGAGGGTAGGTGCAGTGCTTCGCCACTCCTCTCGCCGTTCGCTCTCTCTCCTCCCTGCGCCCCACTCTCCCGTCCGCTCGCTCGCACGTATATATAAATAGAGTGAAGCGCGCGCGAAATGCATTCGCATTTCCTCACGATTCCCTTCGGGGAGGTGGGGGGCATTTTTTTTTCCTGCTACATCATGAGTGGTACAGAAGGGAGCCACTTTTTCGTGCGCATCTCAAGGGCAGTTTTCAATTTGAAAGAAACTGTAAAAGCGTTGGGTGACAGAAAACACGCTCAAGCTGTTCCGGGATCTGAGTAGCGCGAGCGGCAAAAATGGTGCATATGAATAGCTCGCCGTTATATCGCTGGCACGAACATGTCGTATGGCAGTGTTGGCTAGCGCATAAAGGCTGCGGAGCGAGGGGTCGCTGGTTCGAATCCCGGGTCAGGTGGTTTGGAATTTTTTCTCCTGATTTATTTTTCTTTATGCCTTTTTTGATATATATACACATACATATACGTATCCGGAACATGACGGCGTCGACAGACTGCGACGGCGAGAATCAGCCGAGAGTGTCGATATAATTGCTATCGCAATAAGATGCAAGCGAAATAGGCAGCGATAGTTTAAATTTTGATGAAACACGTTTCGCTATACTCGGCGACAACTTTTCTTGACAGTACTGTGGAGGCTGCCTGCTACTGCACCAAGAAAGAGTACTTAAGTTTACTGATAGTTTTCTCATTTGCCTTCCTGAAAGAAAAATAATAACGCTTTATTTATCATGCAACTGAAACAGTTGCGGGAAGTCGTAGGCTAAATACAGTTATTGTTGGCCTAGAAGAATGGCTTCATTTTCTTTAGATTTCCTAGACAGCACCACCTTTTCAACACGCCCATTTTCCAAAGTAAACATGGCGTCCGTGACGTAGTGGGTCAGTGTGCGGCCGCAAACGCACTGTTTAGTTCTCCAGGAAAAATATACTTGTATTACGACAACAAAATGTACAGTGAACAATCAAAATGTTTCTCCCTATATGTTTTTCTAAAGGCGTCAGCGATGCTAGCGAGCAAAACCGAAATCAGCTTCAAGCTGCCGTACTACTTGCGCCGGGTGCTACATGGGCCGGGCACGTAGCACGTCGGCAGGATAACCACTGGTCATTAAGGGTAACTGACTGGATTCCAAGAGAAGGCAAACGCGTGAGGGGGGAGACAGAAAATTAGGTGGGCAGATGAGATTAAGAAGTTTGCAGGTACAGCGTGACAGGACCGGATTGAGTGGCGAAACATGGGAGAGGCCTTTGCCCTGCAGTGAGTGTGGTCAGGCTGATGATGATGATGATGATGACTACTTCATGATGGTGATGACTACTCCACAGCCTTCGCTCCTATGTCAAGATAAGTTGTCGCCGTGTATAGTGTTTGCCCGCGGAGCTCGTCAATGGCGAATTAAATCACTAGGGATCCATCGTCCGCGTTTTCTAGCCTCAGCTGCGAGAGCAAAGCCTGACGAGAGAGAGAGCATGAGTGAAGCTAAGAGGGTGAGGGGGAAAAGCCTAGTGTAGAGAGTGGATCCTGATACAGTGAACTCTCAATTGAGTGAACTTCAAGGGACCCATAGAAATAGTTCACTCTAAGAAAAAGCCGAGTATTTGGGGAGTATTTCTGCCGCACAACAATAATCATCATCTACTTCGGGTACTTTCCTCGCGTTATCACCACGGTTCCGGCACTTGGCGGTCACGAACAGCGCGCGCGTTATCAGTGTGACATATCATTCTTGTTAGGAAAGTGGCGAGCGCCGGGTTTTCAAGAAAGGAAACACGAGCAAGTCAGATGACGATTATTGTTGTGGGGTAGAATTACTCCCCAATACTCCATTTTTTTTAACGCGATAGCGTTAAAGAGCTCGTTTCGCAGAAATTCCGGCGTCGGCTTCGGTGTCGGCGTCGGCGTCGGCGTCGGCGTCGTTGGTTGTGAGCGAAAAATCATCATCTTGTCCGCGACCGAAAAATCGAGAAAGATGCAAATAAAATAAATAATAAAAATTTTCGGGTCCGAGTGAGGATCGAACCCGGGTCGTCTGCGTGGCAAGCAGGTGTTCTACCCACACAGCCATGCCTCTGCTTGGAAATACTGTGAAAATAACTTCCTCTGCTTGGAAATGCAGTGAAAATAATTTTCATGCTTCGCAAACGCAAGCGTCCTTTATATAGGCCTCGCAATATATAACATGTAATATCGCATGAATATTGCGTGGTACAAGCGTACATTGCCATCGGGCGCCAGAATATGTGACTATCATAACGATTTCATAGTTTAAAGCCAGCCACCCATTACAAACGGCACACACCTTATAGCGCGTATTCCCTTAACACCACGTAGTGGGTGCATGCATGTTCGAAAACATTTCCCAAATTTGCCGCGCATAATTTGCTTCTGGTTTAAAGCATGCTACCCATTACATAGTATGCACTAAGTGATTGAGGTACGTACTAGAGACAGGATATCGCTATCGCGTCCAACTCTTAAAGGCGAAGATTAAGGGTCCCCCCAATTTTTTCTTAGAGTGTTCACCTAACTGAAAGTTCACTAAGATGAATATTTCACTAGAATACAGAACAGCATGGGGCACAGCAGAAATCAAATCAAACCTGTGAAATGCAATTTATTTTTAAAATAATTCTGTAATTTTCATTTCGACTGGCGCCCTTAAAGCGCAAGAAGAGGCAAAGCTGTCCAAAGAGACTGCGTTCTTGTGCACTACCTGTGGCACGAATTGTTGCTGTGACGCCATGTCCGGCAACTTTCTAATATATCCTACAGACTCGGCTACAGCTACAGGATTTGAACCTGCTTCAGCCATTACAACTTCTTTGTCGCACCGTTCTTTCGGTTTCGGGCGAATACTCGAAGCAATTTCCAAATCGGATAGCTCCGTGTAGGTATTGAATTGCACGTAGCTATTTTTGGTCTTCTGCACTGCCATTTTCCCCTCGGCGGTGCTGCATGTACAAGCCATGTTGCACCGCCGCCGAAGGAGGGGCGATTTGAAGTCGGGACGCATCGGCTGTGCCAGTGCTGCAGAGCGCAAAACTTCATTGATTGGTCCGAAAAAATGAGCCCATATCCGCAGATAAAGTTCGTTCAACTCAAATATTCACTATCCAGAAGTTGGTTCAACTGAAAGATTTTTGCATAGAATGCATAGAAAAACCACTGGGGACTTTCCAAAACTTTGTTATTCTGAAATATTCGTTTACGGCGCTCGTACAAGTCAAAGTTCACTGTAGAGAAAAGCTAGCGACGTGGAGATGGTGAAGTTGGGAAGACAGGAGGAGAGCTAAGGCGATCCCACGGCGCGAGCGAAGCAGGTGGCGTGGAGAGGAGGACAGGTGATAACCATCCTGGAAACGCTGAGGGTCTCGCATTCTTTCCGGAATGTTCGGCAGTGGCAAATCTAAAACTGATGCAACTAGACACGCTGTTTAATGAGCCTTCACGACGTCGTCATTTGCAGCAGGGACATTTTTTTTTTTTTTTTTTGAGAAGGCTGCCTACCTGAATGAAAGCCAGGGCGCGGTACGAGCACAGAGTAAAATCTCTGAGGTGTTAGAAAAACGCCATGAATTAACAGGGGCATATCACTTTAAGTAAGCATGGCAGGTTGATAACTGCATCTACATTTGATTCTGGCTCGCAAGCGTAGTCCTAGAGTATTGATTAAAAACGTTTTATCCTATTTTTTTATGTATCGCATAAAAGCTTATACAATCAATGGCGTCGAACCAAACAAAGCTTACAGACATGCAACGAACTATATTAGAAACCAGTCCCTAATCTTTTATTCGCTAGGTATACCTAATTACGACATTTAGAGAACATATTATGCCAACCAAAAAGTGGATTTCAGGCGCAGATATGTTGCTCTGTTTCCTTGGAAGGCCTGTGGTATATGACTGGCGTAGGGTCATCTCAGGGTTGAAGAATGTCGAAGTATTTTTTTTTAGTGGGAGGTTAACGTTGCAAAAAAAATGTTCTAAAACGCTCCAGCAGCATATATGCTTCATCGATATTTTTGTGAAATTCTGCACAGTGCTCGTCAATTGAAACGCGATGCTGGTAGCGCGTGGCTGCTGGGGGTGAGGACTGCACAGGCTAAATTGGCATGTCTAATTGTTGGCGGTGCCGACGGAGCGTTGCGATCCTTTGCAAGGCATGCTAGGCAGTTCCAGTCACTCCGCGCGGCACGCCACGTGAGCACAGTGCTTGCTGAAGCAAGCAGTGCTCTGCCGGCACCACCAAGAAGCACAGACTGAACGGCTGTCTACTGCATGAAGCCACCATGCGTCACGAACGCTGTCGCCCTCACCGTCACCCTCTCCTACAGCAGCCTCGCGACGTGACCATCGCGTTTCAATCTCCGATCACTGCACATTCAACAGCAAATGTTTGCGGATCGTTGGATTCATAACAGACGCGATTTTTAACGCGAAAGCGTTAAAGAGCTCGTTTTGCAGAAATTGTGGCGTCGGTGTCGGCGTCGGCAGCGGCGTCGTTGGTTGTAAGCGGAAAATCATCATCTTGTCTAGGACCAAAAAATCGAGAAAGATGCAAATAAAATAAATAATAAAAATTTCCCGGGTCCGAATGTGGATCGAACCAGGCCGTCTGCGTGGCAAGCAGGTGTTCTGCCACACAGCCACGCTTCTGCTTGGGATTGCATTGAAATAATAACTTCCTCTGCTTGGAAATGAAGTGAAAATAACTTTTATGCTTTACAAACACACGCGTCACGTATACAGGCCTCACAATACAACATGTAATATCGCAGTAATAGTGCTTGGTACAAGCGTGCATTGCCATCGGGCGTCAGAAGATGTGAATATCATAACGACATTGCGGTTCAAAGCCGTCGACCTATTACAAAAGGCCCACACGTACTGCGCGTATTCCCTTAAGACCATGTAGTGGATGCATAGCAAGTTGGAAAACATTTCCCGCATTTCCCGCGAATAATTCTCGTGGTTTGAAGCGTGCTACCCATTACATAGTATGCACTAAGTGATTGAAGTACGCACTAGGGACAGGATATCACTATCGCGTTCAACTCTTAAAGGTGAAGCTTAAGGGTCCCCCAATTTGTTTTTTTGTATTATTGCGCAATACTATTGAACCTAGCTCGTTGGTCTCATCTCATCTCACTCACCTCAACTAGCGTGCCGCAGCCACGAAATTTAGTCCCACAATGGCCGAGACACAGAAGGCGGTTAAAGCAGAGGGAAGGGGGTGGTGTGTTCGTACAATTTGTTACCAAAGGTGTCCACATGATAGAACCCTTGAGCTTGTTGTCATGGCTTCATAACAGTAAAGAGCGTGTGTAAACATGACAAGAAAGACAGACAGGGCAGGGACAATCCCTGTCTGTCTCTTCTGCCCCGTTTCACCACGCGTTTTCCCGTTTTGAAAGAGCGCTTTTCACAAAGGTCATATGTGGGTCATTTCTTAAGGGGGTCTAGTATCAGGATTCCAGAAACGTGTCGATACTTACCACCAGAAAGACTCAAATCTAGATGTCCATTCTGAAATATCGAGATTTTGTTCCATGGTTGCGTGTCCGCACACTGTTACCGAATATGGTGCCTTACGCAAGGACAAAAAGAAAAAGAAAAAAGACCGGTCCCGTCTCTGAAGCTTACCCGAACGAAATAAGGCGAGTACAATTTAGTAATGTAATTAGCATTTCATTCCTAGTGAGGCCGCGGGCCGCAAGCGAAACGTCCACGTGAGAGTGAGTGAGTGAGTGAGTGAGTGAGTGAGTGAGTGAGTGAGTGAGTGAGTGAGTGAGTGAGTGAGTGAGTGAGTGAGTGAGTGAGTGAGTGAGTGAGTGAGTGAGTGAGTGAGTGAGTGAGTGAGTGAGTGAGTGAATGAGTGAATGAGTGAGTGAGTGAGTGAGTGAATGAGTGAGTGAGTGAGTGAGTGAGTGAGTGAGTGAGTGAGTGAGTGAGTGAGTGAGTGAGTGAGTGAGTGAGTGAGTGAGTGAGTGAGTGCAACATTATTAAAGTCCAGCGCAGACACCGCGGTTGCCCCGCATCACACTGCTACTCCCACGCGGGGACCGGCAGGTCTAGCCTAACGGCCCTGTCCGCGGGCGCACTGGAGGGACAGGATTTGGTCCTGAAGGTTTGAGATGTGCAGAAGGAACCCTGATCTTGCTGATAGGTTCTATAGGCTGCAATGCCAACTGCAGTCTGGAAAATTTCATTCGGAGGCTATTCTCGCAGAAAAAGCGAAAATCAACCTTCTCGAGCATTTTACATCCCGCAACCTTTTGCTCTTGTGTGTATATTAGATTAACATATTAAATGAAAAAATAAAGAAAATAAACTCGAGTGCAAGTTAACCGATAGCAAAGCCGTAAAGGGCGAATACCGGCATTGCTCCCAAATGTATCGGGCCACTTTTTCTGCCTGGAAGCTGTTTACCCAAGCATACACGAAAGAAGGATTCCGGACCCTCGTGGCGAAGTCTAGCAATGGCACGCGAACTCTACGCTTCCCCTTTACTTGAATGCGCAAGTACACCTTGCATGCTCTGGCCGTTGGTTTACGCTTTCGCTTGTCTCTGGAAATATTGTGGTTATAAGGGTCGCAACGTGGACCATGAACACTGCGTAAAATAGACACGGCGACTGCAAAAAAAAAAAAACACTTATTGCAGAAAGAAGATACCAGAGTGATGGGCATAGTGTGCGTCATTCTGGTATGTTCTATTTGCATGCTGTGGTAGGCGAATCCTTTGGTGAGGTTGGCTGATGCGGCATCTTACAGTTGCCTTCAAAACATTAAGAACAATGCGATCTCAAAAACAGAATGAAGGATTTTCGAACAGTGTGCGATGGCATCCAGTAATCCTTGCATAGCACTGTGTCGTTCGCACTTGTGGCGACAGGCCTAGAATCTGAGTGCCAGGCTGCGCATGAACAGACGATTGAAATGTTCTGCTTGTATTCACGAATGATGCGGTTCTGTAAACTACTGACGCCAGCTATTCGTGCGCATAAACATTTTGCATCTCTACACAAATGGGACCTGGAAATGAGGTTCCGCATGCCTCCTAAATTAAAGCGACACATAGCAAGTATGATCCACCGGATTCGTCTTGGTGTGGCCTACACAAGAAATTACGCACATCGGATGCAGTGACACCGGTCCCAATTGTGAGCGCTGTCAAGTACCAGAAACACTGGAGCACATATTTTGCGGCTGCCCGGCATACGCACGTGAACGACACACTGATTTCTTGTACTGAACGATTTCGCAATGGGTCATTAACTGATGAGACTGTGTTGGGCCCTTGGCCTGACACCAACAGTGCAGCTGTGGTAGTAAGAACGGTCATAGCCTTCTTAAGAGCAACTGGACTAGATTGCACGGCTATAACATTTTCTCATTTTGACAGGACCGTATATACTCACCTCTCTAACTCACCATCGTCCTCCATTACTCTTTTTTCTTCCCCTTTCCCCTCCCCCGGTGTAGAGTAGCAGGCTAGAGCATGCTATCGCTCAGGCCGACCTCTCTGCCTTTCTGTGAATAAACCCCCCCCCTCTCTCTCTCTCCTCCTGGATAGCGCATATAGTTATGTGGGATCAAAACATGTCTTCGCAATGTGGTCTGTATACTACTGACACCGACTTCATACACACAAGTGAAATCGTAGCATTTTTAAGCCACCAAAGCACCATCATATCGTATAGGACGTATCTGCCTTACACGTGAGAAATCTCAGCAGTTATACGCAGCGAAGGCACAGTTAATCATGTACAATGGAATTTGCATTTGTAGAATGGTCTGCAGACTTTCGACGCCTTCTGTACGCGCCAAAGTAAAACCGCAGCAGTTCTAAGTATTGAAAGCACTGCTTGCCCTGCATGGTGCAATATGCCTTCATAAACTAGTCTTAAAGTTTAGGCGCCGACCGCCAGTATACGCAGTGAAGGCACAGCCTACCGTGTCGCATTAAGCCTGCTTTCGCAGACTTGTTCGTAGACTGGTTCGTTGCCAAATACCATTTTCCTAACGTTCTACTTGCCCACGCTATGTTTCAACGCGAAGCATGTTTATCTGAGCACTTTGCAAGCAGTCGCTCAAAAAAGTATTGCCAACCCTGGCAGTGTAGGGTATATCGGCGCATCAATATGTCTGTCCCACTAATACGAGAACGTTCTTTCAATAAACTCCAAGAAACCTTTCATTTAAACGCTCCTCAAGGTCGCCGAACTAAAATAATCGCAATGCTTTTTTGATGTATCAACATTTTTTAGAGCTTTGCCTCCGTAAAAAGGCAAGCCCATGTCACATGGCGTACTGACAGCCATTTTGACGGTGATAGTACTTGAAGCAGCGTGCATTTCGCTTCGTTCAGATCAATATAGTTAGAATTCTTGGCCCCTATACTGTGGCTCGCGTCGTATCGACACCGAGCAATTCTTCCTAAAAGCCCTTGGCCTGAAGAAATCGGAATGGATAGTTCGTGTCAACGTGAGTGCAACAGTATTCTCTGGAAAGAGAGTGCAGTGTGCGCTTGCTCCGAGCTTTCTATACTCCTCGCCTTCATCGGTCGTAAATGTTGTCTTGGTGTGCTCCGCACGCATCCTGCACAGCATCTCACCAGAAGTCTCCAGTAGAAATCTATATCGGTACAAAACATACTAAAGGAGTGCGCACAGGCACTTTCACTGTATTTACTTAGCGTCTAGTCCGCTTTTTCCAGAGTTCCCAGTCATTCAGCGTTGCTTCTCCGTAAGTTTAGCCGTAGGGCAGCCAAGAGCACCAGCGACCGTCCTTCTGTTGGTATAGTCAACCGAAGGTACCGGGACGCGAGTGAAAGAAAACACTGGACAATAAAGTTGAAATTCACTCGGAATGAAATGTTTCTTCATGTTTTCATTTTAAATGCGAAGCAGTTCTTTGCGGACCGCATGCACTTAGCGCGTTTCTATGTACGTATCTATCTATCTAGCCGCCTACGTCTGGGTTACTAGAAAGTGTTGTTGGTTTAGTTGGTTCATTCTGAAGAAAGGTTAAGGACACAACCCACGTAGACGAAAAAAAAAGGGACAGGATAGAGCTTCTATCCTGTCCCCTTCTTTTTCTTCGTCTACGTGGGTTGCGTCCTTAATCTTTCTACGTCTGGGTGCTGCCGTGATCGCCTATTTTACTTGGTGAAGA